>OZ020303.1:24893315-25121661 GCA_963971305.1 Arcuatula senhousia | reverse complement strand
ACAAATTCTATGAAATTGTGCTTAGATAATTAACCCGAATTAAATATGATGCTAAACTTAATTTTATTCTCAAACGTTATCCGATTTTAGGAACCACCCCTAGCTTAAGTCTCTTTAACTTCAAAGTCTGAAAAAAAATAAGCGAGTATATAACAATTAAAAATATGGAAGTCTTCCGACTTGTGCTGTCTGTACTTTGAAAGGCGATGTCAACTTGTGCATGATTATGCAAACCAAGTTTGAAATAGTTTAAACGGAAGTTTAATCGTATAAAGACATGTAATATTTCGTTTGTAATTAGTATAAATACATGCACGTCATACACACACAATAAACATTGTAATTATTGTAAGTATTCTAACCATTCTCTTTTTTCCGAATAAGAATCTTTGATAACTACCTTTATATCGCTTTGGTGACAAACATATCTCCTTGTACCTTTCTTCATTTCTAAAGGCGTACTCAGTATCAAGCAAGCAGTGATAAGTATCTTTGTTTTTACATGTGTTATTTGCCCGAATTCCCCATATAGGTCCTGGAGGACACGTTTGTAGCGATGAAGTTGCCTCAATCTGTGAAAAGTTTAAAATTTTATTCATATAAGGCCAAAAAAAGTATGTGTGTTTCAGGTATCATGCTTGAAAAAATAGGGTAGGTATAGGTAGGCATTATTATTTTTTTAACCTTGAGTTAATGGGGAGCAGATTTCAAGATTAACTAAAGCACCTTAAGCAAAAATGGCAACAAAAAGACTAGGGTCGACACACAAAAAAAACTAGGGACGGTAGGGAAACCAGAAACACGCATATTTTATTATTTGGCCTAATAAAACACGGGAGAAAACTAAAACTTATACTGCATAAAGCTTATGTAGTTATAATTACCCGTTTATTAACCATTTGAAGTATTATGTCGAATTTAAAATTTATATACTTGAGTTTTTACATCAGTTGATAGATACCTCTCTGCTAGTTGTGTGCAACAGCGAACGTTCTCAGGATAGTTTATACGTTTTATAATATTGTAAAATGTTGCCTTTATGTCTAAGGTTATATTTGATTTTTGTGCTTTGTCTAGGAATATTGATAGGGGGAGGTTGGGCTAAAAAAACTAGTTTAACCCCGCCACATATTATATGTGCCTGTCCTAAGCCAGGAATCTTTGACAAAGCTTTCGTTTGTACTTGTCTTTTTGATGTTTTCTGTTCCTTGTTTAAGAAGGGGGTCTATCTGTGACTTTTCAGGACTGGATTTGAATTATATGCATTTTATTTAGACCATGGGCCAATTGCAGAACCGCGAGCAGCGCCAAATGGTCTAGTTGAAGGCTGCTGGCGGTTGTCCATGTGGTTTTTCTGAATTTCCGCTTGATTGTGGGCTGTGTCGCGTACATTTATTCCAAATCTCATTATTTTCTATTAATCAATTTGGGTTTTTTTCTGTGTGTTGTATTTGTGCGTTGTTTGTTCTCCATAGGGGAAGGTCGGACAAAAAAACTAGTGCTGCATTTAAATATATTTGCCCACCATAAGCCATTACACTTTATCGTCGTCTGTGTTATTGCAAAAAGGCGAGCTTCAACCACATTTGCAAATATACAGATTTAGGTACTAAGAAAGACATTCAGGCAAGATAATCGAAAACCCGTACTGCTTGTGCGCGGCTAAAGCCGATATAGAAGTCAAAAGTATAGCAAAAGCACAAAATACGCATGTACAACAGTAATGTGAAACCACTGTTGATGTATGGGTCAAAGTGTTGGCCACTTGCAGAAGTTGGCTTCGAGTTATTCCAAATCAAATGCCTGAGGAGAATGCAAGAAATATTTTGGCACAAAAGATACGAAATGGAGATCTGGTCAAGATATGCAAATGTCATTCCATTGCAACAGAACTAATGATGCGTTTCAAATGGCTGGGCCATGTACTTAGGATGCCACAAGAGCGCATACCATAAGTTTCCTTACGGGAAAAGAAAGCCTGACAGATACCGGGCCACCTGGAGGAGAGCCATCCAATCAAAGATGCAGGACCAGGGAGTTAGCCTAGGACAAGTACTGCAAAAATCAAAGGACTGGTGGAAATGGAGGAAACTAGTTATGACCTTACAAAAAAATGTGCATGTAACACCAAAAAGAAACATATTGATACAAAAGAACTTTAGTCTCATTGACTGATGACGTAGGCGGAAGTTCATGTTACTCATTCTCATTATTTTAATATCCATGCTAGGGAACGGACGTGTCGAGTGCGACACGTCATACTGTAAGTATTCCATTTTATTTGCCTTGGTGGCTATGCATTTATATTTTATAGGCCTAGGTGGCCATGCACTGATAATTTATAGGCCTAGGTGGCCATGCACTGATAATTTTAAGGCCTAGGTGGCCATGCAATGATAATTTATAGGCCTAGGTGGCCATGCACTTTAAGGCCTAGGTGGCCATGATATAGACCTAGGTGGTCATGCACATATAGGCCTAGGTGGCCATGAACATATAGACCTAGGTGGTCAAGCACATATTGGCTTAGGTGGCTATGAAAAGATATTTCATGAAATAAATATTGAGTCACATGTGTGCATGCACGTTTGTTGCGTAGAGAAAAGCTTAGAACATGTATAACTTTAAAGAAAATATATGCCAACAAATTTTAAGCAAGCATATGAATAATAGATAAATGCTTATTTGTGAACATGATGTCATTGTGTATTTTCTATTTCAAGGACATATAACCTTGTTGTATTGAATGAAGTTCACGTGTCGTTTTATCGAGGACCGTTTTGATTTGGTTGAGTAAATAATATACACCGAACATGTGCATTTTGATTTCAGAGATGTATAAAGTGTTATAAAAGAAGAGGATTACTTTCTGTGGAAATACTGGAATTCAAATATATGATTGAGGTTAGTTAGTGCGTTTTATCCAACGAAATATTTATAATATTCAAATTATCTGATCTTTGCATTGTTTTTGAAAGATATCCGTAGTGTTAATGCATAATAAGCTTGTTCTGTTGGCCAATACATGTAGCAGTTTAGTCTTGTAAGTGCCGTCATGTAATTTCTTTTCGAAAACTGTTTCGTTAGTTGCTTAACATTATTATCAGAACTCATTAAGAAAAGAAGTAATAGTTATACAACGGACATATTTGATTAAATAACATGTTTAATATATGAAATATCTTAATAGGCTTAGCTTGTTAACAGTATATAGTATTGTTCCTTTCAGAGTAACATAAGGTACGGAATGGAAGTGATCCCGTTACGCTGGAAAAGCATTAACCCAGAGATGGAAGACAGAAATGAAAGCCAAATTAGACAATGTGAATGATATAGCAATCTATTATAACAATAGACTTAAGCGATCGTTATTTCATGTTAAACGAATGTTCAAGGCAAATAAAATGAGATTATTAAAATGTGTACTTTGTTGACATGTTAAATGTTTTATACAAATTGCCCTAATTCTTGTTTGGTATTGCTTTCTTTGTGAATTTCCTGTCGTTAGCAATTCAAGGGACACTGATGCCCTAGTGGGTTCGCTCACGTGAGTTGCATACGAAGGGATTTTCTCCTTTAGGTGTTACAAAATTGGTATATACTAGTATTTGAATTAAACTGGTCTTTAGTAAATATGATTTCTATTCCATTTATTTTGCTTTAATGTTATAGTTGCACACCGATATGATTTTCATCTAACTATATAATAATAGGGAATCTCAGGAACTTGTTTACACTTGAAGGAGAGATCCCTTCGTTTTGCAAACTCACGTGCAGATCGGAAAAGAAACTTGAAATAGTGGATGTACACCTTCGCATGTGTCAGACTTAGATTTGTGTTGGTGCTTAATATGAGATTGTTGTATAATGATCGCAAAAGCCATTACAATCAGTTTGTAATACAGGTTTTATTAGATAAACCCTTGTCCTTGTCATATCGTGTTTATATGAGGTGTTTTATTTTATTTTTTGAGTTTTGGGAAGAGAGCTAAAGGTGGTTTATTGTCGTTTCGTTATGAAATTTGTACTTGTAAGCTGTCGAGTTTTACTTCCCATAACTTAACATGAACTGAAAGCATAAAGATAGCAGACACTGAGGATATGGGTATAGTCTCATTGACTGATGACGTAGGCGGAAGTTCATGTTACTCATTCTCATTATTTTAATATCCATGCTTATGGATAGACAGTAGATGTGATGATTGTCATACACGTCAGTTACAGTGTCACTTAGCTTAGATATGAGGTGGTTTCCTTACCCACCCTTCCCGCCCTTTAAAACCAATAGATGGGTGTTTTAGACAGAGATACACCAAATGTGGACAATTTGTTAATATATTAGTAATATATACATATTTTGCCTTGAAGAAATTTTTTATTGACGGGGAAGTAAAATATATTACATCGAACAAGAATTGGTGTAAATTGTCCACATTTTGGTGTACGTATCTTTATGTTTTCAGTTCTACGCTTCGAGTTTTACTTCCCATAACTTAACATGAACTGAAAGCATAAAGATAGCAGACACTGAGGATATGGGTAAGATAAAGCAATGAGATTGCTTTTTAACTATATACACTCACGGGGGATAATTTATAATAATAATATAATATCCTTATAGATATCAAAAGATTTAAAAAAACAGAAAAATATTTCTGAGATGAAAATAAAAGTTATAAGTTGCTTAAGTTTTTTAATCCAATGCAAGATAAGATATAAGTTGAACTTTCAATACTATAAACATTTTTTGTATTTAAAAAAAACGTGATTATTGTCATAATTTTTAAAAAGGGCATGGGCAGTTAAAAAACTCAACAAATCACTACCACTGGTCACTTGCCACTTATAAAAGGCTGTTGGCTGTTTTGTGTATTTTATATGTTGGTTGTGTCGCATGCTCTTATTCCAGATCTCGCGATCTTTTAGATTCTATAGTCAAAATTTCAAAATTCACAATACAAGTATAAAAAATACATAAAACATGCTTAGTCATATTTTGAAAGAAGACATTACAAAATTTTCTTAAATTTGTTTATGTATTTGTACATTATTACAATTTTGGCACAACTCTATATAGATACGTCATATGATAACAATTTCAAAATATCTATACCGGTGTCTATTTAACCAACGTTCCATGCTCTATTTAAACCTTTTAGTATCTGCAATTATGAAGATTTAAAAAAAAACCATATACAAATAGAATGTAATTTGATAAGCAGCTTTTCAGAAAGCAAAGAATACACATTTAAACTGTATTTATTTATCTGTACTTACATATGTAAAGGAGAATAATAGTACAAGTCCAATCTTCATATTTTCAATAAGAAATCTTTGTTCTTCCGATGTACTAATAAAAGATTGCTACTGTGTACCTTCCTTATGGGTGAACGTCTTTTCTGCAAAAAGATCAATTTTATCAATATCATGTAATCAGGTGAAAATGAAATAAGTTCTAATCCACATTTAAGTTGGAATTTTCCTCGCCTTTTTAATATTGCAGTTCCGCTAAATATACCAGTGACTATGAAATCCGTGACAGATCTGGTAACATATAAAAAAATTGAACTTTTTTAGTTTCACATTTATAAACAATTTTAAAAAGAGCTTTAGTTTGGTAACATGTCTGTTGAACCTTACACTGACATGCAACTGTACAAATCAGAGGTTGAGTTGTGCGGCTCATCTGGTTTCCATTTTGAAAGAAAATCAGATTAATCATTAAAACATATATACTAAACATCCTTACCAATATAATTTTAACATTTTAATGATGCCTTGATTGTATAATGTCCACAAAATTCTCGTTCTGCTTATTCTGTTTAATGCGTTGTTTCAGACATTTGCTATTTTTAAATCATTTAGAAAAACCGAAGAATTCAAAGGTCGTTGATTTAAATTTAAAGTTATGTAACCGTAAAATATTTCTGCTCTAGGACTTTTAAAACCAGTTCTTATACAAACCCAAGTTGTCTAAGTCTGTTTAACATGAATCAGTTATTGTACACTACTGATATTTAGTATGCAGTTTCACTAGCACCAATACAGATCAATTCCAAGAGGATGTTGACTGTATCCTCGTGCAGTCACAGTCTACTGACTTTGAAATTTTATACTGAATTTGCTAAATGTTAATGTTTTTAAAGTCTGTTTTCTGTGAACAAGTTTTGGTACACCATTGATATTCTAAAGACTGTTGAATTTGCATCAATACAGATGAATTTCAAGAGTAATTACCAATACTGTAGTAATTTTTAACAAAAAGAGTTTAAATTTATTTTATATTGTGTCCAGTTGCAACAGACGAGATGCATCTCTGTGTTAGCAGTTTATTTCATGTTTTTGGCCTAAAGAATAAAACATTTCGCAGATAGAGAAAAACTGATGCTTCCTTAAACTTTCAATTCATAAAGTTCTACAAAGACTCCATTGGGTTAAAGTTCTCAGACATGATGACTTCTTTTGGGGGTTATGACCCTTTAAAGGTAAAAATGACATTCATTTTAAACCTTCAGCTCATTGAGCTCTGCAAGAGAGTCCTTCGGTCGAAGTTGTCAGATGACTCCTTATTGGGGTTATGACGCATTTAACGTGAAAAATAGCTGTTTTCTTTATGTTGGTTGTGTCGCGTACACTTATTCCGCATCTCTTTATCGTCTATTTCAAGTTTTTGGCATATAGAATGAAAACTATAATAGAAAAAAAAAGAAAAACCTGTTGCTTGTTTGAAACCTTCAGATCATTCATCTCTATTAAGTCGAAGTTGTTTCTTCTTGTTGTAGTCTCTGAAGAAGGAGCGCCGGCATATATTTAAAAAAAAAAAGAAAAATCGAGGGATGAGAGCAGTAGGCAAATCATCATCCACCAGATTAAAGAACAATGCTTAACTAAACTCTTTATACGAGACTATGATAATGTAGCTGTACGCTAAGTATTCGATGGAACAGATGAATAGTTAGCTAGAGTTGTTTGTTAATGTTTTTTTCTTATGTCTGTTTTCTGTGAACAAGTTTTGGTACACCATTGAAAATCTATGTGAAGATTGGGTGTTTGTTCTGTAAGAGAAAAAAAAGTACATTTTATTACATTTTTTAAAACATAAAGTATATTGCTATACTTAACAGTTGCATTTGCATCAATACAGATGAATTTCAAGAGTAATTACCAGTACTGTAGTATTTTTTAACATAAAGATTTTTTAAACTTTATTTTATATTGTGTCCAGTTGCAACAGGCGAGATTTATCTCTGTGTTAACAGTTTATTTCATGTTTTTGGTCTATAGAATAAAACCTTTTGCAGACAGAGAAAAACTGATGCTTAACAAGTAAAAAAATGCTTAACTAAACTCTCTATACGAGACTATGATAATGTAGCTGTACGCCAAGTATTCGATGGAACAGATGAATGGGATGCACAAGACCGGCTTGGCTAGAGTTGTTTGTATGATGACCATTTCCGATGTTTTAAGTGGTCAATTTTGAAAAAAGCAACGAGGCACCAATTTGTAACTCGAGTGTCAAAGTCCGAAAGGGCAACGACGAAACCGGTAAACACGAACAAGAACAGCACGAAGAAACACAAAACACAAAATCAACAATGCGAACTCAAGTATTAACAAGAGTGAACTCAGGTGCTCCGGAGGAGTAAGCGGTTACTGCCTACTATAGCACACCAGTCGTTTTGCTAATTTCCAATTCAGCGTGTCAAACCCGGTAAAAAGGAAGACAAAACAAATTTCTACGACAAACCAAAGTCTACACTCATTTGAGAGATAGAAATCCCTTATTTGTCTACGAGTGCACGGTGTCTACCGTAAAATTTCTTGGCAGCAACAGTGGAGCAACATAACCCTGTGTCAGCGCGTGACGCTCTGCCAAGGAAATCGATGTATTTCCCGCAAGCTATGGAGTAACGAAACAACTGTGATACGAAGACTTAATCAGCAGGAGCGGACGGACATAAAAACTGCGGGTGAAGGACACTCAGAACTCCGGTTCTTTAACGTCCGCAGTCCGTTGTGTCCAAAATGAAAACAACAAATATTGTCAGCTGATAAACAGCTTTAATCCCGTCTTTTGAGTCCAACTCGGTTCTGTGTGTCCGAGTACCTGGCGTGAGATAATCAGGTCCTGATCGATGCAACATAAAACATATATCTTGACACAAAACTTAAGAAGTTAATAAGGGCATAAATTGAACCATAGCATATTTGAACCAAAAACAATAGAACAGTTAAAAATCAGACCGTAACCGTTAAACTGTCATGACCAAACTTGTCAAAAGGAGATACAATTTTTTAGCATGACAAAAAATAGTGCTGAGAAATTTAATGTTTATAAATATTGTTTCATATTGTCCTAGATACTAGTAATCGAATAAGAAAAGGACAGCGAAAAATCACATAATAAAAATACTTTTATTTCAGAAATAGTTATAAAAATCACATTTGGGTCTACTGACTTTGAAATTTCACTCTGATTTGGCCAATGTTAACCTTTTTTCTTAAGTCTTTTTAATATGAAGCAGTTATGGTACACCATTGATATTTAGTTTGTAGTTAACATTAGCATCAGCACAGATCAATTCCAAGAGGATGTTATCAGTCACGATCTACTGACATTGAAATTTTATACTGAATTGGCTTAAGGATGATTGCTGGTCAGGATTTGAGATTTCTGTCAGATTTTCGGAATTCTCTGGATTTTACCACTAAAATGGTAATATTTTTTTTGCCCACTAACCCCCTATTTTCTTTTTAAATTTTTATTCATTAGAGCATAAAGGGCTAACTAACAAAGTTTTATAAATTTCTTGTTATTTTTTCATAAGTTTTTACGCTTTAACAAGTCTAATGTTAAACCTATGAAAAAGTCAGAGAAATCCTTTTCCCGCCAAATTTTGAACGGTTAATATCTCAAAAACGAATTCAGTGACCTATGAATTTTTTAAGCTGATTTTGTACCTTTACTTTTGGGCTATTAATTAAATATATCAATTTAGAGACCTTATTATTTTTAAACTGACCAGCGATCATCCTTAATGTTAATGGGTTTTTTTCTTATGTCTGTTTTCTGTGAACAAGTTTTGGTACACCGGTATCGATATTTTAAAAACTGTTGCATTTGCATCAATACAGATGAATTTCAAGAGTAATTACCAGAACTGTAGTAATCTTTAACATAAAGATTTTTTAAACTTTACTTTATATTGTGTCCAGTTGCAACAGGCGAGATTTATCTCTGTTAACAGTTTATTTCATGTTTTTGGCCTATAGAATAAAACCTTTTGCAGACAGAGAAAAACTGATGCTTGCTTAAACTTTCAGTTCATAAAGTTCTACAAAAGACTCCATTGGTTTGAAGTTCTCGGATATGATGACTTCTTTTAGGGGTTATAACCCTTTAAAGGTGAAAAATGACATTTTTCTTGTTTTTGACCTATAGAATGAAAACCATATATAGCCGATAAAGAAAATCTGTTGCTTGCTTAAACCTTGAGCTCATTGAGCTCTGCAAGAGTCTCCTTCGATCAAAGTTGTCAGATGATTCCTTACTGGGGTTATGACGCTTTAAACGTGAAAAATAGCTGTTTTCTTTATGTTGGTTGTGTCGCGTACACTTATTCCGCATCTCTGTATCGTCTATTTCAAGTTTTTGGCCTATAGAATAAAAACTATAATAGAAAAAGAAAACATGTTGCTTGCTTGAAATCTTCAGATCATTCAGCTCTATTAAGTCAGAGTTGTTTTTTTCTTTTCGTAGTCTCTGAAGAAGGAGGGCGGGCATATGTTTTAAAAACAAACCCAACAGGAGAAAAATCGAGGGATGAGAGCATTAGGCAAATCATCATCCACCAAAGTAAAAAAAAATGCTTAACTAAACTCTCCATACCAGAGAAGCAAAGGTGTACCAAAGGAGTAATCAGTATCATAAAACCGTAAAGACAAAGACAAAACCGGCAGACAAAAAAATCATCACAACAAAACAAACCACACAACAACATAAAACACACATAACAACAAAACCGCATTCAGCAACGCGAACTCAAGTCGAAACGAGATAGAACCCATGTAGACAATGATATGTAGCTAGGTATTCGATGGAACAGATGAATGGGATACACAAGACCGGCTTAGAGTTGTTTGTTTGCTGACCATTTCCGGTGTTTTAAGTGGTCAATTTTGAATTTTGGACATAAAAACCCCGGTTGAAGGACACTTAGAACGCGGGTTCTTTAACGCCCGCAGTCCTTTGTGTCCAAAATGAAAACAAGAGATATTGTCAGCTGACAAACAACTTTAATCCCGTCTTTTGTGTCCCACTCGGTTCTGTGTATCGTTCCAATCGTTCCTTACTTTCACTTCCATTTTTAAACAAAGGGTTAGATGCTATCAATTTAGGAAATATTCTACATCACAAATCTGTTACGGAACATATTCCTCCTTACTTCAAAGATAACAGCATTCCCATTATCTCTTATTCCTACACTTCCACCATTGCACCTAAGGTATTCAACTATAAACAAGTGTTGCGGGATTTCCAAATCAATGACCTCATAGCAAAACCTCCAGACTGTGCCTGTGAAAAGTCCTCATTCAAATATGGTCCCTATGGCCACGTTATCACTGGTGACCTCAACATCGTGGAAAATGACTTACTTCGCGATGTTTTGAGTAAAGGACCTTAATATCGTGAGCCAAGACGAATCAACTGGAGCTATAATTTCAAAACAATTATGGATTCAGTTGAGGATTATGCCAGAAAATGGCCCAAAAAAACAGGAGAAAGAATGTGACGTTTTGTCAGATTGGGTAAAAGCTGTGAGGTCATTGGTTTTGAAAAGAATCAATTCTTTGAAAGGCTCAATGAGCACTGAGGCAACGCTGATGTTGCCAAAACATTGTCCACCTTACATGACAAATATGTTATTGTACCTGCAGACAAAGCACCAAATAACATCATTTTTGTGTGCAAGAAACACTATATTGACAGCTGAATTGGGGTTTGGTTGTACCAGCAATAGCACCACTTACATGGCTACCACACTGTCTAAGGATGAAATCATTGACAATCACAAATCTGTCATTTCCTCCTTCGGCCTTTCTGTTGGTGGCAATAATGATGACATTCCATCCCTGTATTGGATTCTTAAATAACATAAAATCCATACAAACAGCGCTTCATTGCAGGGTCATCCAAATGTACAACTAAGCCTCTTTCAGTTCTGTTGACTTCGATACTTACGGCAATAAAATCCGGCCTCCAGAAATATTATGATTGTTGTTATTCTAGAAATGGTGTCAATCAAATGTGGATCCTGAAGAATTCGAAAGATTTGATGGAGATTCTTAACTCTAAATCAGTTTCATCTTGTAACAGCATCAAAACATTCGATAACTCCACACTTTACACTTCTATTCCACATGAACAACTGAAATCGCAATTCGCACAGCTGATTAAACGCATCTTTTTCAAAAAGAATGGAAAACGCAGGTACAAATATCTAGTAGTCGATTATAGCAAGACTTACTTTGTCATCAATGAGTCTAAGAAAAAGAACAAATTTACAGAAGACCAAATAATCGACATGCTCAACTTTCTTATTGACAACATATTTGTTCAGTTTGGTGGACGTGTTTTTCAGCAAACAATAGGGATTCCAATGGGCACTAATTGTGCACCTTTGCTTGCTGATTTGTTTCTTCATTCATATGAAGCAGACTTACAATCTCTTCTAGACAAAAAAGACCGTAGAATAGCTCTCTCCTTCAACCTCACGTTCCGTTATATTGATGATGTCCTTTCACTAAACAATTCTCGATTTGGTGACTTACTCCATCTCATATATCCCCAGGAGCTTGAGATAAAGGACACAACGGATTCTAGGAAGTCTGCTTCATATTTATATCTACATCTCGAAATCTCGAAATTGAATCTCAAGGAAGACTTTCAACAAGGCTCTAAGACAAACGTGATGACTTCAACTTTCCAATCGTCTACTTTCCCTTTTTGTGTAGCAACATTCCATCGGCTCCAGCTTATGGAGTTAACGTATCTCAATTGATTCGTTACTCCAGTGCGTGTGGGACTTACGTCGATTTCCTTAGCAGAGCGACACGTCTGACGCAAAAATTGCTCACACAGGGTTATGTTGCTCCTCGGTTGCTGTCTTAAAATAAAGAAATTTTACGGAAGACATCATGCACTTATGGACGAATATGGGATTTCGATCTCTCAGATGAGTGCAGATGTTGGTTTGTCATAGGGTTTTGTTTTGTCTTCCTTTACCGGATTTGACACGCTGAATGGACTATTGGCAAAGCGATGGGTGTGCTATACTAAGCAGGAAGTTCGCGTTGTTGATTGATATTCAGTTATTTTGTGATTCCGTGTTTTTCATGTTGTCTGTTTTTGTCCCGTTCTTGTTGGTATTTACTGGTTTTGTCTCTGCCCTTTCGGACTTTTGACATTCGGATACCCCATTGGTACCTCTGCTTCTTTCGAATACCCGGCGTGAGATTATCAGGTCCTGATCGATGCAACATAAAACATATATCTTGACACAAGACTTATGAAGTTTATAAGGGCATAAATTGAACCATAGCATATTTGAACCAAAAACAATAGAACAGTTAAAAATCAGACCGTAACCGTTAAGCAATCATGACCAAACTTGTCAAAATACAAATGACAACAAAGTTCCAGACATTAAATTTTGCTACGCCTGACGCGCGTTTCGTCTATTCAAGACTCATCAGAGGCGCTCTACCAAAAATATTGAAAATGCCAAACACTATATAATTATGAAGAGCATAGAACAGTAAAACCAAAAATACCAAATTGGGGAACCAAATTATTACTAAGATGATCAGCCTATGTCTGGGGTAGGAAGAACCTTAGGGTTTAGACAATTTTGAAATTTAAACGGAAAATTTAAAGCTTTGATGTGTTCTCCAACACAAAAGTGTTGGTGCCGGAGCGGGCTAACCTTGGGGAATTAAAACTCCACCAGCAGTGCTAACCTTCACGTGTGTTCGAAATACAAATGACAACAAAGTTCCAGACATTAAATTATGCTACGCCTGACCCGCGTTTTGTCTATTCAAGACTCATCAGAGGCGCTCTACCAAAAATATTGAAAATGCCAAACACTATATAATTATGAAGAGCATAGAACAGTAAAACCAAAAATACCAAATTGGGGAACCAAATTATTACTAAGATGATCAGCCTATGTCTGGGGTAGGAAGAACCTTAGGGTTTAGACAATTTTGAAATTTAAACGGAAAATTTAAAGCTTTGATGTGTTCTCCAACACAAAAGTGTTGGTGCCGGAGCGGGCTAACCTTGGGGAATTAAAACTCCACCAGCAGTGCTAACCTTCACGTGTGTTCGAAATACAAATGACAACAAAGTTCCAGACATTAAATTATGCTACGCCTGACCCGCGTTTTGTCTTTTCAAGACTCATCAGAGGCGCTCTACCAAAAATATTGAAAATGCCAAACACTATATGATTATGAAGAGCATAGAACAGTAAAACCAAAAATACCAAATTGGGGAACCAAATTATTACTAAGATGATCAACCTATGTCTGGGGTAGGAAGAACCTTAGATTTTAGACAATTTTGAAATTTAATGCTTTGATGTGTTCTCCGACACAAAAGTGTTGGTGCCGGAGCGGGCTAACCTTGGGGAATTAAAACTCCACCAGCAGTGCTAACCTTCACGTGTGTTCGAAATACAAATGACAACAAAGTTCCAGACATTAAATTTTGCTACGCCTGACGCGCGTTTCGTCTATTCAAGACTCATCAGAGGCGCTCTACCAAAAGGAGATACAATTTTTAGCATGACCAAAAATGGTGCTGAGAAATTTTATGTTTATAAATGTTGTTTCAAATTGTCCTAGATACTTGTAATCGAAAAAGAAAAGGACAGCGAAAAGTCACATCATACTTTTATTTCAGAAATAGTTTTAAAAATCACATTGGGGTCTACTGACTGTGAAATTTTACTCTGATTTGGCCCATGTTACCCTTTTTCTTAAGTCTCTTTAACATGAAGCAGTTATGGTACACCATTTCAAAAACAGTTGCATTTGCATCAATACAGATGAATTTCAAGAGTAATTACCAGTACTGTAGTAATTTTTAACATAAAGATTTTGTAAACTCTATTTCATATTGTGTCCAGTTGCAACAGTCGAGATTTATCTCTGTGTTAAGTTTATTTCATGTTTTTGGCCTATATAATAAAACTTTTTGCAGATAGAGAAAAACTGATGCTTGCTTAAAAGTTCTACAAAAGACTCCATTGGGTTGAAGTTCTCGGACATGATGACTTCTTTTAGGGATTATGACCCTGTAAAGATGAAAAATGACATTTTTTTTCTTTTTGACCTATAGAGTGAAAACCATATACAGCCGATAAAGAAAATCTGTTGCTTGTTTAAACCTTCAGCTCGTTGAGCTCTACAAGAGTCTCCTTCGGTCAAAGTTGTCAGATGACTCCTTATTAGGGTTATGACTCTTTAAACGTGAAAAATAGCTGTTTTCTTTATGTTGGTTGTGTCGCGTACACTTATTCCGCATCTCTTTATCGTCTATTTCAAGTTTTTGGCCTATAGAATGAAAACTAAAACAGAAAAAGAAAACATGTTGCTTGCTTGAAACCTTCAGATCATTCATCTCTATTAAGTCAAAGTTGTTTCTTCTTTTTGTTGTCTCTGAAGAAGGTGCGCGGGCATATGATTTAAAAACAAACTCAACAGAAGAAAAATCGAGGGATGAGAGCATCAGGCAAATCATCATCCACCCAAGTAAAAAAATGCTTAACTAAACTCTCTATACGAGACTATGATAATGTAGCTGTACGCTAAGTATTCGATGGAACAGATGAATGGGATGCACAAGACCGGCTTAGCTAAAGTTGTTTGTATGCTGACCATTTCCGATGGTTTAAGTGGTCAATTTTGAAAAAAGCAACGATGCACCAATTGGTAACTCGAGTGTCAAAGTCCGAAAGGGCAACGACGAAACCGGAAAACACGAACAAGAACAGCACGAAGAAACACAAAACACAAAATCAACAATGCGAACTCAAGTATTAACAAGAGTGAACTCAGGTGCTCTGGAAGAGTAAACGGTTACTGCCTGCTATAGCACACCAGTCGTTTTGCTAATTTCCAATTCAGTGTGTCAAATCCGGTAAAAAGGAAGACAAAACAAATTTCTACGACAAATCAAAGTCTACACTCACATAGAAATCCCATATTTGTCTACGAGTGCACGGTGTCTACCGTAAAATTTCTTGAATGAAGACAGCAACCGTGGAGCAACATAACCCTGTGTCAGCACGTGACGCTTTGCCGAAGAAATCGATGTATTTCCCGCAAGCTATGGAGTAACGAATCAACTGTGATACGAAGACTTTATAAGCAGGAGCGGACGGACATAAAAACTGCGGGTGAAGGACACTCAGAACTCCGGTTCTTTAACGTCCGCAGTCCGTTGTGTCCAAAATGAAAACAACAGATATTGTCAGCTGATAAACAGCTTAAATCCCGTCTTTTGAGTCCAACTCGGTTTTGTGTGTCCGAAAACCTGGCGTGAGATTATCAGGTCCTGATCGATGCAACATAAAATATATATTGACATAAGACTTTAAAAGTTCATAAGGGCTTAAAATGAACCATAGCATATTTGAACCAAGGCAATTAAAAGGCTTAAACTCAGATCGTAACCGTAAGGCAATCATGAACAAACTTGTCAAAAGGAGATACAATTTTTAACATGACCAAAAATGGTGCTGAGAAATCTAATGTTTATACTGTTGTATATTGTCCTAGATAATCGAACAAGAAAAGAATAGAGAAAATCACATCATACTTTTATTTCAGAAATAGCTATAAAAATCATATTGTTTCAAGTAAATAAATAAATAATACTAGTATTGCACAACTTCTCTTGGATTTCAAAGTTCTATCTTGAATTCTTGAACTCAATACATTCTTTTCTTTGATTGCAGTCCTCCGTCCAGAGGAACACATCGCCTTTGGCATCCGACGGCAACACATTTGCCAATTGCACCACAGTGGAAATCTCTGTTGCATTCTTTGTAACAGTTTGGATAGTTAGACGGTATCAAATGGCTCATTGGTGAATTTCGACCGAGTGAAACTTTTGGTACTGAATTGTCGACCAAGTGTGTGTTTCCGTTACTGTCGACGAGAACAGCACTATCTACATTGCTATCTAATCCCAAGGCAGACTTTCCGTTAATGCCTCCAACATTTCCCAAAGGCAATATTGGTTTATTAATAACTGGATTTACAGGTCCTAAATTATCGATTGGAAGCATTCCATGATGACCAATGTGTTCCATTCCTTCATCTAAGTGGCCTTTTAAAGTAGGTTTTCCGAGGTTAATTGTTGCCATGCCATCTAGACCTACTTCTCCAATCCTTTTCCCCCCAATTGGAAAGTGTGAGTCTTTATGTCCTTGTTTGTCAATAATTGGATAGTCTGTTCCCACGAGTGCATCATGGCCATGTTTAGGCAACAGTGGATCGACCACTACCTTTCTTCCTGTTTGATGGTCAACAACTATCTTTGGTCCAGCATTGCCAACTTGGTCTACGATCTTCTCTCCGGTAACTGGATTGAAAATGACGTTTACATCCCCAGGCGTCTTGATTGAGCTTCCTCCTATGATTGGGTCGACTTTTTGTCCTGATAGTCCTAATGCTGGTGCTATTCTTTTTTCGCCAGAATATAAATCGACTTGAATCTTATCTCCAGTGATTGGGTCAGTGATTATTTTTTGTCCAGTAATAAATGAGTCTTCAATCCCTCTTCCGAAATTCAGACCTGTTGTTGGGTCAACTACCTGTTTGTTCCCCATATGAACTCCGGAAAGACCAAATGAATGATCGTGGATACGTTCTCCGGTGAGTTGGTCAATAACAAAGTGTCCATTAGCGCCAGTATTATGAAAAACCACCTTTTCCCCTGTGAATGGATCTGGTATTACAGTTTTCCCGCTTACATCTACAGCTGTTCGTACTATCTTTTCTCCAGTTATCGGACTGACAACAACTTTCTGACCCCCTAGTCCAAGGGAATGATCGATGACTTTCTCACCAGATAATGGATTGACAGCAACTTTTTGTCCAAAAAGAGGATCTACAATCTTTTCTCCAGTTACTTGATCAACAGCAAGAATTGGTCCACCGACAGTTTTATCAACCATTGAGGTTTTGTGTACATTTGATGGGTAGAATGTGTCCTTAATGCCAACATGACCACCTACGGACGTATGAATTGGGTCTATGCTGTCCATTACAAGTTTCTGACCATTGATCGGAAGAACTGGATCGATTAAAAAATCTCCGATCAAAGGGTTTCCGTTAAAATTATCAAACGGTGGTAACATGTCTTTCTTTCCAGAAATTGGTTTTGCGAGAGGTCCCTGTAGACCGATTCCAGGTTGTACATTTGTTATAGGTGAAACAGCATTAACAGAAATGAATTGTTTGTCTTTCCCTAAGTGACCAGATACTGGTGGTACTACGGGGCTTATGTCGATTTGGGATTGTTCAGCAAGACAATATCTCTTGCACGAAAGCTCACAATCTTCACCCTGAAGACAAGTTGTTCTTGCAAGACAGTTATCGATGCAAAGTCCGAGCGCGAAAGATCTAGCTTCATCTGTAAAGTCTCCAAGCGGAAGCTGGTCTACTGGTAAAAAGGTATCAGATGGAATTCCATGACTAGAAACGTCATTTGGAATTTTCTCCACACCAATGAACCCGCCATTGTTTAGAAATGGTTTACCATTAATTACATCCGGGACGTAATTGTCTCCACGTACTGGACCAATATCTTTTGGTACGAGCACAGGTGGTAATGGGTCCTTGATTACTGGCATGCCTCCTTTTACACCGACGTGTGGTAATTTCGGGTCAACACCATCTGGAAATACTCCCACTGGAACAGCAACACATTCTAAAACTGTTCCACAACCATCTCGTAGTACTCTGTCGCATATAAATCCAAACCCGCATTGCTCGTCTCTTCTGCATTCACTTCGGCATCTTGTATTTTTGGAGTTCACATATGAACCTAAAAGATACAGGAATTTTGTAAATTTTCATACATAGTTATTTTGCTTTCTTGTTTAATATGTTATTTAGATGTAATCGAGATACAAGTGTTGATATTATTAGACATTTTGAGAAAAGGTTATGATAATGATTACGAATTTTGCCATCTATACTTCTTATCAGCATTAAGTTGACCAAAATAAGTTTACTAAATTTAAGCTAAAACAGGTTTTAAACGAAATAAAAACTTACCATAAGACGTGCATGAATAAAGTCCAAGCACCAGGATAAACGCCAATTCTTTCATTTTGTTTGTCTAAAAAGAAGAAAATTTTCATTTTTAGCATGGTAAACTGTGATATGCCTTGCATGAAACTGTCTTTCTAGATGAAATGACTCACATGACTTTATATGTATTTTGTGATTTTTTTTATTAATCTTGACATTTCAAAAAGTTTGTTAATTCTTAGTTAAATAAATAAACATAACAAATTAACAACAGCAAGAAAAGACTTCGATAAATACAAATTATTGACCATCTTTTTAGGATTTACAAATAATTGTCTTTCATGCAGTTTTTAAAATTTGATTTTCTATATGCATGTTAATGTTTTGTATATGATCAAAATATTATTATTACTATTATATGGTGGCATATTTCTGCCAACACATAATCATATACATAACTAGTTAATTAAGTAGGTATCTAGTTATCTTACTAGATAAATATCTAGTTATTTAACTAGATAAATTATCTAGATATTTAACTAGATAATTAAGTGGTTATCTAGTTATTTAACTAGATATTTAACTAGTAAATTAAGTAGTTATCTAGTTATTTAACTAGATATTTAACTAGTTAATTTTAATATCATAACGTGAAAAAATGCATGTTAGCGCTTGTAACTGCCATTATTATATTATTATTCACCTCTATTTTAAGAGGTTATCTAGATATTTAACTAGATAACTACTTATTATCTAGATATTTAACTAGATATTTATCTAGATAAATATCTAGATAACTACTTATTATCTAGATAATTATCTAGATAAATATCTAGATAACTACTTATTATCTAGATATTTATCTAGATAAATTATCTAGATATTTATCTAGATAATAAGTAGTTATCTAGATAATTATCTAGATAATAAGTAGTTATCTAGATATTTATCTAGATAAATATCTAGATAATTTATCTAGATAAATATCTAGATAATTATCTAGATAATAAGTAGTTATCTAGATATTTATCTAGATAAATATCTAGTTAAATATCTAGATAATAAGTAGTTATCTAGTTAAATATCTAGATAACCTCTTAAAATAGAGGTGAATAATAATATAATAATGGCAGTTACTAGCGCTAACATGCATTTTTTCACGTTATGATATTAAAATTAACTAGTTAAATATCTAGTTAAATAACTAGATAACTACTTAATTAACTAGTTAAATATCTAGTTAAATAACTAGATAACCACTTAATTATCTAGTTAAATATCTAGATAATTTATCTAGTTAAATAACTAGATATTTATCTAGTTAGATAACTAGATACCTACTTAATTAACTAGTTATGTATATGATTATGTGTTGGCAGAAATATGCCACCATACTATTATTTATTTAATTAATTATTTTGATATTTTGTACTAATATTATAACGTCTTTTCCTGCTTACCTTTACTTTCTGTAGTGTACAGGTTAAACAATACTTTAAGCTACAGACCTGTTACTTATATAGTAATTGTTGATCTGTATTACATCAAGTTTGACAGATGAACGGGGAAATATACAGAACATGGTTTACCTCACAGAGCTGTGATTGACGTCACCAGGTGTAAATTTTGTGGATACTAACTTTGGACATCATTTTTTATTGGATAAAATATTTTCATTGCATCATTATATGCAGTAGGAAATAAAATCATGCAAAAATATCAGCCGTATTTTAATGGTCCAGGGACAAAAAATAGTTTTAGCACAATTGTGCATACGTGTTGAACACATTTCCTTGTGATAAAACGTATTCACTCATGGAATATTTTTCAAAGCTTTAGTTTGTCCGTGCATTGTTTTTTGTTAATTTCTTGCATAACAGAAAGGTGAAAATCTTGGAAACCTTTTGAATTGATAGTGGGGAAAAATGTCACGAATAATTTGATCTGAGAGTTTTTGCAAGACAAATGCTCTGCTTGACCGTTTTTGTCGATTTCATATAAAAAATGTTGTGTCGTGTACATTAATTTCACGTCTCACTATGATCTATATAATATGTAATTACAAGTAGCTACAGTGTGTCAACAGTAACAATAGTCATGATACATTGTATGAACATATTATAGACCGTCACATGATATTCTAATATACTGGTCTATGCTTAAGCTAAGCATTTAGAAGTTGTTTTTTTTTCAATTCTTAGTTTTTGTGTATGGAACCAACTGACAAAATCTACCAGGCGGTCCAGTTTATGATGTTTCTATCATAGTTTTGTAGCATTTGCTTATAACTTATTACATCAGTGGAAGTATTTTCCCTTAATCCTGACCCAGGTGAGATTTTGTTTGTGACACTAAATCTATTTGGAAAGATGGGCTTGATTTGTCTACTGAATTCTGATCTATAAATATAAAGCTTACAGAGGTAGTACATGCATATTATGTATAAAATCGCCTTTAAAATGATACAAGCAACATATTGCAGGTGATATAATCATATGTACGTCCTATCCTATAACGTAAATATATATATACATATAGATTTGCTTACTAGTACCATGATTCTGGTGGGAGTCACTGTGGAATCGGGACAATGTTTCCTGTCTGTGTTGAGCAAGCATATATCGTCTAGTCTTTTAAACTAACGTGACTTAGACGAGTGTCTTCTTAAAGAGTAAGAGTAAGACTGAAAATCAAAACTATGGTTTATTTCAAATGATAAAAGGACAATCTTTGAATGAAATGAGAGATGAAAAATTGTAGAATTTGATCAAGTTTGGGTTGTTTTTTTTTGTTTTAATTCATTGATAAAGTTGATTTTTGGCTTAGCGCAAAAATGTGAATTTTACAGTTTTTTAGATCTTCCGCCTTGACTCTCATAGGGTTCAACTTTAATGTTAGGAATGTGAATATTCTAGCTGTAAGCCTGTATTATGAGCTGGATTTTCCTTCAACTTCCTGAACTTTCGGTGTCTTTTTAACGCTTTTGTCCTTACGGCAAATTTCGAACATCATTAAGTGCTCCCTCTTTTTTAAAGTCCTGTTTTTATAGCGAGCATCGCAGATGCGAGCCCTACGGCATTATGCATGTTTTGAGATGTTCCAGAAATATACTGACAAGAAAACCGGAACAGGTTTACTTTTACGGAATGAATAAAATAATAGGCACGGGGCAAGTAAAACAATCAACCCTCTGGGCTTATAAAAAATACATCATAATCTGTTATGCAAAAATATAAAAATTGAAATTCAAAAACAGTGATAAAACCCTCATTCATCCACTTGTTTATTTTTACACACAGATTTTTTTTAAACACCATTCGGTCTTTTCCGCTGAAAAACGATTTTCCGGAAATTACCGAGCTAGCTTTTGGCAACATCGTCCCATTGACTAGTCATACCAAATGCATGATACTGACCAAGCTTTGTTAAATTCTAAGTAAGATAAAATAAGATAAAGAAATACATAAATTTACTGAATAAATCCTACCCATCAGATTTACTCAAAGATGCATATATTAATAGTAAAGATTTACATAGTGAAGGCGTAAAATCCTGGGTCTCTGCTCTAACTTGTATGTTTAAACTAGTCAAAACTCCAGCAGAAACATTTTCTGGATACTCAAAATATAAATCAAAAAGCACAATTTGCAAACATTTCAGAGATTTGTTTAGTGGTATTTGGTATAAAAAAAGGAATCAGTTGATTGAGGAGGGAGGCAAACTGAGAACCTATCTTATTCTCAAATCAAATTTTGCGTCTGAAAAATATTTAAATATTTTAAGTGATTTTCAAAATAGAAAGTGTATAACAAAATTTAGAATAAGTCAGCATAAGCTGAAAATTGAACTGGGTAGATATACTAAACCCATTACCCCAGCAAATAACAGAATCTGTGAACGATGTAGTCTAAACTCTATCGATGATGAATATCATTTTTTTAATGATTGTACCAAGTTTAATAATGAAAGATTAGAACTGTTTAATTTGATTGCCTCTAGTAACAGTCATTTCTCCTCTCTTTCTCCTGCTGACAAGTTTTATTGGACATTTAATTGTGAAGATCCAATCATATTAAACAAATTGAGTCTTTTTCTGCTGGAGTCAAACTCTATATTATAATTAAAATAAATATATATATCTATATATTATTTGCTATAATACTTGTATTGCATTATACACATGAGTCATGATACCATTGTTCAGTTAAAACACACATATATATATATATAACCTTTATACAATTAGTCATTTATTGTCAAAATCAATTTATGTTGTAATGTCATTGCCCCTTTGAGGGCCCCTGATTGGTCAAATAAAATCTTGAATCTTGAATCATAATGATAAATAAAAGGTTCTTACCGGAAAATGAAAGAAGAGTCCCATCCTGTGTGGTTTCACTCACTTTCCTCAATCACCTGCATGATATTTTTACTTTACCGTTTTTCCGCCAGGTTTCTTAATGTACCATCTGTTGCCAATGCTTCATATAAAACACTGATACTCAGATAATCTCACAAAACCTGACAGAATCTGAATGTTGTTTTTGGTCTGCTGAAGAAGCGCGAAATACTCTGACAAGGAAGTGACGTCACGTTATCCATAAAATGGATAATTTCGTCCCCGCTTAATGTCGTCCCAGAATGTTACAGGATTTATTCTTTGCACAAATAATTGAATTTTAAATAAGTAGTTATTGATCCCAGATATTTTAACAACAACTTTCTCAAGTGCATATGATTTGGGTTGGGTGAGGTCAGACTTTGCTACTATTTAATTCCTTTTTAAAAGTAAGTTCCCTCTTTACGTTAAACTTAGCCGGTCGAGCACATGGATTTATTTTTAAAAGGTATATAGATTTTCGATGCTCGCTAAAAGGCAGGGCCTTAATCATATTAGTAAATAATTTTGTGTTCTAAAATTATTGTCTTCATTTATAGGTCAATGCTTTTTGAATAGAAAATAGTACGTGACTGGACACCCTCTCTGGTGGTCAAGCAAGGATATCCATTGTGCACTCTTTTGTTTTGTTCAAGTGAAATCGTAGTTGAGCATTTTTGTTTTAATAAGCGTTTGTTATGTTTTGGTTTTTTATAACCCCAAATATTTCATGTTAATAGGGAATGAAAATTTTATTCGATTCATAAATGAATAAAGAAAATTGGTTGTTATAGCATGTTCGTAGCTGTATGTTGTCACAAAAATATATTTTAGGTCTTAAGATAAACTTAGTGTCGTTATTTTTATTTTATTTTTATTAAAAATGCAAATTAAAGCTTTTTTTTTAAATAAAAAAAATATTATGACAATTTATATTTACAAAAAAATATAAATTTTATCAAAACTAAAACAAAATTTTGAGTTCAACTATCACAAATAAGTCTGCTTCCGTCTGGATTTGACGTCACATCTCTACGCCTGTTACAATGTCCATTTAGTAAAAAAACATCAAAATGACAGACTTTTTCAAGTCGGCATTAGGAATAATAAGTGGCGGGGGACAGGGAGGTGCCGAAAATGATTTTGTTGGGCAAACAGTTGAATTGGGAAATCAGAAACTCAGAGTAAAGAAGATTATTGCTGAAGGTACACCATGTCGACATCACTCATCAGTTCATGACATGATTTAACAAAATTAGCACGTACAGTACATGTACAATGATTCCCAAGGTTGTTTGATCGAAGGAAATGTCTGGAAAATTAACTTTTTACTCTGAGACAAAAGAACATAATCTTGTTGAGATAATATGAGGCAGGTAAACCCTGTTAGTGTTACGCTCCCAAAGTTTCAATTAATTTATTTTTTTGTTTGTTCAAAAATAAAAACAAAAACAAACTAGCTTTACTTGTGGGTTACGTGAGCGTTTAATGACGTCTATAATTTTCAAAGGTAAAAAACGTTAAAAAGACGTCGAAAGTTTGGGAAAACAAGCGCCTGCTATGCCGGACGTTGAAGGAAAATTCAGCTCATAGTACAACTAAAATATTGACATTTCTACCATTATAGCTCCCGAAGGGAGCGTCTCAAAAAAGAAAATCTCAACAAGATTAAAAAAAAACAAAGTAACACTTCCTGAACTTATTGGTTCAGTTCAGAGTTATGAGCTAAAACTAAAGTTAAAATAACCTAACCCTCACTCCGTAAATCTCAGCTTGGGTTATGATTTTCATCCATTATTTTGAATAGAGGCTTGAGCACAGCAAAAGTCAAAACCAATGACTATCCCTACAACTAAACTTGTCATTGTACTTTCATTGCTGTAATCTGTAATCTGTACGTGTCATAAACTTTAGACACTGGATGGTCACTCGTGTACTGTAAAATGAATCCTCGCGTGTATTTATTATTTCTCACGGTATTTACTCTCGTGTAAACTTAATATGGTAGGTGGCAGTAGCTGTATTATAAAGAAAAACGTTTCGATTCACTTATGTAGGTCGCCATTAGTCGTAGTCTCTCCGTTTCCGATAAAGTTTTGTTTTCCGTTTCTCCTATGGTTAGGAGCACCTCCAAATCCAGGTGAATAGAGCCTGTTAATAAAAATATGTCCTGGATTAATTTTTGCCTCTGTTCTTCATACTTTTCACATTTGAGCAGGTAATGTTCAACAGTTTCTATTTCTCCACATGTACATGTGGGACTGTCTACAAATCCTAATTTATGACAGTAGTCATTGAGTTTGGCATATCCTGATCTTAAGTTGTTAATTATGCTGGATGTCAATTTGTTTGGGAAATCTTTTTGGCATTTTTTGGTTACCTCTGTATGGAACTGGTAGTAAAACCTTCCTCGCTCACTAGCATCCCATCTACTTTGCCATTTTTTCTCAATGCTTTGTCTCACTGCCCTTTTTACGTCTTGTTTTGTGATGGTATTATGTGCATCAGTCTCTTGATTTTCTGCTTCTTTGGCTGCTTCTTTTGCTAGTTTATCTGCCAGCTCGTTTCCTTCTACATTAACATGCCCTGGGGTCCACTTTAAATCTACAACTATACCTTCTTTTTGTACTAATGTCATTTTTTCCTTCGTAACAAGATCAACACAGGGGTCTGGTATTTTCATTTTCGATTAATTGATGATTCAATCTGCACCAAACGATAGGTCCTGTAAAAGTTACATGTATGCAGCCTTGCAGGTCCAGTAAAATACTAGTCTTTACTGGTCCTATTGTCCTGTTTAAAATTACCTAGTTTCTATTACAGGAGTGAAAATCCAGTGTCTAAAATTTTTGACACGTACAGAATACAGAATACCTAGTTTCTCTTTGACTGAAAATTAAAAACAATAAAAGTCCCGGAAAACACACATGCTAAACCGGATGTTAAGGAAATTTCAGCTCATAGTACAACTTAGAAATTGACTTTTCTACCATTATTGCCCCCTTCAGGAGGGTATTATGTTTTGAAATTTGCAAAAAATCACATTTCCACTGAACAGAGTTATAACATGACGGACCTGTGTTCATTTCAAAGAGTAAATAATTATAAAATCATTATCCATTCCATGGTTCAATTCGGCGAGATAATTAGAGACGATGTGATACTATTTCTCGCC
Source organism: Arcuatula senhousia (assembly GCA_963971305.1). Classification (NCBI taxonomy): domain Eukaryota; kingdom Metazoa; phylum Mollusca; class Bivalvia; order Mytilida; family Mytilidae; genus Arcuatula; species Arcuatula senhousia. The sequence continues at coordinate 25,095,772 of OZ020303.1, read as the reverse complement.
ATTTTTTGTGTATGTGCAGACTTTTTGAAAACTTCTGAAAAACCAAATTATGCAGAAAGATTTTTTTCTGGTCATATTTTGTGTCTTATGCTATTGGCAGACTCTGTACATTTAGGAGCTTCGCTCACATACTTGTGTGATGACACTGAGTGATGTAATGCCAAAAGTTTCTTTTCAGCAATCTTGTTTTGCTCTTAGGTTTTTCATTGTGTACACATCACTAGTCAAGATAATTATGCCCTTTTGGAAGGCTATTTTTACTTTTTTTTCTGGTACAAATGTATGCCTTCCTGCATCTCTTGGGATCTAAAAAGTCTAAATGACAATTGTTTATTTTTCTTTCGATATCCCAGCATGCAAGTGCTATCAGCACTAGAATTTTTTAACACTGCAACAGAGAACTAGCCTGAACAAATTTTCAGTAGTCAGGGGCTTTGGGCTATCAGATAACAGTGAGCACTGTCTATCTGCTCGTGAACCCTTCCAGTTGCTCTGAAATTTTGGAACACCATTGTTAAGGAAATGGCCTTGTATATAAAACAGAATATATTGGGGCCCATCATACATTGTCATAGGTTAATGTAACCTAATCCATATTAAGCAAGTGTAGCATATAATCCCTTTTGGGATTAGTGTAGCATAGTGTAGAATGTCTTTCAAATGAGACTCAAAGAATGAAGCCAAATGAGTGAAATGTACATGTATGAGACTGTCTCCTTCAAAAAATATTTTAGAAATAATATGTGAGTCAGTGTAGGAAGCTCATTAATGAACATGATGGGAAAAGACTGCCAAATTGAATGTCTTATGAGACTGAAAATATGGCGAAAACCAATGGTTTGTCATGCTCTCACTATGCTACAAATAGCATAGCAAGAGCGTGACAAATGTTGGGTTTCTGACGATGAAACAAATAGAAACCCCCTCAATAGGAATTTACATTGTACATTCTGACATGAAATAGAGTAAAGAACAATAGGGATACATTGTAGCTACCATTTGAAAATATAAAAGGCTTTTAAAGTAATAAGGATATCCCTTATATCACCAGTACTAAAGGCCCTAGGTGTATGAAATTTGGTTAATCATAGTGTACCCAAAAAAGAATGTATTTACATTGATTCATTGAATTATATTTTTTCCACAATTGCATCCGGGTCCCTCATCTTTAAACTATGAATTAAATGACATGTATATAGTTTTGGGGTCTGTCCATTCTACTCTTGGTGTTAACCATTGGAGTTGATTTGATATTAATGAAATTGTACAAGTACACTCATTTACCATAATAAGCAGTCTTCCAAATTAGCACAGGTCCAACAGGGGATGGCCTGTAAAAACTCTGTTTGGTCCTGTGAATTTTTGCAAGTTTTGTAGCATAATCTAAATAGAATGTTAGAAAAAGAATGAATTTAGACATGTACCCGGTATATCTTAAACTCTGATTTCTTTGACTGAATAAGGAAACATTGCAGCAAAGTTTTTGAAAAAAAGCTATAGTGTCTTAGAATCTTGACATACTGCTTGTTTCAGCAAAATTTTAAAGTTTGGAAGTGTTTGGATATGATACTCATCATTAAAATCTATGACAGACAGACCACTTTCTAAGGACGTTATTGATTTATTGTGTTTTCTCTTATTTATTTTTTTTTCTATTGATTCAATTTGTTTATTACATAATTCATAGCATTAATGAACATAAAGTGTTCTCCAGATAGTGAAAACTACCCACATTGATTGTTTTATGGTCTTTAAAAAAATATCAGATTAAGTTGCTTTTTATCCTGATTCCTGGAATTTAGTTGTTTTTTTTTAAGGTTAATATTATATGCATGTTTATTAATTTAAATGCAGAAGGAAGTTTTTCAAAGAAGTTCTTTTGTCAGTACTTTTTTCTGTATTGATGAATGTTTTAGGTGAATAAGTTTTAGTTACGATTTTGGAGAATATCTGATTCTGGTATTGATTGGTATTTACACTATATGATGTCCTAACTCCTGAAATCAATACAAGTTAGGCTTCTTCACTCTGGATCTGGTTTTGATCAATACTATTTTCAGCTAAGATGCTATTTAGATATTGTGGGTGCTATCTAGTGTACGGAACTAATTATCTCATTTACATATAAAAATAATCAAGAAAAAGTACTTGTTTGTATAAATTTGAATAAAAAAGAATATGATTCAGATTGATTAAAATAAACAGATAATGTATCCAACATATCCAAAGATACAATTAGTCATATTAAGATAACCTTATGTACCTGTAGCAACATTTTGGACACATATTTGCATAAATTTATTTCAGAATAAATCATGAATTTAGTATGTTCATTTCCACGGTTTTAGTCTATAAAATGTTAGTGGATTCTTATAATACACTGTGATTTCATAAGTATTCATGGAGTATCAGTTTTTTGGGGTTTTTTTTTTGGGGGGGGGAGGGTTTCATACATGTAGGTGTCTGCATGTTTATTTTACATTGATTACTTTAAGCACCATGTGCAAACTACAAAATTGAATATCCAACTAAACATGCTAAATGTCTTTTATAGCAACACCACAAAATTAAAATTAATCCACATTGTTGTTTTTAGTTTTAAGAATGATTGCATCACTATTTATATGTTTAAAAAGATTATTACATAAAAACAATTCTATGGAAAGGTTGGTTCTATGATAGAAATGTTTTAATGTAAACTGTACTAGACTGTTCTGGAATTGTATATCTTTGTATAAATATCCTTTGTATTTTATTTCAGGTGGTTTTGCTTTTGTTTACATTGCTCAAGATAACTCTACTGGTAAAGAATATGCCTTGAAGGTAACTTATTTAAAGTTATATAAATGTGATACTGTCCCTTTTAAAATTCACTGACTAAAGGTTTTAAACTTTTAATTACATTTATTTTGTCTCACACTTGAGACCTAAATGATGAGATATTGAACTACAATTATTGGTTACAAGTGAAAGAAGCAGAGGTACCAATTGGGTATCCGAATGTCAAAAGTCTGAAAGGGCAGAGACAAAACCAGTAAACACCATGAACAAGAATGGGACAACTACAGACAGAAACACAAAATAACTGAATATCAATCAACAACGCGAACTCCAGTCGAAACAAGAGTGAACTCAGGTGCTCCGGAAGAGTAAGCAGTTCCTGCTTGCTATAGCTCACCTGTCACATTGCCAACAGTCAAATCCGGTAAAGGAAGACCAAACAAAACTCTATGACAAACCAACATCTGCACTAATCTGAGAGATCGAAATTCCATATTTGTCTATAAGTGCATGATGTCTTCCGTAAAATTTCTTGAGAGAAGACAGCAACCGAGGAGCAACATAACCATGTGTGAGCAATTTTTGCGTCAGATGTGACACTCTGCTAAGGAAATAGATGTAAGTCCCGCACGCTCTGGAGTAACTAATCTATTGAGATACGTAAACTGCATGATCTGGAGCAGATGGAATGTTGCTACACAAGAAGGGAAAGTTGACGATTGGAAAGATGAAGTCATCACGTTTGTCATAGAGCTTTGATGAAAGTCTTCCTTGAGGGTCAATTTCGAGATGTAGATCTAAATATGAAGCAGACTTCCTAGAATCTGTTGTGTCCTTTATCTCAAGCTCCTTGGGATATATGAGATGGAGAAAGTCACCAAATCGAGAAGTGTTTAGTGAAAGGATATCATCAATAAAATGGAACGTTAATAATGTTGATATGAAGAAACTGGGTATTTGAAATTTCCTCATAGCCTTTAGACTGTATCTACATAATGATCATATTTCAACAAATTTTATGATAAAATGTTTTAAAACATCATTTACAAAATACAAAAATTCAAACTAACATACTAGTATGGCAGAAAAACACACCATCATTGTAGCATACTGCAGATTTATTATGTTTTGTTCTTTTTTTAGAGATTATTGGCTAACGATGAAGAAAAAAATAAGGCTGTATTGGAAGAAATTAGATTTATGGTATGGTAAAACCTCTTTTAAAAAGATAAACAACAATTTTAACAAAAAATGCATCAGTGGAGTCCAGATAAACAGTTAATTTGGTCTTCGTGATAAGAAATAAAATGAACAAGTTTTACAAAAGTTTTTTTTATTTAAACCACTTTTAGGTTGATGTAATACAGTTACAGCAGTAAATTAATGTACAAGAAAAACTAAAGCAAAACAACAGTGTTAGAAATAAGTTTTTGCCCCTTTGCCCTTCACAGCTGAAATTAAGAGGGGCAAGTTGAAGTTTATAACCACTTGCCCTATGGACAAGTGAAAATCACAGAATTTTTATATAAAGTAGTAGAGGTGACATGTTTTGTTTATTTGAGGGCAAGTAAAATCTCCATTTTGACTTGTCCACAATTTTTTCTCTAACGCTGTACAATACTAAAAGATAATGACATTGAATGATTTGAATTGAATAGTGATATAATATGTGATCCACATATATAAAAAAAGATATTCACATTAGTGTGAAACAACTATTTCTTTCCCAAGATGAGTTAAATCATATTTACAAGGGGGCCTCTGTTTTACACATCAGGAAGAATAACAGTAGTATTTAATTTAGATATATTATTGTCACACTCTAAGGCAGAGAAAATAGAATTTCCATATAAACTCACTAGCAGGTGACCTTGCCATGTGACTGAAAAAATACCAATCTCAAGTGATCTCAATGTGTATCCAGATTAAACGTAGAAATTTGTTTGTTTCATATTACAGAAAAAGTTGACAGGTCACCCTAACATTGTACAGTTTATAGCAGCTGCCTCTATCAGTAAGGAAGAATCAGGCCATGGCCAAGCTGAATATCTTCTCCTCATGGAGCTGTGTGGTGGTAAGAAAATGGTTTACTATATTGGAGTTAGGATGCTTCTAGTTAAAAAGTAAAAAAGCAGTACATGTAATAAGATGTATATGCATGACACAACATTTTAAATATGAACATGAAACTGAGCAAATGAACATAATTTACTTACATTGTATTTTCGATTATGCATGAGAAATTAGATATTTGTTTATTATTTGACTATGAATGCCATGCTAAAAATTTGAAGGCCAATCCACCAGCTGCGAAAGGGACACATAGTATTGCTCTAATTTATCACAATTCCTTACAATGTGCCTCTCTGTCCCATTCTTTGTAAAGTCATTTCAGATCCATTTTGTAGCAATATTACATGATAGACTTGTAATATTTATCCATTCTTTGTTTTACTAGGTGGACAGTTGGTGGATATTATAAACGGAAGACATAAGCCCTTACCATGTGACCAGGTTCTGTTATCATTTTACCAGACATGTCGTGCTGTACAACACATGCACAGACAGAATCCTCCAATCATTCACAGAGATCTCAAGGTTGGCTTCTGTAGAAATAAGGATTTCCACTAATTTTTTGAAATTATTTTGCTTATATTCTTAAGCAAGGGCCAAAGATTCGTAATCATTTATACAAAAGTCTTATATTTCATTTGACCTCTAATCATAGTGTAGGGAGAAATATTGCAATATTCATATCATCAATTCAAGAGCACAAGTATACAAATTTTGGTTTAGAAAGGAGATATGGCTTAAAAAAAGATTTCATTATAAACGAAATCTTTGTAAGATGGAAAAGAAAAGCAAATGTAGTATTTATCAAAAATAATAATAATAGCAGGACTATATTTATAGGAATAATAAAAGTTATCAATGATGTAAGAAAATCATATACATCGTACATGTTTGCCATGGCTTACTGATGCTGTTCTTTTAACAGGTAGAAAATTTGTTATTAAGTTCTAATGGTATGATTAAACTATGTGATTTTGGAAGTGGTACAACAAAGACGCATTTTCCTGATTCCAGCTGGTCTGCTATACAGAGAAGCCTAGTTGAGGATGAGGTTTGAATTTTATGTATAAAGATTGTAATTTGGGATGAAAATCTTCTTCTTTTTTAGCTCACCTGGACCGAAGGTCCATGTGAGCTATTACCATCACTTGGCGTCCGTCGTCGTCGTCTGTCGTCGTCGTCTGTCGTCGTCTGTTAACAATTTTTCAAAAATCTTCTCCTCTGAAACTGCTGAACAGAATTTAATGAAACTTGGTATGAATGATCCTTAGGGTGTCCTGCACCAAACTTGTGTTTCAATTTTTGATCCGTCAAAAAACATGGCCACCGTTACTAAAAATAGACCAGGGCGGTCAGACTACTGTTTTTGGCTTGTAAATCAAAAAGTATAAGAGATAGATGAAATCTGATGCCACGCTACTGCTTCAGCATCAAAAGTTCTACAAAAGTCTCCATTTGGTCGAAGTTGTCAGATGATCCCTTATAGGAGTTACAGTCCCTTAAAGGTGAAAAATTAGCGTTTTTGCATGTTTTTGGCCTATAGAATGAAAACTATTGTAAATAGAGAAAAGCTGTTGCTTGCTTAAATGTTCAGCTCATTTAGCTCTACAAAAGTCTCCATAGGGTCGAAGTTGTCAGATGACCCCTTATAGGGGTTACAGCCCCTTAAAGGCAAAAAATAGTGTTTTTGGCCTATAGAATGAAAACTATTGCAGATAGAAAAAAGCTGTTGCTTGCTTAAATGTTCAGCTCATTTAGCTCTACAAAAGTCTCCATAAGGTCAAAGTTGTCAGATGATCCCTAATAGGGGTTACAGCCCCTTAAAGGTGAAAAAGAGCGTTTTTGCATGTTTTTGGCCTATAGAATGAAAACTATTGTAGATAGAGAAAAGCTGTTGCTTGCTAAAATGTTCAGCTCATTAAGCTCTACAGAAGTCTCAATAAGGTCAAAGTTGTCAGATGACCCCTTATAGGGGTTACAGCCCCTTAAAGGCAAAAATAGTGTTTTTTGCTTAAAGAATGAAAACTATTGCAGATAGAGAAAAGATTTTTCATGCTTCTAAACATTCAGCTCATTTAGCTATGCAAAAGTCTTCATAGTGTTGACATCAAGACCAGGTGAGTGATTCAGGCTCCTGGGAGCCTCTTGTTTACATGCACCATCAATGGTGAAGGAAGGCCTAGTAACCACTCTGTCAGTCGGTTAAATTTAAAAAAATGATGACATGTTAAAGCTATATCTTACAAACTTTGCACAGTGTTTAATGTTTTATAAAGATGTACACTTGATAAATGTTACCTACTAAAATTTGCACATTGACCTTAACCTGTCAATGCAAAGGTGGTGAACCAGTCCAGACATGTAATTGGTCTTGTTTGACCCAATATTTTGATCTCATGGATTCACATTTGGCATTTATGTGATGTTTGAAATAATAATAAACATTAAGCTGTTATTTTTCATTTATTGTTTAAAATATTCTGTTCTTTCAGATTACTAGAAATACAACTCCTATGTACCGAGCTCCAGAAATGTTAGATCTCTATATGAATTTTCCAATCTGTGAAAGTCAAGATATATGGGTAGGTTTTTTGTTCATTTGATATAACCAACCAATACATTATAGACATAAATGAAGTGTAGTATAAGCACAGCACAACAGTAAATAGCAGTTTAAAGTCTGCTATGAAAAGCAGTCAGCAGCCTATAACATATACCAGCAGTCACTGCTGCAAATAAAATCAGGTAAAAATTATAATTCAGAGGATTCAAAATAAATACTTCTTAACATATAACATTGGAAAAAAACCAAGAGAAAACGTTAGCTGACTTACCACAGACCTAGGACAGTCACATATAAATTTTGGGTCTATATGTTCTTCAGTTTTGCATATTTTCTATAACAGACAGGATTATGTGAATGTCACAGGTACATGTAAATCAGTCAACCAGAAAGTATTTAAAATCAAGTTTTAAATGCAAATTTGATCATGTGCCCATTTCTGCCATGTATAAATCAGTCAGTCAAAAAGCATTTAAAAATGTAGGTTATGCAAAGAAATTTCTTCTTTCACTTGTCATTTATTAAGGATCAGGGATTCTTCTACTTGTGTAAATAAAATCTTCGTCTATACTTGTTCTGCTGTGCTCTACTTATGAAAAGACAGAATTTCTTATACTTGTGGAAAAAATTCCTGATCTACCTGATCTAAAAAAAAAAACTCGTGTAAGAATTTATTATTAGGGCCCCGCATCGAAGATGCGGACGCCCTATAGTTTTCACTTTGTCCGTCTGTCTGTCCGTCTGTCCGTCCGTCAACAATTCTTGTGAACACCAAAACTCAAAAACTATTAACACCACAGTTCTGAAACTTTGCACAGCTGTTAAGTAGCATGTCATGATGTGCATATTAAAATTTTGTGCAAATCTGATTAAAAATTTTGTAAAAAATCTTCATTTTTTATCGAAAATCACAGATTTTGAGAATTGGACTTTGTGAACACTAAAACTCCAAAACTGTTAACAATACAGTTCTGAAACTTTGCACAGCTGCTAAGTAGCATGTCATGATGTGCATATTAAAATTTCGTGCAAATCTGATTAATATTTTTGGAAAAAACTCCATTTTTTAACGAAAATCACAGATTTTGAGAATTGGACTTTGTGAACACTAAAACTCCAAAACTGTTAACAATACAGTTCTGAAACTTTGCACAGCTGCTAAGTAGCATGTCATGATGTGCATATTAAAATTTTGTGCAAATCTGATTAATATTTTTGGAAAAAACTCCATTTTTTAACGAAAATCACAGATTTTGAGAATTGGACTTTGTGAACACTAAAACTCCAAAACTGTTAACAATACAGTTCTGAAACTTTGCACAGCTGCTAAGTAGCATGTCATGATGTGCATATTAAAATTTTGTGCAAATCTGATTAATATTTTTGGAAAAAACTCCATTTTTTAACGAAAATCACAGATTTTGAGAATTGGACTTTGTGAACACTAAAACTCCAAAACTGTTAACAATACAGTTCTGAAACTTTGCACAGCTGCTAAGTAGCATGTCATGATGTGCATATTAAAATTTCGTGCAAATCTGATTAATATTTTTGGAAAAAACTTCATTTTTTAACGAAAATCACAGATTTTGAGAATTGGACTTTGTGAACACTAAAACTCAAAAACTGTAAACGAAACAGTTCTGAAACTTTGAACAGCTGCTAAGTAGCATGTCCTGATTTGCATATTAAAATTTCGTGCAAATCTGATTAATATTTTTGGAAAAAACTTCATTTTTTATCGAAAATCACAGATTTTGAGAATTGGACTTTGTGAACAATAAAACTCAAAGGCTATTAACAATACAGATCTCTAGTTTCATATGCATTCCATGGAACATGCCTTAGTGGTTATAATTAAAGTTCGTATGATTTTGAAAACACTTAGATATTTTGCCGCGGGGCCCTTTCTGACTTTGTCAGTATTCTAGTTCTGTACTTCTAATGACATTGTCTACAATCCATTAAATATCTTGATGTGTTATAATTTATATGTAGTTCCTATGTTATAATGGTCAACAATTTTATTCCAGGCCATTGGATGTGTTTTATACCTCCTATGTTATAATGTCCATCCCTTTGAAGATTCAGCCAAGCTGAGAATTATCAATGCTAACTACTCCATTCCAGACACAGACAAAGAATACACAGTATTCCATCAGCTTATTAGTAAGATTGAATTATGTGTAAAATTGATCAAAAAACACCTACATATTTCAATGACAGACATTTACAAAAAAATGTAGATGTGAATATGTTAACAGTTCTTAAATAGGGACATCTTTCAAAGGGCAGAGGACTATTTATGTCTCCCCCCAAATTTATGGGGAAACATATTGTTTTTGTCCTGTCCGTCACAAAGTTTGTCAGCGCAACTCCTCTGAAACTACTTACCAAATTCAATGAAACTTGGTATATAGGAAGGACACCATATTTAGTTGTGCATGTTACCAGGAAATTTTTATCCTCAAATTTTTGTAGGAATTATGGCCCTTTGAACTAAAAGATTTGCTGAAAATCCTTATTTATCATCTTGTCAGCACAACTCCTCTGAAACTACTGAACTGAATTTAATTAAACTTGGTATATATGAAGGACACCATATTAGGCGAGCGGTGGATATCGAAAAAGTCATCTAATTAAAAAGTTTAAATTACCCAAAAACCTCATGAGATTTTTTGAACTCAAATAAAAGGTTGATTATTCTATTTCATGGATATATATGTTTGACAAGTCGAATATGGTCAGAAGATGTACATGTACCCTATGAAAATCTTTAACGGCTTGATTTTTAGAATTATTTTTTTTACCTTAAAAAACACACACGAAAAAAAATTGTAAATCACATGAAATATTTTGCTCAATTCTTTGTTTGCAATTGAAATTTTCAAAAACAATAATAGTTTTCTACAATTTTTATCGAATTAAAAATCACAAATAAAAGTAGCAAAAATACACGTTAATTTTAACTTTTGCAATATTAATTGTCATTAAAATCAAACAAATTGTATACCTAGATCGAGAAAATGTTGTAAGGCTACTTTTTAGTTAAAACTGCATACTTCTGACGAATGATAATAAAGTTATACTTAATTGAATATGTAAGATTTTGAGAAAATTGACTGCAGATGACTCTGAAAACTGTCGGAGTGTCCCGTATTTACATTTTAACTATAATCTGATTGATAAGTAATTGTAAGAATTTTCATTTTTTGTGTAATTATGAAGAATATGTGCTAGGTTTGGGTTTGAGTGAACACAGGAAATTTATTATTTGGTCTTTGCTTTTATTTTTAACCTGCTATGTTTGATAAAAGCAAAGTTTTAAAAAATTGTGAAAGGTGTACTTGACTTTTGAGGTGCGTTTGTTATGTTGAACTGAATAATAATTCGATTGCAGAAAAATAATAAATTAATGCCGTATATTTGGCGAAAAATTTTGAAATTATGTTACTAGACTATCTATTTATAACTAAAAGTATAAACTGTGCACATAAGCATCCAGGAGCAAATAAAGAAATTTTAGAAAAAGGGGGGAGGGTCTACATAAAGCATTGTTGTTGAAGATGTTCATGACAGTTTTGCCTGAAATCTATAAGATTTTTTTTTAACATTTTGTCACTAAGCAATATTAAGGGGCTCCCGGAACACCCCACCTGCTGGAGCCATCATTGTACAATGATTTGGTCGTCTTTTGAACTTATGACTGACGCTTAAAAAGTTCTAATCTTTGAGCTCAAATTTCACAATGTTCTGACCATTTTAGAGGCGTCAAACTAATATGTTCTGAAAGCCAAAACACTTATATCTCTATTGATTCCAAAATATCGCCCAAGGTTTGTTATTAAGTTATAAAACTTAAAAATGTTCAAAGCCTCTATTCGCCACTTAACTCTTATGTGTTTTTTAGTTAGTTTTTCGATGATTTTCTTTCTTTTTTCTGTGCAAAGTTATTGTTCTCTACTTAACTAGTTGGATTTAAGATATTGTTGTTGGTTTTTGATTCCTATTCTGTTTTAAACATGTTAATGGTAACTCAGTGCACTTTTTATTAAAAACCTAATATTCTAGTATAATCCACAAATGTGGTGTTTTTGAGTAAATGAACACATTTGAACCATTTATTTTTGTTACAAACGAAAGATAAGATAATGTGTTACAAATAGAGGAAAAAAAGTAAGTGAAAATGTGAATTCTTTTTTTTTCGCAATTCAAACTTGTATACACAAAAAACAAAATAATTTGACCCTTTTCTAAAAATAGAAAAATTGACGTAATAAATTTCTTCAAAGAGACCAAAAGTGAATGATTTATATTCACTTATATATGTAAGTAATATTAAGTCTTTATTTCTAACTTTTAACCACATTTTGTAACATTTTAGTTGCCTTAATGTTTGCAGACTCAAACTTTTAGATTTTGGGTAGTGACCTTTGACCTTTAATTTTTTCATGTTCTGACCAGATTTCAAATGGCAAACATCGATATTATTAAAGCTGAAATATTAAACTATCAATATAGTTAAAAATATCCCATGAGGTTTTTGGGTAATTTAAATTTTTTTCAAGACCCTTTCCGCCGCTCGCCTATATGTAGTTGTGCCTGATACCAGGAAACTTTGATCCTCAAATTTTTGTGGGAGTTATGGCCCTTTGAACTTAGAACAGGATGACATGGTTTTTGTAGGTAAAAACAAACTTCAATTTTTGTCTCGCCTGCGACGAAAAGTCGCGGAAGGCGAGACATAGGTATTACTTTCCGGCGGCGGCGGCGTCGTAAACTTTTTTGTAAGACTTTTGTGGACAATGAATTGCTCGAAAAGTATAATAGCTAGGCATCTGATATTTGGTATATAGACAGTTCAGGTTATGGTCTACGCAACTGTCACCATGCCGTGTGACCCTGACCCCATTTTCACGCTCCAGTGACTGTGAACTTAGGTCTTTTTTAAGGCTGTAAACTTTTTTGTAAGACTTTTGTGGACGATGAATTGCTGGAAAAGTATAATAGCTAGGCATCTGATATTTGGTATATAGACAGTTCAGGTTATGGTCTACACAACTGTCACCATGTCGTGTGACCCTGACCCATTCTCACGCTCCAGTGACTCTGTGAAATTAGGTCTTTTTTTAGACCGTAAACTTTTTTGTAAGACTTTTGTGGACGATGAATTGCTGGAAAAGTATATTAGCTAGGCATCTGATATTAGGTATACAGACAGTTAAGGTTATGGTCTACGCAACTGTCACCATGCGGTGTGACCCTGACCCAATTTATACGCTCTAGTGACTCTGTGAACTTAGGTGTTTTTTTTCAGGCTGTAAACTTTTTTGTAAGATTTTTGTGGATGATGAATTGCTGGAAAAGTATAATAGCTAGGCATCTGATATTTGGTATACGGACAGTTCAGGTTATGGTTTACGCAGCTGTCACCATGCCGTGTAACCCTGACCCCATTTTCACGCTCCAGTGACTCTGTGAACTTAGGTCTTTTTCAGGTAGAAAACTTTTTTGTAAGACTATTGTGGACAATGAATTCTGGAAAAGTATAATAGCTAGGCATCTGATATTGGGTATACAGACAGTTGAGGTTATGGTTAACGTAAACGTCTCTATGCCATGTGACCATGACCCCATTATTAGGGTCCAGTGACTCTGTGAACTTAGGTCTTTTTTTCAAGCAAAAACTTTTTGCAATACTTGTGTTGACAATAAATTGCTTGAAAAGTATAATAGCTAGGCATCTGATACTGGTTATACAGACACAATTTGTGTTTATATCAAGAAATGAAAGCTTAGGTGGTTGATTTTAGTGATGGTGCCGGCAGGCGAGACATACTTTTAGTGGCCACACTTGTTTATTGCCAGAGATAATGCATTAGGTGTATGGTTCATTTTTTTACAAGAGAAAAACTATATAAACATAAAAGATATATTTCCAAACAATCTGCTTGCTAAATAAATTACATTATTGTTGATGATAAGAGTTGATCTTAAATGATACAAAAAACAACAATGATTGTGCTTCAAACAGTGTATCTGCTACATTTGAAACTTGCATCATGGGCTACTTTAGAATTATTTGAATTTTGATGCAGTTTAAAATTTCTTATGATTGAATAGTGACTTCTTGATGATTTGGTTTAGAGAGGATAGGTTATGTGTGTCACATGTCATATTTAAGCAATTTCACTATTATTTTATTGATATCTTTTAGAATCAATGTTACAAGTGAATCCCAATGATAGACCAAACATTACAGATGTACTCGACAGACTCCAAGAAATAGCCGCTGCCAGGAACATTAGCTTAAAATCACCATTAAATATCACAGAGGGTATAGCTTCTAATCCATTCTCAGGTTTGTTAAAATTTCAGTTTAATGAGAAAATTAAGAATGTATGTCTGATGTGATGGTAGAGCTAAAATATTTTTTCAAAGAAAAATCGAATTTGAAAATTTTACTACTTGTAATACATGTAGTAATTTGGGGTTGTTTTTAAAAAAAAAAGGTAAATTCAGGGTTAATAAGATTGTTTTTTACAGAGACCATTGTATAATTAAACCTTGCTTTTAAGGTGTCTTTCTCATATTACAATTTTTGTCTCGCCTGCGACGAATAGTCACAGAAATTCGTCCCCGTAGGCGAGACATAGGTATTACTTTCTGGCACTGGCGGCGTAAATTTTTGTAAGCCTTTTGTGGATAATGAATTGCTTGAAAAGTATAATAGCTAGGCATCTGATATTTGGTATACGGACAGTTCAGGTTATGGTCTATGCAACTGTGACCCTGACCCCTTTTTCATGCTCCAGTGACTCTATGAACTAAGGTCTTTTTTCAAACTGTAAACTTTTTTGTAAAACTTTTGTGGATGATGAATTGCTTGAAAAGTATAATAGCTAGGCATCTGATATTTGGTATATAGACAGTTCAGGTTATGGTCTACGCAACTGTTACCATGCCGTGTGACCCTGACCCCATTTTAACGCTCCAGTGACTCTGTGAGCTTAGGTTTTTTTTTCAGGACATAAACTTTTTTGTAACACTTTTATTGACGTTGAATTGCTGAAAAAGTATAATAGCTAGGCATCTGATATTAGGTATACAGACAGTTGAGATTATGGTCTACGCAACTGTCACCATGCCATGTGACCCTGACCCCATATTTACACTCCAGTGACTCTATGAACTCAAGTCTTTTTTCAGGCAGAAATATTTTTGTAAAACTTGCGTAGACAATTAATTGCTTGAAAAGTATTATAGCTAGGCATCTGATATTGGGTATACAGACATTTTGTGTGTTTATATCAAGAAATGAAAGCTTAGGTAGTTGAATTTAGTGATGGTGCCAGCAGGCAAGACATACTTTTAGTGGCCACACTTGTTATGATTATATGAGGGGTGACAAATTTCAAATGTAATGTCTTGCATGTTGAATGACACAGGGCAGGAGTTTAATCCCTTAGCATTATTTAACACAAGTGAAATGTTACACAGAATCAGTTATACTATTTCTTTTTAGATAAAAGGGATAAATGTGACAATCAATCATCAAAATATAAAAAAAAGCATTGATTAATTATAGTATAACTAATGAGGGGTGGCAAAAACTCTGAATTATAAATACTTTTTATTGTATTGATAATTTGGAAAAATGCAAACAGATCAATGAAAATTTAAAATGACTGTAATTATTTATTGATAAATTGTGAATTTCATACTATACTGTAAACCGGGAAATTTTCGCGCCGTCTTTTTTTCGCGGTCGGTTGATGGAATTCGATTTCGCGCAGTTTTAAATTCGCGGTCCTAAAGCCGATCCAAAAAAATATGTACTGTTATTTGTGTAAATGTCCGATCTCTACAAGGAATAATATTTACGTCTATCGATCCAATTGAACAATGTTCAGTTTCTTTATGTAGTCCACTGGTAAAATTTCTAAATGTGTGAACGTTGTTATCAATACTTAGGGGGATTAAAACTATGAATTTGTAATCTGAACATTTTTCCTGATCAGTTTTCAGTTAGATTTACTAAAGGAAACATGCATAGGTTTCTTATTAAGACTCCTTCAAAAGTGTCATCTTTGCTTCCGCAAACGGACAATCCCGCGTTTGTATCTGCAAAAAAGGAAGTGGAAACTGTGCTTTTGGACAATTCCCCAGTTGGAAAAGGTGGTACAAAGCGCAAACGTGGAGGATATAATAACTATTTCCCAGAAGTGCGTGCTAAAATGGCTCGGTATGCTATTGATCACGGCGTTAAAAGCACGGCAAGAAAATTTACCAGTGAACTAGGAAGTCCAATCAACGAATCCACTGTACGGAGCATCAAATCGGCATATATAAAACGTGGACTTCATAAACAGTTCGAAAATAATGCTGAACTGCCCAAAAAAGATCGCGGCAGACCGTTACTCCTGGGAAAATATGATGCAGAACTTTTGGATTATATCAAAAGTTTGAGAGACGTTGGCGGTATTGTGACCTATCAAATCGTTATTTCATCAGCTATGGGAATTTTGAAGCATCACAATTCAGATCTTTTAGAAACTGTTGACTTGACTAAAACATGGGCTGAGTCCGTTCTAAAACGCTTAGGATTTACCAAACGAAAAGGAACAAAAGCGGCTAGGTCTCATCCTGAGGATTTCGAGAAAACTAAACAAGAGCATGTTGAACGTGTCGAAAAATGTATTAAAGATCACAACATTCCTAACGATTTAGTGTTCAATTGGGATCAGACAGGCGTTAATATGGTTCCGGGTGGAGATTGGACAATGGATGTGAAAGGCAGCAAGCAGGTGGACATCGCTGGGATAGACGATAAACGTCAGATTACAGCATTACTGACAATTTCGAAGTCTGGTGTTTTACTGCCACCGCAAGTACTCTATGCCGGTATAACTGAACAATGCCATCCTAAATTTCAATTTCCGAAAACATGGGATATATATCATTCCGAAAATCATTGGTCAAATACTGAAACAATGTTACATTTCATAGACAAGGTGTTGGTGCCCTATGTAAATGACAAACGTGACGAACTTGATTTACCGTTGAAACAACCTGCACTTGCAATTTTCGATGTGTTCAGTGCTCATAGGCACCAAGACGTCTTAGATGCATTATATAGAGCTAACATAAAAGTTGTGTTTGTACTGATCACCTACAACCATTGGATCTTAAAATCAACAAAGTGTTTAAAGATATTCTGAAATCGGAGATTCAAAACTGGTACGCCGATGAAGTAGCCAAGTTTCTCAAAAAGAATAAAAAGTTGGAGAAATTTGAAATCGATCTCAGACTTAGTGTCATTAAACCATTACATGCAAGATGGATTGTCAAAACATTTAAACAATTATTAGCCGGGGTAATCGCTAGCGATTAGCCACGGCTTTAGCTACGATAGCCTTTCGGTAAGACATCAGATGGTTTTTCCGGCGGTTCACCAGAAACCTGTTAATAGAAATATCAATACACGCTAGCAATATAGTCCTTTTCCAGATCTGTTTTTTCGTCGCTTAACTCGCAATTTATATGTTATAAAACTTATTTATTTAGTTTTCGAATTTTGTATAAGTATGTAAGACGCCTATCTGATGCGATAGTATTAAATGATTTATAAAGAATACGAATGCGGAATGATATTTTGTTTGTAGGAGTGTTCGCCGATCTCATTAGTGAAGTCATATTCACTAATTTGCATCTCATTAAGTGTCAAACCGGATGGCAATAAACAGTGCAATCGATGGACAGGATAATTTACCCAAAGTTCAAATCCTCATAATTTTTTATTTGATCAGAAAAAACTGTTCTGTAAACGGTTATTTGATATAAAAAAATTATTATTCTTACGAACCATAATTGATTTTGAAAATAAGGCTTAAAAATAAATCAGCTGTTTCTAGACCAAGAATATTTTCATTGAAAATTTTTTTTATCAACCAAATTTTCGATCTTTAGAACCAATGAATATAATTATTTTCAAACTACCTTTTTCTGAAAATTGTAGAACCAAAAGCAATTTTACCAAAAAAATGTAAGTGTGACTTCTCTGGTACTGTTTTACAGATTTCGATGAAATTTATTTTAAATTGATAAATTCTACAGGAGTTACAGGACAGATTTTGCTTAAAAGTGTATTCATTTCAGATGTTTGAACAATAATACTATTTTGAGTTTCGAGTTAAACAAAGTTAGTTTTATTGTCAAAGTAAAATATGTGTGGAAAGGGGGGGGCATTGGCAACCTGTAGCAATCTTGTTAATTTGTATGGTTTTCCTATAGTATGAGAGAAATCTTATGCTTTTACATCAACAAAAGTTTACAATTCAACATAATTTTCACAACCTTTTCTCATGAGTCATTCCTCGTTTAATTTAAAAAAAGGGTGTTTGGTTAGCCTACAGAATTAAACGTTGCTTGCTAATACGATTTTTTTTAATAAACTACACTGAGGAAGTTGTCCGTTGGCCTGCAAAATATATAAATAAGCTGTAGCTTATATGCTATACAGAACTTATCAATTCAGTTGAACCGATGGGTCAACACAAAAAAGTAATAGAAGCACGCGTGTTTTTTTTCTTCATTTGGCCTAATGGGATAATTACATTGCAACAGGGGGGTCAAAAAAGGGACTTCCGCCTAAAATCGACTTTTTTATGTGAGTTCCGATCCGATTTGCAAACTCTATTTTCATTGGAATCCTTGTGAAAATCCCTGCCTACTTTTTAAAAACTAGTAGTTTACTAAATGCAATATTTTTAACGTTTTGAGAATTTAAGGATTGAAGGCCCAAAAACGCCATGTTGAGGCTGTTGAGGCAAATAGTTTTACACAAGAAATTAAGTTGTAGTGGGCCAGCCAATTTTTATGAAGCTTTAATATGATGATTATATCCACTGAAGGAAGAACGGTGTTGTATTTGGGGATTGTGGCCAAAAGGGGCTAAAATGGGTGTATTGACAAAACGACTGAAGAACTTTTATTACTCATTCAATTTACAAAATTCTTTTTTATTGAATTCTTACTATATTCTGTCAACTTAATATGTCAGTGGTTTTCAAATATTTTTCACCTTTACATTTATGAGGGGGGGGTAGGAGGGGGTCTGATCCCGGAATCCCGAACTAATATTTACAAAATCCCGTCATCCCGACTTAAAAATGAGAAAATCCCGAAGCCCGGTAAAGTTGATATAATTTTATCCCGGAATCCCGAACTTAAATTGTCCAAATCCCGGAATCCCGAGCTTAAATATGGCCAATCCCGGTGTCCCGAAAAAGGTCCTACCCCCCCCCCCCCTCATTTATACAGGTGACCAAAGACAAGGCCAAGTCCATAAAATCAACTTCTTTTTTTAAATTTGGTTCGTTTTTCAAAATCTTTTTTTCATTGGAATCCTTGTAACAATCCCTTATACACAAAAAGGTAGCTTTTTATTTTTATTTTTTGCAACACATGAACAATTTAAAATTTGTAGATTACCCCGGCTACCAGTACTTTCAGTACTTTGATCTCTAAAGTGTGACCTGATCAGGAGTGCCTTTACTGCCGCGGGTATTAAACTGTCAATCAATGGTCATAACTGTCTTTGATGTGCACCGAACTGTGTAATTGTGGTCTTTAATCCGATAGCCATGACGCTTGGGTGTTTTTATAACAATGATGTTTTAAAACAGTGAAATAGTGCTTACATTTATTAAAATGTGTTTTATTGTAATAAATAAATGTTTTAATAGATTTTATTCGTTTCAATGAAATATTGAACAAATACTTTAAAATACAATCAGCCCGTAAATTTAGGTCATAACAAGGTATGTCTTTGTCATTTGATTAATATACGATGTTGATTTTTAGTAACCACGGTAGCTACATATTTTTCAGTTCAGCCTTTAAAATTACGACTAAATTTCGCGGCAGTTTTATTTTCGCGCTGCTGTCCTTACCGCGAAAATAGCGAAAATTAAACTGCCGCAAAAATTTCCCGGTTTACAGTAAATCAATGTTACCTATTTTTCATGGGGAAACTTAATGAGGGTTAAATATAAATTCGAACCCGAGTTAAGAAAATCCTGTAAATAAATTCACTCAGATAATATCTAGAATGTCTAGAAATTAAACTCTGATGTCACAATATTTCATCTATATCTATGTAACAATATGTCTATAGAACAACATTTTTCTATAACAGATGATGCAGTGTCTTCACCAGTTAGACAGCCCCCACCACAGAGACCTGCTCCCTCTCAACAATCAGCATACAATGAAGGGCAGACAACTGCTGGGTCAATATTTAGCTCATTACGTGGAGGTGCTGGAAATCTGATGAAAAATATCAAAGATGCCTCGACCAAAGTAATGGAAACTGTCTCAGCGTATGTGTAACATTCAATTGTATCCCCCGTGAAATAATTTCCTTTGGAAAACATTTAATATTAAATATTCTCCAGAGATACTTTTTTATTATTAAATGCTTTCCATTGATATAAAATTGTGTCCTTCTAATGACTTGATATTGTCTGAAAAGTGTTCACCTTCATGTAGAAGGTGATATCCAATCAATGAGAAATGAAGCTTTAGAATACCAAATAACTCACAGAAAGATCATGATTTCTTTTTACAGATTATCCCTATAATCTATTATATTTAAGTTAAAAATATAATCAAGGATGATATTTGATTGTTGAATTTCTCCCTGGATAACATTTCATTTACAAATGATATCCAGGATAATTTTTCATAATTAGATATTATCCAATTAAATATAACCAAACTTCTTTCCCAGAATCATAGATACATTATCGTTAATATTATACGGGGTGATATCTAATAGTTAAATAATATTCCCCAGGATAATATTTCATCATTAAATACTATCTAGGACCATCTAATATTATTGAATTAAAGTTTAATGATTTTATCAATGTCCAGGATATTTTTTATAACTAGAAATTTTCCATTTAAATACCCCCCAGGATAATATTTCATCATTAAATACTATCTACGACAATATTTCATCTAGTAATCTATTTAATCAAAGTTAAATTATTTTATCAACGTTATCCAGGATGATGTTTGATAGTAGAATATCTTCTGGGATTGATTTTCATTGTTAATTGTTATCTAGGATAATATTTCATAGTTTCAAAAACCTAAAAAGAAGACTATAAAACATATAAGAGAAAAATATTCAAAGTGTTTATCTGGACAAAATTTACGATACGATATGACAACTTTATTTCAATTCGGCACATATATGTAACAATAAAATAAAAAATTATGTTACAATGTACTGCTTTTTACTCCTATTTTGCCTGAACGTTGCAATCAGCAGCATGAGTGAAAATCATTAGTTTTAAAATAATGTTTAAGTTACAATAATGCAACATACCCCTTCCTTTTCAGGTCAGAGCCATATTTAATTGATCAAATATGGGAATATTAATCAAAATATTACAACTGATAAATATTATCAAATTAAAAACACATTGAAACAGTTCAGTGTCGACTCAAAAACCAGTTTTACAAGTGGACAAAATTAAATGCTCATAAGATACTTTCCGACATGTCACTTCTTTGTGACGAATGAATGGTTAAACAGTGGATACTTTTTCATATGGGTGGAAACTTTTCTACAATTAAATAGTGTCCTAAGGAAAATATTTCACATCGAAAACTCTCCTCTGGATAGAATTTAGTTCGGATAGTATTATGTCTTACATATGTACATATATTTTATAATACAGTAGAAAATTAATGGATATCTCATTGTTTTTGTTTTGAATATAGCAAAAGTTATATTCATGTCTTTTGATTAAATAAATATTGTTGAAAAGACACCATGGATGGGTTATTTTGTAGGGATCTTTTTCTTTTAAAAAAAACCAAATGGAACTTAACAACAAATTAAGCTTAAAGAATGCCAATATGAAATTTAAGAGAGAAGCCATAAATGTTGTCAGCTGAAATATGGTTTTGAATTGCTGATATTGAGATTTTGAAAAAAAATTGATGGCACATTATTTCAACTGAGTAATTTTGATATTACTGCCAGCAGCTTCCAACATACATATAGATCAGTCTCTCTTGATAGAGTCATTTAACAATTTTGATCGTCTCCTCTTTCAGAACTGTGAATAAATCAGACCTGGACTTAAGTTATATAACATCAAGAGTTATTGGTAAGTGTAAAGATACTGATATAATTTACCTACTTATAAAAGTTCAGTTGTATACATTGACATTATACACAAATCAATAAAATAGATGGAAAGTGACCATTTACCAAAAACTGCCCTTATACAAATGTAGATGTAGGACTTCCTTAAATGTCATTAAACCTTTTTCATATGCTAAAAATGTGCATCTCCTATGTATTCTTCATGGTTAAGATTTCTTGTGAACATTAAAAACAGTTCTTAAAATCAAGAAGAGCTGATATGAAAAACAAATTTTTAATGCTTACCAATTGTAATGATCTCTTTTCTACATGTAACTGTAGTAGTTGTGTTTGTGTATTTTCAGTTATGTCTTTCCCATCAGAGGGTGTAGAATCTGCATTTAAGAACCATATAGATGATGTCAAGAACTACTTAGATTACAAACATAAAAATTCTTATGCAGTTTACAATATAAGTCAAAAAACTTATAGGACAATTAAATTTGAAAACAGGGTAGGTTGAGCTTAGCTTACTTTAAATAGTAATTCAGTTTATTTAAAGTATAACTCTATTTTTCTAAGTTTCGTCATCTGTGTAAGGTCAAATAGAGATTCATTTATTATTTGTTATTAATTGTTAGGTTAAGGAAATTTACAAATACTAAAAAGGCCAAATGAAACATTTTATTTTGTTGTTAGTTCACAGTAAGTGTCAGTCAGTGACAAATCTTTGAAAAAAAATGGTACTGACAGCTGTTGATTTTCTAAAATTATTCATTTAAATTGATATAAAGCATACATATTGTATATTTTTGGCCAGGTTTCACGGAGTGAAAAATCCGGGTTATAAAATGGTGAATGTCGGGTGGGCGGCGGGCGGGCGGGGAAGAAATTTTTGTAACAGTTTTCTCAGCAACTACTTATCACAGCCACTTGATACTTGGTATACAGCATCAGGGTGGGGTCCCATAATGTGTGATACGATTTCAGGTATGTCGCTCACCTACTTCCTGTTTAACGAAATCCAGCCATTTTTGACTTTGACAGATTTTTATTATTATTTTATATTGTTTGCATGATTACTATATTTGGAAGCAGATTTTTAAACATTTTTTTTCATTGTTGTAGGTATCTGAATGTGGGTGGCCAGCCAGGAAAGCGCCAACACTTGCCAATCTTTTTGCAATATGTAAAAATATGCACTTATGGTTGCGTCAGAATCCTCATAATATATGTGTTGTTCATTGCTTAGTAAGTATGATGTGTAGTGAAAGTGAACTGTTGAGATATAAAGTAACATAATATATGTGTTGTTCATTGCTAAGTAAGTATGATGTGTAGTGAAAGTGAATCGTTGAGGTATAAAGTTACATGATATATGTGTTGTTCATTGCTTAGTAAGTATAATGTGTAGTGAAAGTGAACTGTTGAGGTATAAAGTAACTTATTATGTGTTAGAGTGGTGTATATAACCATTGCTTACAATTCTTAAACATAGAAATGGCTTTGAAGTAGAAAGATTTAATAGAAGATAACAATAAGATGTGGAATAATTTAAAAAATCCACAATTTATCTTATGATGAATTTAACCTATTTAAAATATGATACATATTTGTCTCGCCTGCGAAGCAGAGCGGGACATAGGTGTTACTTTACCGGCGGCGGCGGCGGCGACGGCGGCGTTAACTTTTTGGAAAAGTTTTATGAGCACCTCCATATCTCAAGAACTATAGGTCCTAGGTTGATGAAACTTGGTATGCATATGCCCCAGTAGTAGCTTAGCACAGTTGCATCCCCATCTTTTGACCTTGACCTTGATTTTCCGGATGAGTGACTTTGACAATTTTCAATACATATAATAGCAATGGAAAAGTTTTGCGAGCACCTCCATATCTCAAGAACTATAGGTCCTAGGTTGATGAAACTTGGTATGCATATGCCCCAGTAGTAGCTTAGCACAGTTGCATCCCCATCTTTTGACCTTGACCTTGATTTTCCGGTTGAGTGACTTTGACAATTTTCAATACATATAATAGCAATGGAAAAGTTTTGCGAGCACCTCCATATCTCAAGAACTACAAGTCCTAGGTTGATGAAACTTGGTATGCATATGCCCCAGTAGTAGCTTAGCACAGTTGCATCCCCATCTTTTGACCTTGACCTTGAATTTTTGGTTGAGTGACTTTGACAATTTTCAATTCATATAATAGCAATGTAAAAGTTTTGCGAGCACCTCCATATCTCAAGAACTATAGGTCTTAGGTTGATGAAACTTGGTATGCATATGCCCCAGTAGTTGCTTAGCACAGTTGCATCCCCATCTTTTGACTTTGACCTTGATTTTTCGGTTGAGTGACTTTGATTATTTTTATTGCATATATTTGCAATATTTAAGTTCTATAAACATCTTTTGATCTCAGAAACTGAAAATCCATGTAAATTCAAAATATAGTGGAAGTAAGAAAGAATAATTGTTTCTGATGGTGCCGGCAGGCGAGACATACTTTAGTGTTAACTCTTGTTTATAGATTAAAAAGCAAGTAATGTTATCTTAGATATGCAGAATACACATAAAAAGTTGTATCTTTTCTAAGAGTATATTTTCATAATTCATTTCTTATTTTACTTATAATAATACTTTTAACTATAGGATGGTAAGTCATCTTCGGCGACAGTTGTAGGAGCCTTTCTAGTGTTCTGTAGATTGTTTGAATCTAGTCAACAAGCTCTGCACCTATTCTCATCGAAGAGATGTCAGCCTGGTATTGCCCCAGCTCAGAGAAGGTTAGAAATATAATTGAATAAATTATAGTGTTTGCCTTTTTCAATATTTGTGGTAGAGTACCTCTGATGAGTTTTAGATAAATGAAACGTGTGTCAGACATACCAAAATTAATTGTCTGGAACTTTATTGTCATTTTGATTTAATAATTAAACATGACACTTAAAAAGATATAGATATATAAAAAAGATGATAATGAGATGTGGAATAAGTGTTAGCGACATAACCTACAATATCCAACAATAATTTAAAACATCCATAATGGAAAGCAGCCAGCAGCCTTGAATGTGCTGGCTGCTTTGCAAACCGTGAATTTTATAATTATTGAAAATTAAAGAATTTTGTGGTCAATCTGTCAGCGGAAAATGAATTTTAGGAAATCTTTCATTTAAATGTTTGCACAGCCTTACCTAATTAAAACTCTTTTTGACTTGATAAGTATGTATGAACTATTACTATTTCGATTAACATTTTATCAATCTTAATTCAGAAGAATAAATGCTTGATTTTATATGTACATGTATATGTTTAAAAGACAGATAATGCTTTAACATTATCATTTGATTTTCAGATACATTGAATACATATCAGAGATGGTAGCAGACACTCCATATTTACCTCATAGCAGACCAGTGATGATAAAGAACCTGATTATGTCCCCTGTACCACTCTTCAACAAAATGAGGTATATGTTAGTTATAACAACTAAACAACATCTTGGCATTATGTTAACCAATACAGTTGTAGAAATAAGTTGTGACTCAGGACATGTCATGCGCAACCTCAAATCCATGTTGAGATTTTTTTAAAAACTTTTAATCAAGAAAATCTGTATTGCCCTCTATAATATATTTGTCAGATACAGTTTAAATATGGTCAGGAATTTAGTTTAGGGGGGGGCTGAAAATTTTTTTTACTGAGCAAAGCAAGTAGCAATTTTGTTTAGTTTTATGTCACCTGCAATCGTTGCAAAGCGACATATAGGGGATTAGTTTGACACTATCTGTTGTCTTTCATCATCGTCCTGCGGTGTCACAAAAATTTTGTTGCATTTTTCCCTTCAACTACATGTCTTAGCCTCTTGATATTTGGTATGTAGCTTGCTTCTATAGTACTATATAATTTGATACGATTTTATGCCTGTAATTCATCTATTTCTTCTTTACCAAATATTTTAAGATGCAGGCGACTTACATTTTCCATGGTAGACCGCCATTCTAGTTTTAACATGGGTTTTGCAATTTTTATTGGGCACAGTCCCCTCTAAATCCTGGCCTATTAGGTCTAGCTCACCTTCTCAGTATTGTGCATTGTTTCTATAGAGCAATTGGCATAATCAGATTTAAAAACTTTACCATGTTCATGAGTTTGCCCAGGTGTATGACTAATATTCTTTATTGTTACAATGAATCTTTTACAGGAATGGATGCAGACCATTTATAGAATTATTTGTAGGAGAAGATAGAATTATGTCAACATCACAAGAATATGAAAAGATGAGGTATGATCATAGTACAGCATATGCTGAGAATGTCAAGATGTTTACATCTTTTAGGCCGTAATAAAATAATTCCTAGATTCTCATCCAAATTTCTTGAAAATATGGAAAAAAGATTTACCAAAAATGAAAATAATTAGCCAAAAAATCAAAATAAAATTTTCTATTTTACCACTATTTAGTACATAACTTGATTAAGTCCAAATAAGTCTTTGGTATAATAGTGTATATGTGATGGTAAATTTAGATATTTTTCATTAATAAATGATCTATTTCTTTTGATAACATGCATATTGATATAAACTTATTACAGTGATAAAGTATTTATGAAAAGACAGGAAAGGTGAAACATGTTTAAGGTTGTAATTGTTTATTATTGTTTTGTATGTAAGTTGTTTTGTGTATTGTGATTTTTATGGTAATTTCTTGATTTGTTTCATTCAGTAAAAAAAGTTATCATATTGTATGTTACCTTTACGTTGTTGAAATGGTCTTGAACATACATGTAAATATGAAGTTCTTGAACATACATGTAAATATGAAGTATGTACTGTCTAAAAGAAAAAAAATCATACATTCTACTGAAAGTTTTTTCTTCTAAACAGTTAATGCAATTAACAGTTGGAAACAATATTTATTTGTTTGAGATTTTCTTCCACTATTTAACCCTTCAACTAACATATTTCAATGTTTTTAAACAGAGGTTTTGTTATTGATGAAGGAAAAGTGGTTGTCCCTCTTGATATGTCAGTTGTTGGTGATGTCACAGTTATTGCTTACCATGCAAGGTCAACATTTGGGGGGAAAGTTCAAGGCAAGGTTAGTTTTAAAAGAGATCTTATTATTTATGGTCATTTCATTTAACTTTAAAATTGAAATAAAGTGATTGTGATTAGTTTTTGTCAATTAATATACATTGTCAATCACCTTTGATATTCATTTAAAAGGGTCTTTTTACATAATGTAAGTTCAAAATGACATTCAGACTAGTTTTCACATTGTGATCAAATTAAAAGTTGTTGCCTTATGATACAAAAAAAAACAACAACACATACAAATTAAGTCATCCAGTGGTCAATTTTATAAAGAAGTGCTGCAACTTTGTCGTTGTCAGCATATATCACATAACTTTTATATAGAAATAAGACAAAGATTTGTACTCTCTTATTAAAATAATATGATGCAGGTTAAACCTGATAAGCTCCCGCAGATAAAGTAACTTTCTTATATATATATATATATATATATAAAAGTCTATACGAGTGTGCAACAATGCAAATGTAACTAAATTATAATTGACAAATATTTCGAACAATCGGTTGTTCTTCGTCGGTGTCTAAATCAACACTGAATTAAATCGTGATAGATCCTGAAATCTACTCACTACATGTGTTAAATTATAAACAAGTTGATGACGTACGACGATAGATCTTGAACTAGATGTTTACTGGTCGTTAAAACACATGATTAAAATTTTATGTTAAGAAATAAGAACTGAAGTATAACTGTGAGATAATGATGTATAAAATTCTATTTTTTCTTGTTAATTCCATTAGGATGTAAGACTCCTAATTCCTGTATCCAAAAGCTTTCCCGGGCCTCTCTTTCTGAGTCTTTCCACGCATGGTTCTGTTCGATGATTAGTACCTTCATGTCGTGGAAGTCGTTCAGGTTGTGACCTGGCAGTCTAAAGTGCTGACTGACCGGAAGATCTGGTTTAGTTTTCAGATCACTTCTGTGTCCGTTCAAACGTCTGTTGAAATGCTGTTTAGATTCGCCAACATACTGGAGACCACATGTAGTGCATTCGAGCATGTAGATCACGTTAGCACTCTTGCAATTGACATCACAAAAGATTTTGTAAGTTTTGCTGGTGGTCTTACTGTGGAATGTTGACGAATTTTGAATGTGTTTGCAGCATTTGCAGCGTTTGTCTCCGCAGGGACGGTTCAAACCGGACTGGTTAGGTTTAGGACCAATTTCAGCTCGAACCAGATGGTTTTTAAGACTGTCAGGTTGTTTGAACGCAACCATGGGAGGCTCAGGAAAGATCTTGGACAGCTTGGAACTCTTTTCGACTGATGGCCAGTGTCGAAGGATGATGCTGGAACTGTGTCTTAAGCTTGGATGGTACGTGAGGACACAGGGTACCCTTTTTGTGTTTTTCTTTTGTTTATACTCTAATAGTTCTGCTCTAGGTTGAGAATTGGCCTTGTTAAACCCTTCTTTGATAGTTTTATGTTTATAGCCCCTTTTTCGAAGATGATCATGTAATTTATTGAGGCGCCGAGAAGATGTTTGTTCATCGGAACAGATACGTCTTACCCTTAGAGCCTGACTGTAAGGTATGCTTTTGGTACAGTGTGGGGGATGGCAGCTATGTGGTGACAAGTATTGGTGAGTATCTGTTGGCTTTGAATACATATCTGTCGATAGATTTCCATCTTTGATCGTGCTGGATGTGTCTAAGAAGTTTATACTATGGTTGGATGTTTCATGGGTGAATTTGATTGAGGGGTGTTGGTTATTGGCATGAGTGATGAAGGTTTGAAGGGCGTTTTCACCTTTGGTCCATTTCATGTCTACATCATCAATGAACCTGTACCAAGATAGCGGTCTTTCAATTGATGTTTCTAGGAGACGTTTCTCAAGTTTGCCCATGAAGATGTTGGCATAGGATGGGGCCATCTTGGTTCCCATAGCAGTTCCATTGACCTGTAGATAATGATCTCCATTAAAAGTAAAGTTATTTTTCTTTAAAACAAGGGTCAGCATCTCAACTAAACAGTCGGTGGGTGGAATTTTGGTGGTACGGGAGTTCCAAGCTTCTTCGCACGCTCTGATGCCATCATCGTGAGGGATGTTGGTGTAAAGAGAGGTGACATCCATTGTGACAAGAATGGTTTCAGCAGGAAGTGGGTTAAGAGCTTGCATTTTTCTCAGGTAGTCTGTGGTGTCCTGTAGGTAAGATGGAAGAGATAAGACGTGTGGACGAAGATGGTGGTCTACGAAGGCGGAGATTTTTTCAGTAGGATGACCATTAGCCGAGACAATTGGTCTGCCTGGATTGTTTTGTTTGTGTATTTTCGGTAGCATATAGAACCGGCCCGGTTTAGATTGTTCCGGTTTTAGATATTCGAATGTTTTTTCGTCGATGTGGCCTTCATGAAGCATGTTAGATAGACTATTGGTGATCTCTTCTGCATATGTGGAGGTAGGGTCAGAATCTAGTTTTGTGTAGTAACGATTGTCACTTAATTGACGTTCAGCTTCCTGGATGTAATCAGATTTGTTCATTATCACAATAGCACTTCCCTTATCTGCTGGTTTGATGACGATGTCGTTGTTTGATTTAAGCTCTTTTAATGCTTTACGTTCCCCTTGCGTTAAGTTATCATTGATGTTTTTATTGTTGGCTACCTCTAATAAATCCGTTTTTACATTTTCTATAAAAGATTCTAATGTTGAGTTTTGGCTTTTCTTAGGGACCCAACTACTTTTTTTGACGAATTTATAATTTTCAGCATCATCTGTATCACTTCCTGTGTCACTCATGTCGTCCTCTTTAGCTGCGAAGTACTCCTTTATTCGGAGTCGCCTAGCAAAATCATCAATTTCTTTAGTCAACATTGTTTCATTAACAAGTCCAGGAACAGGACAAAAGTTTAAACCATTTGAAAGTAAGTTGGTCTCATCATCCGTTAGCTGGTGGTTAGATAAGTTCACAACTGTGTTGGTGGTCCTTGGAATGAATGGAGTTTTCCGTTTAAATCTACGATTTTTTTTCTCTTTTTGCGCTGGGGCTGGGGCGGACTTCAGTTGGACCCCATCTCGGTGAAACTTAGATCTTTGTTTGGCTTGTAAACAGTTGGTGTTAATGCATGTTATTTCACCAAGACGTCGTTTGACGGTGTTATAGTCAGAAATAGAGAAGTTGTCTTCACAGTGTTTCAAAAGAATGTTAAATTCTTCAGTCAGATTTCTCAAATGCTCCTCACAATGGTTTTTCAATAAGATGAGAAGGCGTTTAGAACAGTGAAAGAGTGTTTGGTCCCCCCGTTTGAGGAGAGTGTTAGAACCACCTGGTGCTTGAGGGGTTAATTTTATATTTAAGCCACTTGGAATTATGTTATTGTCTATATAGCTGTTGTAATTTGACAAATGGTGACTAGTTCTTAATTGTTTTTGTTTTAAAACTCTTAATTTCTTAAAATGCTCGTCGTAGTTCATTTTAAGCAGATGTGACACTATAAGTCCACTAGGATCGTGTTAAATTCACAGATACCGGTAACCCCAAAATAATATATAAGTCTATAAGAATTTACCAACTAATGAACTTATTGAGCATTGGATCAACAAATAAGTTGATGCCACACAAACACAAATAATATAAAAGTCTATACGAGTGTGCAACAATGCAAATGTAACTAAATTATAATTGACAAATATTTCGAACAATCGGTTGTTCTTCGTCGGTGTCTAAATCAACACTGAATTAAATCGTGATAGATCCTGAAATCTACTCACTACATGTGTTAAATTATAAACAAGTTGATGACGTACGACGATAGATCTTGAACTAGATGTTTACTGGTCGTTAAAACACATGATTAAAATTTTATGTTAAGAAATAAGAACTGAAGTATAACTGTGAGATAATGATGTATAAAATTCTATTTTTTCTTGTTAATTCCATTAGGATGTAAGACTCCTAATTCCTGTATCCAAAAGCTTTCCCGGGCCTCTCTTTCTGAGTCTTTCCACGCATGGTTCTGTTCGATGATTAGTACCTTCATGTCGTGGAAGTCGTTCAGGTTGTGACCTGGCAGTCTAAAGTGCTGACTGACCGGAAGATCTGGTTTAGTTTTCAGATCACTTCTGTGTCCGTTCAAACGTCTGTTGAAATGCTGTTTAGATTCGCCAACATACTGGAGACCACATGTAGTGCATTCGAGCATGTAGATCACGTTAGCACTCTTGCAATTGACATCACAAAAGATTTTGTAAGTTTTGCTGGTGGTCTTACTGTGGAATGTTGACGAATTTTGAATGTGTTTGCAGCATTTGCAGCGTTTGTCTCCGCAGGGACGGTTCAAACCGGACTGGTTAGGTTTAGGACCAATTTCAGCTCGAACCAGATGGTTTTTAAGACTGTCAGGTTGTTTGAACGCAACCATGGGAGGCTCAGGAAAGATCTTGGACAGCTTGGAACTCTTTTCGACTGATGGCCAGTGTCGAAGGATGATGCTGGAACTGTGTCTTAAGCTTGGATGGTACGTGAGGACACAGGGTACCCTTTTTGTGTTTTTCTTTTGTTTATACTCTAATAGTTCTGCTCTAGGTTGAGAATTGGCCTTGTTAAACCCTTCTTTGATAGTTTTATGTTTATAGCCCCTTTTTCGAAGATGATCATGTAATTTATTGAGGCGCCGAGAAGATGTTTGTTCATCGGAACAGATACGTCTTACCCTTAGAGCCTGACTGTAAGGTATGCTTTTGGTACAGTGTGGGGGATGGCAGCTATGTGGTGACAAGTGTTTAAACTTTTGTCCTGTTCCTGGACTTGTTAATGAAACAATGTTGACTAAAGAAATTGATGATTTTGCTAGGCGACTCCGAATAAAGGAGTACTTCGCAGCTAAAGAGGACGACATGAGTGACACAGGAAGTGATACAGATGATGCTGAAAATTATAAATTCGTCAAAAAAAGTAGTTGGGTCCCTAAGAAAAGCCAAAACTCAACATTAGAATCTTTTATAGAAAATGTAAAAACGGATTTATTAGAGGTAGCCAACAATAAAAACATCAATGATAACTTAACGCAAGGGGAACGTAAAGCATTAAAAGAGCTTAAATCAAACAACGACATCGTCATCAAACCAGCAGATAAGGGAAGTGCTATTGTGATAATGAACAAATCTGATTACATCCAGGAAGCTGAACGTCAATTAAGTGACAATCGTTACTACACAAAACTAGATTCTGACCCTACCTCCACATATGCAGAAGAGATCACCAATAGTCTATCTAACATGCTTCATGAAGGCCACATCGACGAAAAAACATTCGAATATCTAAAACCGGAACAATCTAAACCGGGCCGGTTCTATATGCTACCGAAAATACACAAACAAAACAATCCAGGCAGACCAATTGTCTCGGCTAATGGTCATCCTACTGAAAAAATCTCCGCCTTCGTAGACCACCATCTTCGTCCACACGTCTTATCTCTTCCATCTTACCTACAGGACACCACAGACTACCTGAGAAAAATGCAAGCTCTTAACCCACTTCCTGCTGAAACCATTCTTGTCACAATGGATGTCACCTCTCTTTACACCAACATCCCTCACGATGATGGCATCAGAGCGTGCGAAGAAGCTTGGAACTCCCGTACCACCAAAATTCCACCCACCGACTGTTTAGTTGAGATGCTGACCCTTGTTTTAAAGAAAAATAACTTTACTTTTAATGGAGATCATTATCTACAGGTCAATGGAACTGCTATGGGAACCAAGATGGCCCCATCCTATGCCAACATCTTCATGGGCAAACTTGAGAAACGTCTCCTAGAAACATCAATTGAAAGACCGCTATCTTGGTACAGGTTCATTGATGATGTAGACATGAAATGGACCAAAGGTGAAAACGCCCTTCAAACCTTCATCACTCATGCCAATAACCAACACCCCTCAATCAAATTCACCCATGAAACATCCAACCATAGTATAAACTTCTTAGACACATCCAGCACGATCAAAGATGGAAATCTATCGACAGATATGTATTCAAAGCCAACAGATACTCACCAATACTTGTCACCACATAGCTGCCATCCCCCACACTGTACCAAAAGCATACCTTACAGTCAGGCTCTAAGGGTAAGACGTATCTGTTCCGATGAACAAACATCTTCTCGGCGCCTCAATAAATTACATGATCATCTTCGAAAAAGGGGCTATAAACATAAAACTATCAAAGAAGGGTTTAACAAGGCCAATTCTCAACCTAGAGCAGAACTATTAGAGTATAAACAAAAGAAAAACACAAAAAGGGTACCCTGTGTCCTCACGTACCATCCAAGCTTAAGACACAGTTCCAGCATCATCCTTCGACACTGGCCATCAGTCGAAAAGAGTTCCAAGCTGTCCAAGATCTTTCCTGAGCCTCCCATGGTTGCGTTCAAACAACCTGACAGTCTTAAAAACCATCTGGTTCGAGCTGAAATTGGTCCTAAACCTAACCAGTCCGGTTTGAACCGTCCCTGCGGAGACAAACGCTGCAAATGCTGCAAACACATTCAAAATTCGTCAACATTCCACAGTAAGACCACCAGCAAAACTTACAAAATCTTTTGTGATGTCAATTGCAAGAGTGCTAACGTGATCTACATGCTCGAATGCACTACATGTGGTCTCCAGTATGTTGGCGAATCTAAACAGCATTTCAACAGACGTTTGAACGGACACAGAAGTGATCTGAAAACTAAACCAGATCTTCCGGTCAGTCAGCACTTTAGACTGCCAGGTCACAACCTGAACGACTTCCACGACATGAAGGTACTAATCATCGAACAGAACCATGCGTGGAAAGACTCAGAAAGAGAGGCCCGGGAAAGCTTTTGGATACAGGAATTAGGAGTCTTACATCCTAATGGAATTAACAAGAAAAAATAGAATTTTATACATCATTATCTCACAGTTATACTTCAGTTCTTATTTCTTAACATAAAATTTTAATCATGTGTTTTAACGACCAGTAAACATCTAGTTCAAGATCTATCGTCGTACGTCATCAACTTGTTTATAATTTAACACATGTAGTGAGTAGATTTCAGGATCTATCACGATTTAATTCAGTGTTGATTTAGACACCGACGAAGAACAACCGATTGTTCGAAATATTTGTCAATTATAATTTAGTTACATTTGCATTGTTGCACACTCGTATAGACTTTTATATTATTTGTGTTTGTGTGGCATCAACTTATTTGTTGATCCAATGCTCAATAAGTTCATTAGTTGGTAAATTCTTATAGACTTATATATTATTTTGGGGTTACCGGTATCTGTGAATTTAACACGATCCTAGTGGACTTATAGTGTCACATCTGCTTAAAATGAACTACGACGAGCATTTTAAGAAATTAAGAGTTTTAAAACAAAAACAATTAAGAACTAGTCACCATTTGTCAAATTACAACAGCTATATAGACAATAACATAATTCCAAGTGGCTTAAATATAAAATTAACCCCTCAAGCACCAGGTGGTTCTAACACTCTCCTCAAACGGTGGGACCAAACACTCTTTCACTGTTCTAAACGCCTTCTCATCTTATTGAAAAACCATTGTGAGGAGCATTTGAGAAATCTGACTGAAGAATTTAACATTCTTTTGAAACACTGTGAAGACAACTTCTCTATTTCTGACTATAACACCGTCAAACGACGTCTTGGTGAAATAACATGCATTAACACCAACTGTTTACAAGCCAAACAAAGATCTAAGTTTCACCGAGATGGGGTCCAACTGAAGTCCGCCCCAGCCCCAGCGCAAAAAGAGAAAAAAAATCGTAGATTTAAACGGAAAACTCCATTCATTCCAAGGACCACCAACACAGTTGTGAACTTATCTAACCACCAGCTAACGGATGATGAGACCAACTTACTTTCAAATGGTTTAAACTTTTGTCCTGTTCCTGGACTTGTTAATGAAACAATGTTGACTAAAGAAATTGATGATTTTGCTAGGCGACTCCGAATAAAGGAGTACTTCGCAGCTAAAGAGGACGACATGAGTGACACAGGAAGTGATACAGATGATGCTGAAAATTATAAATTCGTCAAAAAAAGTAGTTGGGTCCCTAAGAAAAGCCAAAACTCAACATTAGAATCTTTTATAGAAAATGTAAAAACGGATTTATTAGAGGTAGCCAACAATAAAAACATCAATGATAACTTAACGCAAGGGGAACGTAAAGCATTAAAAGAGCTTAAATCAAACAACGACATCGTCATCAAACCAGCAGATAAGGGAAGTGCTATTGTGATAATGAACAAATCTGATTACATCCAGGAAGCTGAACGTCAATTAAGTGACAATCGTTACTACACAAAACTAGATTCTGACCCTACCTCCACATATGCAGAAGAGATCACCAATAGTCTATCTAACATGCTTCATGAAGGCCACATCGACGAAAAAACATTCGAATATCTAAAACCGGAACAATCTAAACCGGGCCGGTTCTATATGCTACCGAAAATACACAAACAAAACAATCCAGGCAGACCAATTGTCTCGGCTAATGGTCATCCTACTGAAAAAATCTCCGCCTTCGTAGACCACCATCTTCGTCCACACGTCTTATCTCTTCCATCTTACCTACAGGACACCACAGACTACCTGAGAAAAATGCAAGCTCTTAACCCACTTCCTGCTGAAACCATTCTTGTCACAATGGATGTCACCTCTCTTTACACCAACATCCCTCACGATGATGGCATCAGAGCGTGCGAAGAAGCTTGGAACTCCCGTACCACCAAAATTCCACCCACCGACTGTTTAGTTGAGATGCTGACCCTTGTTTTAAAGAAAAATAACTTTACTTTTAATGGAGATCATTATCTACAGGTCAATGGAACTGCTATGGGAACCAAGATGGCCCCATCCTATGCCAACATCTTCATGGGCAAACTTGAGAAACGTCTCCTAGAAACATCAATTGAAAGACCGCTATCTTGGTACAGGTTCATTGATGATGTAGACATGAAATGGACCAAAGGTGAAAACGCCCTTCAAACCTTCATCACTCATGCCAATAACCAACACCCCTCAATCAAATTCACCCATGAAACATCCAACCATAGTATAAACTTCTTAGACACATCCAGCACGATCAAAGATGGAAATCTATCGACAGATATGTATTCAAAGCCAACAGATACTCACCAATACTTGTCACCACATAGCTGCCATCCCCCACACTGTACCAAAAGCATACCTTACAGTCAGGCTCTAAGGGTAAGACGTATCTGTTCCGATGAACAAACATCTTCTCGGCGCCTCAATAAATTACATGATCATCTTCGAAAAAGGGGCTATAAACATAAAACTATCAAAGAAGGGTTTAACAAGGCCAATTCTCAACCTAGAGCAGAACTATTAGAGTATAAACAAAAGAAAAACACAAAAAGGGTACCCTGTGTCCTCACGTACCATCCAAGCTTAAGACACAGTTCCAGCATCATCCTTCGACACTGGCCATCAGTCGAAAAGAGTTCCAAGCTGTCCAAGATCTTTCCTGAGCCTCCCATGGTTGCGTTCAAACAACCTGACAGTCTTAAAAACCATCTGGTTCGAGCTGAAATTGGTCCTAAACCTAACCAGTCCGGTTTGAACCGTCCCTGCGGAGACAAACGCTGCAAATGCTGCAAACACATTCAAAATTCGTCAACATTCCACAGTAAGACCACCAGCAAAACTTACAAAATCTTTTGTGATGTCAATTGCAAGAGTGCTAACGTGATCTACATGCTCGAATGCACTACATGTGGTCTCCAGTATGTTGGCGAATCTAAACAGCATTTCAACAGACGTTTGAACGGACACAGAAGTGATCTGAAAACTAAACCAGATCTTCCGGTCAGTCAGCACTTTAGACTGCCAGGTCACAACCTGAACGACTTCCACGACATGAAGGTACTAATCATCGAACAGAACCATGCGTGGAAAGACTCAGAAAGAGAGGCCCGGGAAAGCTTTTGGATACAGGAATTAGGAGTCTTACATCCTAATGGAATTAACAAGAAAAAATAGAATTTTATACATCATTATCTCACAGTTATACTTCAGTTCTTATTTCTTAACATAAAATTTTAATCATGTGTTTTAACGACCAGTAAACATCTAGTTCAAGATCTATCGTCGTACGTCATCAACTTGTTTATAATTTAACACATGTAGTGAGTAGATTTCAGGATCTATCACGATTTAATTCAGTGTTGATTTAGACACCGACGAAGAACAACCGATTGTTCGAAATATTTGTCAATTATAATTTAGTTACATTTGCATTGTTGCACACTCGTATAGACTTTTATATTATTTGTGTTTGTGTGGCATCAACTTATTTGTTGATCCAATGCTCAATAAGTTCATTAGTTGGTAAATTCTTATAGACTTATATATATATATATATATATATATGGTGCCTCCTAAAAAAAAAAACTGAACAAGGAAGTGAATTGCTTTGGACGCGGACCTCGCAGAAATCACCCTTTAAATATTTCTACTTTCGTTTTCGATTGCAAAGCCGGTTAGAGAGAAAATAACAAAAACAAATTTGTTTACTGAGGACAAAGTAAATATAATGGCTACTGGGAATGAAATTTGCCTCGGCT
The DNA here is from genome assembly GCA_963971305.1 of Arcuatula senhousia. Taxonomy (NCBI): domain Eukaryota; kingdom Metazoa; phylum Mollusca; class Bivalvia; order Mytilida; family Mytilidae; genus Arcuatula; species Arcuatula senhousia. The sequence goes on along the minus strand of OZ020303.1, from coordinate 25,058,503 downwards.
CAAGTATTCAAGTTATTTGTTTGGTTGACAATGCACCGCTTTTTGGGGGGGTCTTGTTTCGTGAAAATTAGAATGACAGGTTCCCGCGCTTCTGTCATTGTGTTTTGATGGACGCAACATCTAGTGATAGAATGGACGCCAATAATTAAAATATGCCTGAAGTCCTAATTTTTTATTTAAATTCTTTACATTTAAAACATTTCATAGCTGTAAATACTTGAAATAATTTACATTAATGTAATAACTATGTTTATTATTTTTTAAATTGACAATTCCAAAAAAGGAATTTAATTTTGCATTCCGTGTTATTGGGTGCGGATTTCTGACTAGTTTATACGTCTTCCGGTTTAAGGCATCATACTTAGTCAATTTAGCTCCCGCACAGCGGGAGCTTATAAAAAGCATCGGTGCTACATTAATATTGATTAAGCTTGAATTGGTTTATTTAGACAATATTATTTTTCTTCTTATACATGTTTAATATATTAATTTTACAAAAAGTGTTGAAAAAATACAACAAAAAACCAGACACACACAAACACAACTAATACACTTTCATTTCTTTCAGATAACTTCAATGAAGATGTTTCAGTTACAGTTTCACACTGGGATGGTCAAACCAGGAATAACAAACCTTAAATTTACACAGTAGGTAGACTTGACACAACTTAAGTTGTGAAGAGCTGATAATCACACCTTATACATGTAATAAGTAATCAAATAAACACAAATAGGAGCATTATAATCTCATAGTCCAGTTATAATAAACAGACACCACTAAAAGAGAGACTCAAATACATGTACTGTAAAACAATTATTTTTTTGTAGCTATAAAGTTTGCATAAATAACTTAATGGACCATTTGCAGGTACACACTTTATTTGAATATGAACTTAGTAAAATCTACTTACTTGTGAAAGCACAAATTTTTACAGAGTGCAAAAATTAATTGCTTTACGGTTTATAAAAACAACCAATGCAACAAAACAAGAGTGAACTCCAGAAGGGGCTAAAGATTTAATGTAATCGGTATCAATAGCAAATTTATAGAAATTTTATTTTAAACATCAAACATTTTCTTCCATATATATGTTTTCTCTTCTCTTCTTTAAACCTAGATATACATATATAAAATCAAAAACAACCTGCTACTCAATATGCTAATCACTTTTAAATGTACTAATCACATAACTTTACTTTTATTTCAGATTTGATCTGGACCAGTTAGATACTCCAGAGAAGTACCCTGATCTATTTGCAGTTTCTCTAGACATCATAGTCTCACCAAATGAACGTCCCCGAACAGATAGCATGTATCCATGGGAGAAATATGACACATCCAAACTCAATCCTAGAACACTGTTCTCATCTAAGGACGAACTTTATCATGTCTTAAATGAATTTGGTAGGAAGTTCTATTACATGTATGTTAAGGAAAACTATTTAAACTTTTAACACACACAAATATGAAATAGTTTTGAAATATTTTCAAAGTCTTAGGAGTTTTTTTAATTGTGAAGAAAATGACTGTAAGCAGTGTTCTGTTGCTTATTTAATTTATTTTGTTTATCAAGTTTATGATGTTAAAAACACCAAAAAAGGTATTTTGATCAAGAATAATATACATGTTCTTGTTCAAATATATGTCTTGCTTTTACAGCATAGAAAAAGAGATAATTTTGCAATTACTTTGTTTAAGGATGTATTTAAAGGTTTTTTATGTCCCACCTATGAAAGTAGAGGGTCATATAGTCTTTGTGTTTATCCATCTGTACCTGATCATGTTTACAATCAGGTTGAGGTTACTTTACCATGTTCTGAGGTAAGGTAACAACATATTCTTGTTTTAAATATATGATATTGACTTTGATTTTTTTTTGTCTTTAAGGAATATCAGAAAGGGTCAGATCTAGATTACATAGAACAACGAGTCAACCAAATAGTGAAAACAATAGTCCTGCACATGTACCAAAGCCCCAGAATCAAGAACTACCCAAAGTAGACAATCGTAGAAAAGAGGAACCAAAGGGTCCCACAAAGAGCTTCTTTGACAGTTTAAGTTGGCAAGAGGATTCAAAAGGACAACAGGAACAACCAGTTAAAAGCTTTGCTGACCAGGAATCTGAGTCCCATCTTTTAAGTGGAAGTGATGATGAAGATGACTTTGCTGCACTTACAAATGAAAGAATGAAAGGAATGACAAATGGAAATAGTGGTGCAACGAATAATTCTGAAGTTAAAAAACCTAATGTTGACTTGTTTTCTATGGACAGTAATTCTGAAAAGCAGAATGAGGATTTCTTCTCTTTAGGACAAGAGACAAAAACAGATGATTTATTTTCATTGGGAAAAAAATCAGAGGACAATGTAGACTTGTTTTCCCATTCAAAATCAGATAATCAGTTATTTGATTTGATAGATGGTGGAAATTCTTCGTCAAATCAACCTGGCAATTCAAAAAAGAATGGAGATGTTACAGAACAAATAGACTTGTTAAATATAAACCATGCATCTACTGGATTTGATGATTTATTAGGCTCACAAAGTAGTAGTAACTCACAAGCAACTTTTGATCCATTCCAAAATTTATCGACTTCACAAACAAACAATACTCCAGCTCAAAAACCTGCTGGGCCTTTTGATCCTTTTCAGTCTAGTACAACAAGTACAAATAATTCCAAAAACAATGAAGAGGATGAATTTATTCGTTTAATGGAAAGTAAATCATCCAATGACACAGGACCAGACTTACTTGGTAACTGGAGCAGTGAAAATGTGGTTAAGATAAATACTTCAAACATTCCTGTAAACAGATCTTCTTCTAATCTTAGACAGAGCCATTCTGCATCAAACTTGGGTGGTATGAACAGTAGTAGCAGTAATCCATCAATGTCAGGAGGGTTTGGGTCACAACAAAATATTTTATCAGCTGCACAACCCAAGCCAAATCCACAGTCATCTGCTAAGTTAGATCCATTTGCTGATCTAGGTAGGTTCAACAAATTTCATTAATATGACAATTCAGTTTTTAAGTTGCGTGCAAACAAAAACATAAAAAATGGCAGACATTTTTTCTTGCACTATAGGTCTACAGAAAACACAAAAATTGCATATTAAGATAGAAATAATCAATGGCGGTCCATGTTTTTTTTGGTCAATTTCAACATGGATATCCATTGTTTTCGTTTATTTTACCCCTCACTCGGCTGCGCTAAACTCGGCACAAAATATTAATGAAAACAATGGCAACCCATGTTAAAATCTCCAATAAACCATGGGTGGCCATGGATTATTTATTAATTTAAGGGTTTCCTAGACATTTTCTTGTTTCCTACAGCATCACAAAAAATCTGTTTATTTTTTCTCTAGGCCCCAGTTTTAATATTTGACATCTACTGTACATGTCTATAGTACATGTATTAAATTCCAAAAAAGAGATTAATTGTCTAACTCATCTGCTTTCTTTATACCAAATACTTATATAATGTATGTATGATGTGTGGTTTGTTCATTTGATGATGATACGTCCAGAGTTCACGAAACTTAGAATTTCTTTGTCAGACATAGGTCCATCAAAATGGAATCTATGGTCAGACCCAATTTTTTTAACTGGTCCTGTATATTACAACTTTCTAAAAAAAATTCTAAAATCAACCGGACATGGGTCCAGTTAGTAGGATTAAAATGCTGGACCTGCTTAAATTTTACCAGTCAGGTCTGACAGGTCTGACACATTTCGCGAACTCTGTAGGTCTACCGTTTTTATCTTATCAGTTATGACATTCCATTGCCCCATTGGTACACATTTGCTTCTTACTTAAAGACACATTATGTTCATGTAAATGCCTTTACAGGTTTAGTATCTTTTAAAAACATCAATTGTTTTTACTTACAAGCAAGTCCTCTTTAATTTTTGGATTTTTCAAGTTAAGTGAAGTTGGCAATAAAAAAATACACACAAATAATTTAGCAAAAAATATTTTTGTGGTCAATAAAAATTTTGTTTTATAAAATGTAAAATATAAAAATCCTTCCATTTGTTTCAGCGAGTTTAGGAGGATCAAGTTGGCAACAAAAGAATTCCCCTCAGGGATCCCCCAAACCAAGCAGACCTCAGCAACCAGGAATGCAACAGAACAGAAATACCCCACAAGGATCCCCTCACACATCTAGATCACAACAACCAGCCCAACAGAAGCCAAATTATAACATTAGTTTTAATTCTGCTGGTAATTCTGCTAAACCACCACCCAGTGTGATTGGAGACAGAACAGAAAGAGGAGCTAGAAGACCATTTGGTAAGGTTTCATATGTCAATTATATTTATTTGTTTTAATTTAAACATGTATTTTATCCTTTAATATTAATTTTCACTTTTTTTATAATGAAAATTTATGTGATTTTTAAATGATATTCCATCAAATTTTATAGTCATATTTCTGTTGAATACAAAAATGCAAATATGAATGCCTTTATAGATGAAAAAGAGTTCTAATGCATTGACTTCATGAAGCTATATAACCCTAACATTGTTTGGTTTTATTTTTTATCATTTACAAAAAAAAAAAAAATTTTACATGTCATTTATTTAAAATTGCAATTTCTGTATACAAAATACTAACAAGTGTTTCATATTTTAGAAACTGTAAATATTTATTATTTTTTCTTTCTTTATAGACAACTCTATGACATTTGGTTTGTTTGGTTTTTTTATTTAACAATTAAAAAATCCTATATATTTACCTATGCATCACTGATCAAATAATACAAACAGCAGCTTCATGCACAATAATGTTTTCCTCATAACATTTCCTATATTCAGAGAAATTATAATGGTATTCAATATAGAATTTATTATTATCATGATTATTGAATTTAAATGAATGCCATTTTCAGAATATAAAATTATGAATTATTTGACCATTGCACTTGAAAACTTGAAGAACAAAGGTTTATCTTTATACAGATCTAGCTAAGAGTTCCACTTACATTGTTTTAAACAGTCAAAAGTACAATACATGTGATACTCATGTTAGGAGTCACAATATGCAATCTCCTGACCTTTCAACGCTTCTCCTGTTCTCACAACATGTTGTGAAATCTCTTGCTTAAGACCTAATAAAATTTTAGTTTTTCAGACATTTTAATTCTGCAGTCTTGCAACATTTCCAGTGTTTCTAGGGTTTAGTCATTAGTCCGGTATTATTTTCAAAGATAAATGTGTTTAACTGTCTGATGATCATATGAACAGTTGGAGATTAATCTCTGAAGCCAAGTATTTGTGACACAAACTGGTGCCTTAATTAAGATTGATATGCGAATTTAAAGAATATTGTAAATCTCCCACTTTTTGTCCAATCTCAAGCTGAATTAAACTTTGTCATGGTGTATCTGTCACATGTATGACAATATGATTCTTAGGTAGAGGGGCATATAGTGTTTGGGTCTGTTCATCTCAAATCAGGTGTACTTTCAGGTTACTTTTCCATATTGGCAGGTGGTGCACATATTCTTTTTGATTTTGAATTATATATTTTAAAAATTATCTATCTGTTTTAGGTCCTAAACCAACAGTATCAAATACAGCATTTGAGGATTTATTAGGACACCAGGGATTTACAAGTTCTAGTGCTAAAGAAAAAGAACCCAAAACAATAGCTGGCATGAGAAGGCAGCAATTAGTGGAAACAATGGACCCAGAAAAACTTAAGGTTACAAAGCTTTCTTATTTTACATATTTTCTACCATTGCTTAGAGTTGAGTATGTATATATACCTGTATCACGAGATCCAAAATAGTTGCCATTTAACCCTGATTTTACTTAATAACTTTTACCTACTCTCTGATGAAAGTAATGAGGAAACCTGTTCCTTTCTCTCCAAATCCTTGGAAATGTTTTTTTTTTTTTTTTTTTGATTTCTTAAATCATGAAAAATTGATGAACAAGACTTAATTTTAATTAAATTATCTTTCAATTTTTCTTTGAACTAAATCGGTGATCATGTTTCTTCCATTGCTCTCAATGTTCTGACGTCAGATCTTACCTCATTTGACCTTTGACATTTGGACATTCTAACATCAAAATGGATGAAATCATGATAAATCTGTATATGTATATAATGATTGTTCCCCACCAAATATAGTTTGTGGGTATATACATGTAAGTATTAACCTGCCTGTCAGTCTGTCCACAATATCTGTAAAGCAAAGGTTCTATTAAACTGCTTGATGGATTTGGATGAAACTTTTAATGGTGAAATGAAGAAGATATTTTATTACTCTTTGTAAACGTTCAAGGGATAACCCTGTTTAGGGTCTAATATGATATGGGAGTTATTTTCAGTTAAAGAATTCCTATAAATCATTATAATACAGTCTAAACATGCAGCTGTACAAAGATTACTTACTAATTTTTACAATGAAAGAAAATAAAGCCGGACACAAAACTCTTCATGTTATGTCGCTTTATATGGCAAATTTAAAGAAATTGTTTTTTCGTATTATGTTAATATGCCATTGAAAACTTGCATGCATATTGATAAAATAATATTGAATAGAAATTTACAACAAATAAAAAGATGGAAAGAAATAGGTTTTAACATTAAGTTCACTATTAATTTGCCTGTAATTTTGTTTTTGTCTTTCAAGGTGATGGAATGGACTCAAGGTAAAGAGAAGAATATAAGAGCTTTGTTGTGTTCTTTACATACTGTCCTATGGGAAGGGGAAGAAAGATGGAAGGGGATAGGAATGCATGATCTTGTAACACCAGAGCAAGTGAAGAAATGGTATAGGAAAGCTGTCCTAGCCGTTCATCCAGATAAAGTAAGATTTATTTCTTACCCAAAGGCAATGACCAAGATTTATTTGATTCTAGAGGCTGCATCAAATTTAACAAACAAACTAAAGACATAAATAATTCATAATACTGTTATGGTACAAATGTATAATTCTTTTAAAGACCAATGTTGCAAACCCTCAGAACATAATCTAAAAGAGAATAGGAAAAAAAATTCTTTTTGATTCCAAAAATATTATTGATCATTAACAAGAAAACCAGAATTGTAGTCTCCCGTGGAATATGTATGTTGCCTGGGCTTTAAAAAAATCCTGTAAACAGGAAGCAAATGTCTTACAAGTAGGAAAAAATTATTGACTCCATACTGTACTATAGAATGAAGCATAAAATCCTTTTCACCCTATAGAGTTTTAAACTGGATTACGCTATCTGTCAAATATCAAAAGACTGTGGCATGTAGTTCTTTTCAAAACTTTAACGTTAGTTTATGTGAAGAAGCAGAAGGATGGATACTACTACTATATGTTGTTGCTTTTCAACATGTTGCAAGAGAAATAAAATATTTTGATTTCAAAATTTTACTCTTGCAAGTAAACAACTGATTTTCTGTATGTTTACTTTCAGTTGACAGGATCTCCACATGAAAGCTTAGCCAAATTGATATTTATGGAACTGAGTGATGGATGGTCACAGTTTGAAGAGGAAGGAATGAAGTCCCTTTATAGTTGAACTTTGACCTTTTTGTATCACATGTCAGTATTGGGGTCACATGATCAGTCAAATTTTGTGCAATGATTTTTGTTAAAAATGATACACAGTGTTATCTTTTACCAATAAGATTTTTTTTAAAAGAGCTGAGAGACATGTGTAGTACTTAAGGACCATCAATACATTACCTGAAAATGGCTTAATTTTAGATGGATTTTCAGTATGTGTACAGCAAAGACTGCATATAGAATTAAAAAATAAACCATAGCAGAACCTTATTAATTTTAAAGTTCTGCTTATTTTTCTGCTTTAGGTTAATATCACTCTTACATTTACATGTGGCTCAAATTTTATGTGACATTTAATTATTATGATTTAAAGTGTTCACCAACATGTCAGTTAAGTGGTAAAATAGGAATAGTTTGTACCAAAAGATCTGTGCCATGTTCAACTAAAAAAATGTGTCAATATAATAAGGTGTGTCCATATTTAAGGCCTACTATTCTTATTTTTCCTGATAATGTGTTTTATGAGCTGTACATATACTAAAAATTTTGCAGAAGGTTAAATCTGTCATGATGAACCTTAACAAATCTGCTTCACAGTGAACAGTATTTCACACATAGATTAATCTAATTATAACTTTATATTTTAAAAAAAGATGAACTTTGATGATTAGACTATCATTCATTTATGAAATATTAGATTTTGTATCAAATTAATTTGAATTGAAAATCAAAAATGACCAAAGCCAATGAAAAAAAGTTACTCATTCCATTTTATTTACTAGTCTCATGTCTGGGTTAAAAATTTCCAATGACTGATACATATACTATTTTGCTGGCAAAATTTATCGTTGTTGGTACATGTATAACATGTGTTATGTATGTATGTATATTTAGGTTTGTCTGTGATATCAAGATAGTCTGCTTAAGAAAAAAATATGGACAACTTCAAGGTATTGCCCTTAACTTTTAAACCAGCTAGAAAAATATGGACATCCTTAAAGTATTGCCCAAAAATTTTAAACCACATAAAAGATAAATTATACCCCTGCTTCAGAGAATAGGTATACTGTTTTACCCGTGTCAGTAGTTCTTAAGTTCTATCACACTATTAGGCGTATTTGGGAAAGAAGGGGTATCACTAGCGAGCATTGACTCACAGATTTCTTGTTAAAAACAAAATGGTTCATTACAATTATGGAAAAAGTTAAAATAGATTTACAAATAGAGTACTTATTGAATGTCACATACTTTTTTCTTTGACAGACTTTAATATTTATACTACCAATGTGTGTTTAGAATTTTATTTATAAAGGCAGTGTTCTTTTAAAAAAACAACTATTTATCATTGTTAGTTGGCAAATGTGCAATGGTGGACTAACCATTTTAGAATAATCTTTAGATTGGTCTTAATATTTTTTTGTCAGACCATTTAGTCTTATCACTACTGAAAGGAATAGAGTATCATTTGTAATTATTAGTCTAAAGTATGTTTTGTTTTACTATATTTGTGTTAGCATTCAAGTGTAAAACATTTCAAATGCAGCATAAACTAATATGCATTTTTTCTGCAACTCTTCTGTTATTAGCTCACCTGACCCGAAGGGTCAAGTGAGCCATTGTCATCGCCATGCGTCCGTCGTCTGTCGTCCGTCCGTTACTTTTTAAAAAATCTTCTCCTCTGAAACCACTGAATGGAATTGTTCAAAACTTGGTCCAAGTATTAATCAGGGCATGATGTTTAAAAATTGTGTTGGGCTTTATGATTTGTTAACAAACATGGCCGCTGTTACTAAATATAGAACATAGGGTAAAATCACATTCAAAGACTTATAACTTGAAAACTAGAACAGATAGAAAAAATCTGAAGGATCTTAGGCTCTTCAGAATCAAAAGCTCTACAAAAGTCTCCATTGGGTCGAAGTTGTTAGATGACCCCTTATAGGGGTTATGGTCCTTTTAAGGTCAAAAATAGCGTTTTTTCATGTTTTTGCCCTATAGAATGAAAACTATGCCAGATAAAGAAAAGCTGTTGCTTGCTGAAATGTTCAGCTCATGAAGCTCTACAAAAGTCTCCATAAGGTCGAAGTTGTCAGATGACCCCTTATAGGGGTTACAGCCCCTTAAAGGCAAAAAAATAGTGTTTTTGCCCTATAGAATGAAAACTATGCCAGATAGAGAAAAGCTGTTGCTTGCTTAAATGTTCAGCTCATTAAGCTCTACAAAAGTCTCCATTGGATCGAAGTTGTCAGATGACCCCTATTGGGGGTTATGGCCCTTTTAAGGTCAAAAATAGTGTTTTTGGCCTATAGAATGAAAACTATTGTAGATAAAGAAAAGCTGGTGCTTGCTTAAATGTTCAGCTCATTAAGCTCTACAAAAGTCTTCATTGGGTCGAAGTTGTCAAATGACCCCTATTGGGGGTTATGGCCCTTTAAAGGTCAAAAATAGTGTTTTTTCATGTATTTGCCCTATAGATTGAAAACTATTGCAGATAGAGAAAAGCTGTTGCTTGCTTAAATGTTCAGCTCATTAAGCTCTACAAAAGTCTCCACAAGGTCGAAGTTGTCAGATGACCTCTTATAGGGGTTACAGCCCCTTAAAGGCCAAAAAATAGTGTTTTTGGCCCATAGAATGAAAACTATTGTAGATAAAGAAAAGCTGTTGCTTGCTTAAATGTTCAGCTCATTAAGCTCTACAAAAGTCTCCACAAGGTTGAAGTTGTCAGATGACCTCTTATAGGGGTTACAGCCCCTTAAAGGCCAAAAAATAGTGTTTTTGGCCTATAGAATGAAAACTATTGTAGATAAAGAAAAGCTGTTGCTTGCTTAAATGTTCAGCTCATTTAGCTCTACAAAAGTCTCCATAGGGTCGAAGTTGTCAGATGACCCCTTATAGGGGTCACAACCCCTAAAAGATAAAGAAATAGTGTTTTTGGTAGAATGAAAACTGTTGCAGATAAAGAAAAGCTGTTGCTTGCTTAAATGTTCAGCTCATTTAGCTCTACAAAAGTCTCCATAGGGTCGAAGTTGTCAGATGATCCCTCATAGGGTTACAGCCTCTTAAAGGTAAAAAAATAGTGTTTTTGGCCTTTAGAATGAAAACTATTGCAGATAAAGAAAAGCTGTTGCTTGCTTAAATGTTCAGCTAATTTAGCTCTACAAAAGTCTCCATAAGGTCAAAGTTGTCAGATGACCACTTATAGGGGTTACAGACCCCTTAAAGGCGAAAAATAGTGTTTTTGGCCTATAGAATGAAGACTTTTGAAGATAGAGAAAAGCTGTTGCTTGCTTAAATGTTCAGCTTATTTAACTCTACTCAGGTGAGCGATTCAGGCTCCTGGGAGCCTCTTGTTATTTGTATTATTGTTTTAATAATATATCGAGCTCATTTGTGATCATTTTATAGAAATAATTTTTTCATGTACCCATCTAATGTTCACTATAGAAGGTGACCTATTTATAACAAACCAAAATGTCAAAAGTCGAATATTGATTTTAACAAACATTTATTTTTGCATTCTTTGAAATTTTGTAAAGGTATTGTATATTTTACCAGTATCCAACATTACCAAATTTATTTTGACTCCTTTGTGGACATTTTGAATATGACAAAATAAGGTCAAAATTACCTGCTATACTGTACTTCACATTTAAAGAAATTGTTGCTTAGTTTACCTTATGATGTTCAGGTGTTATAATTTACGTCATATCAATGTGTGTTATCTTTACATTATTCTTTTAACATTCCTCTGCTTAGTTTATTCTTAATCATTGAAATTAAACTTGAAAAGTAAGTTAACATCAGTTAAAATTTCTTTAATTTTGTTGTCTATCTAGTCATTCCTTTGTTTAGACCTGAACACAAAAAATTATCTGTGAGAAGAAATAGAAGACAAAGTAAACAAGTCTATTTCAAGCAGGCTAACATACCTTCTCCCTTAAGAACACTTATCTAAGATTTTTATTTGCTATAAATTCTTTAACAAATACTTGGTTATATTTTCATGAAAAAATATATCAGAATATTCAATTAAGTTTTATTTGTTAATAGTTTTCAAGCTTTTTATCCAAACAAGTGTCAATTTTCAGAAAGTGTGTGTGCAATCTATTAGAAGAAGCTTGGACAGTTGATAAAACAGTTATATTAATCTGATTTGGCTAGACTGGCACATTCCATACATTTGTTTTGTCTTGTTTTGTTTGTTATGTTTGTTGATCTTTCTTTTATGTTGATACTGTTTGTGCTCCATCTTCAAATTAATTTGAACAGTTATACTAATATAGTGTATGAAATTTATCTCTATGTATTTAATCTGTGGTAAGAGTGTATCAGACAAGTTATCACTTTGCACAGAAAGGACACTTTAAATGAGATTATTGTAACAGTGAAACTTGTTAAAACATTAAACTTTCTTGACATGTTCAGAATTAAATAAAGCTAGTGGTTTTTTTTTTAAAGTTTTATATGCTTATCTATAAAGAATATTCTATGATAACTACAATGTATTTTAATTAAATATTGACACAGACTATAAAGTCAAAACCATCCTCACTGTGGAACCCTAATTGATATTGTGCTTTTAGTACTTTATTAAGCTTTGTCTAACTTTAACATTTACATCTTAATCTCATTAGGTATATTTTCCAGTGTTATCCCAAAATTCAGTCTAAAATATATATAAGATGAAAGAAAAATACCAGCATGTTTAAAACGCCTAAGATAATGGCTGAGTTGTATCCAGAAGCACTAATGTAGTAACAACTTTCACTGTTATAGAACTTTCACCATTGTATTTAATTTATGTATGTATATTAGTGATAAATCTTTGTTGTCTATACATGTATATAGAGGATAATGAAACTTAGGATAATAAATCTGCATCAACTATATTTTTAGTTTATTTCTTTGCACAATATTATTAAAGATACCAAGTGTACAAAAATCTCTCAACAAGAGTTGACATTAAAGTATGTCTCACCTGCCAGCACCATCGGAATACATGTTCCTAAGTATTCAAATATTCATTCTTTAATTTATTTTAAATGTTGAGAATGTAAAATTGAGTTCCCACTCATTCAACTTTAACATTGCTATTTTATGTATTGAAAATTGTCAAAGTATTTCAACCAGAAAATCAAGGTCAACATCAAAATAGATAGGGATGCAACTGTGTTCAGCTTCAACTGGGGATTATGCATTCCAAGTTTCATCAACCTAGGACCTGAAGTTCTTGAAATAACATTGCTATTGTATGTATTGAAAATTGTCAAAGTCACTCAACCTGAAAACCAAGGTCAAATTCAAAAGATGGGAATGCAACTGTGCTAAGATACCACTGGGGCATATGCATAGCAAGTTACATCAACCTAGGACTTCAAGTTCTTGAGATATGGAGGTGCTTATAAAACTTTATCATAAAAATTAATGCCGCTGCCGCAGTAAAGTAACACCTATGTCTCACTCCGCTTCCCCAGCGAGACAAAAATGGCTAGATTTTGTTTAACGTGAAGTTGGGGAGCCAATCAAGGGGCTGTGATTAATAGTTGCTGAGAAAACTGTTACAAAACTTTTTTTTCCTCCCGCTGCTCGTGATATTTTTACCCAGATTTTTCATATCACGCAATTCGTCCAATAAATACATGTATGTGATTGGTTTCCATCATGAGCAGTGAAAATCACAATTGTCTGTATTTTGTTCAGATATTACAAAGAATTGATAGGTTACAAGTTCAATAACAGAATATTTTAAAAAATGTTTTGATTAGTTATCTTTCTTGTTTTTAACAGGGCCAGTGTAACATGATTTGTCTGTGTTTATGTATTTTAAAATATGCATTGTTGATTGGGTGTTTCATATTGCTGCATTAAAAATTCTCAGATGGTCAGTGATTTTTCATGTAGGTACACAGCTTAACAGAAGAAAGTCAAATACAATTGAATGAGTGGTGGGTGAATCTAAAAGTGCCATTCATCCCACCTTCTGGAGTTATCTTTTACCACATCAAGTCAATATTTATTTAAAAGTCGGTACAATTAATTCAAACAAACTACACAAGCTCTAATGAACTTTTAAAACCGACATCCCAAGATAAGTATTTGTATTTTTTTTAAAAAAATTTGAAGACAGCTAATCAAGTAAGAGATATTTATTTTTTTAAATAACAGTATAAATATTTAACAACTACAATATAGAGAACATTCAATGGACTTTTTGTGCTTGTAATCTTCCAGATAGTTCATCAAACAAAGCCTGCAGCTGCTTGGGATTCGTAAAGAAATGTGTAAACAGTCGTCTTTCCTTACACAACAATGTATCCTGCCGCAATATCTGAAAAGATAGTTATTATTTTAGTAAAAAACAAATATAATTCTCACACACAAAAATGTTTATAAACCTTAACTGAACATTTTTCTGTGTAACAATGTACCACTCTGTAATTTAATTTGAATGTAAGGTAATTACAGAATACAGAATATTTTATTTAGAAAATCGCTCACTCGCAGAAACTGCGTAACAGGAGCACAATTAAACAAACTACAATACAATACAAATATAACTGCAATACAGACAGTTAATTACATACCTACATGTACATACAAATAATTTTTTTTTATCACAACTGATATATGAAAGAAAAAGACAGTATAACACAAATATGGTAGCTACTCTAATAGTTTACAAACTTTTTGAATAAAAATAGACACATTTTTTAACAGACTAACATTACAAAACTTGTTAATCCCAAAAAACTTTTCTTTGTTTGGATATTCAACATAATACTTAGGTATGTACTTTCGCCTTAGCTCAAGTACATTGATATTAGTGCATACACAAACAAAGTGGTATTCATCTCCAAGACCGTTCATACACAGATTACAAATTCTATCCTCCCTAGGAATGTTTCTCCATCTACCCACTTCTATGGGAAATTTAATGTTACATGTTCGAAATCTACTTATGTGTATACGACGAACTCGGCTTAGTCGTAACAAATATGGCTCTAGTGAAAATAACGACTTAAAGGATAAATAATACTCCCCCCTTGACGAATTATACATATCTGCGAACCATTTTTGTATGAACTGATCCTGGAGACGTCGTTTAACTTCTACCTTTAACAGATTTATATTATTAAATTGTTGAATCTCCCATGCCCCGCTTAAACCGCAATCATCAAAAATGGACTTTACGTAGTTGATCCACTTACATGTTTGATTACCATTACTATTAAGCTTTACCAAAAGTGAGTATAATTTACTCGAAAGTTTTTGTTCGTTACTTACTAATCTATACCAAAAATTAACCATCTTCAATTTAATTTGTAGCTCTAAGGGATACCTTCCTAGTTCACCATATACCATAAAATTTGGAGTTGATGTTCTCACTGAGAGAATACGCTTACAGAATTGTAGGTGGACCTTTTCTATAATATCTTTATTTTCATACCCCCAGATCTCCGACCAATATGTCAAAATCGGAGTAACTAGAGTATCAAAAAGTTTTAATTGAAGGTCAACAGGTATAGCTATATTTTGAATTTTTCTATATAGCGCATACAAAGCTCTCTGCCCTTGTTCGACCAGTTTTTTACGAGTTTGGAAATATTTTCCATTATAGTTGAACAGTATACCCAAATACACATAAGAATCTTGTATTTCTACATCTTGGTTACAAAGTGTAAAATTAATATTAGGTTTGAACTTTCTGTTTGAAAAAATTACAATTTTAGTCTTGTTTACATTAACAGAAAGCTTCCATTCTCTGCAATAACTTTCAAATTTATTTAACATTGTTTGCAGTTTTTCTGCAGATTCAGCAAAAAGGACAGTATCATCTGCATACAATAATATAAATAATTTAATGTACATATTAATGTTCTCAGTAAATAATTCAGACACAAAGGATAAATGTTCACCGCCGTTATCTACTAAATATTCTTCTAAATCGTTGAGATATAGAGCAAACAAAAAAGGCGATAGCTTTTCACCTTGTCTAACGCCAATTTCACATGGAAAAAAATCTGTTCTCAGATCTCCATCTTTTACACAGGACTTAATATCCGTGTAAAAGTTGAGTATAACCTTAAACATCTTCCCCCCAATATTTCGTTTAATCAACTTTTGCCAAAGACCTACTCTCCACACGCTATCAAAAGCCTTTCTGAAGTCAATAAACGCACAAAAAAGCTTTCTGCCCGTGGCCAAATACATCGATATAAGCGAATGCATAACAAATATATTGTCTTGTACTGAATATCCGTGACGAAAGCCCCCCTGAGCATCTGTGATAATGCCAATTTCGTCAGACAAGATATTCAGTCGCGTATTCAACACCGAGGTGAAAACTTTACCCAAATTGGAAGTGAGGCATATAGCTCGGTAGTTATCTAAATTCCCAGGGTCCCCCTTATTTTTGTACAGTGGCTTTATAATACCCGTAAGCCAAGCTTCGGGTATAAGCCCTGTATCAAAAATCAAATTGAATAATTTAACATATACAGGCAAAAACAAGTTAACTGTGCTCTTAATATATTCATTAACTACTTCATCATCCCCTGGCGCTTTCCCATTCTTTAAGTTCTTGATAGCTTTCAAGATCTCTTCTGCCGTTATCTCCTTATCGAGAACATCAATGACATCCTGATTATCTATGTTATTCAACATATCATCTATGTTCACGTCTGAATCGTCATGCACATTTTCATTAAGTTTTCTGAAATATTCATATAACTGTTCAACAGTTATACTCGCATTTTTATTCGAATCACGTTTATCCAACCGTTTTAAAATTTTCCAAAATTTCTTAGAATCTTTCTTAGACGTATTTCTAAGATCTGATTCAAATGTATGGTTGAAGTTTCCGATCGCTGTGTTCATTTCACGTTTATACTCTCGTCCGGCCTTCTTCATTGCGGCTCTGTTTGCTTTATTTTTCACAAAACTATAGCGATTTTTTGCACGATGAAACACCTTTCGTTTAACGTGGCATTTATCAGTAAACCATGGTTGGTCTCCCTCTTTGTGGTACGATTTAAATTTTCTTGCCGTAAACACGGATTTCGCAGTACTCGTGAAAATATTACTTATCTTATCAACTACACTATTGATACAATCTAGCGACCCCCCTTGCTGAGGAAGTAGTGTATCTAGTTCGTCAATAATACCATCATTGCTCAGTAAAGTTTCAATGAATTTGGCATCTTTACCATTAACCCACTTATAATGTGATGTAGCGTTACTACTGCCCCTATCACGCCTCATATTTACGTTTCCTAATGAAGCCCGAAGACAAACGCAAATACCGCAGTGAACGTCCGAAAATAGAGGATCATAGTCAAGTATGTTAAAAGATTCTACTAGTGGGAAGCAACGCGACGCAAGTAGTATATAATCAACTAAGGACACGTTCTTACACGTGACTCGGCCGATTTTGAAATCATTACCCGGTAGTCGGCCGTTGCCGATATATAAACTGTTCCGTTTACAAAAATCTATAAGTTTATATCCAAAGTTGTTTGGATTTGAAATGTCATTAGAAAACCGTTGCAATGGAACGTTATTATCTAAAAGTACCTGGTAATCATACAATATTTGTATAAAATCATGATCATCGAATTCCTCTAGAACATTAAAGAGGCCATCATCCGGTATAACAACTTCGCTCAAAACCTTTGTTCGAGCATTTAGGTCACCAATAATTACTGGTTTACATTCATACTTATTACAAAAAGAAATCATTTCTCCTTCAATATCATTAAATGCATCACCACTAGAATACCTAGTGTTTTCGGGTGGTACATAGACACAACCTAGTAAAATACCTTCATTATCATTAAACAGTGCTTTATCAAGAACAACCCACAGTACAAATTCACATTCTGATGCACAAAAATTTAAGATATTATCAAAAACATCCCTATAACATACAATTATTCCACCTGATTTGTTTTTACAGTTTTTTCTATTCTTAGCAAAATATTTATACCCTTCCGGAAAATCTAATTCATCTAAATCATCTGTTTTTGTTTCTATTAAAATTATAATATCATGTTTCTTAATAAGTTCAATAAATTCTGGAAGATACAGTTTTGATTTCAACCCACAGACATTAATACATATACAGTTTATATTACTTGTCAGATCACTCCTGTTACATAACCCTTCCTAACTTTGCTTGTGCTGTTTACCAAGCTTCTCCGTAGATGGTGGAGTGTTGTTATGACTAAGATTTCTCTTACGTGCTGCAGCTGGTGTGTTAAGCTGAGTTGGTTCGATGCTGTTCTCTGTATTAACAAAAGCGTTGACTAACTCAATAATTTTGTCAGCTCCTTTCTCACTAACATGGACCCCTGTATGATCATTTGCGTCAGAGTGATTTAGGGCTGCCCTGAAAGGCGGTGTTAATGTCAACAATAGATACCTTCTGGTCCTTTTTACACACTCGCGCAAGAAAATTGTTAACTGTTTTGGTTGTGTCATTCAGTTTTCCAATATTTACGCTCTTACCCTTACGTGGGAGGATTAGCTATACCATATAACCTTGAACCAGGAAGTTTAAAACTCATACAAAAATGGCTGAATTGTATCCAGGAGAAGCACAAATTCAATCAAACTGCCAATTTTGTGAAGTATCCAAGATCAAATACAAGTGCCTAAACTGTGATTTATTACTTTGTAAACTATGTAACTCAAAAATACATTCTAAAAGCAAGGCTAGCCAAGACCATAAGGTTGTAGGTCTTGAAGACTTGGGAACTGAATATGTTGCTAATAAACAACGTGAAATTAATCTGGAGAATATCATGTGTGCTATTCATCCAGAGCAGAGATGTTTCTCCTACTGCAATGATTGCATGCGACCTAATTGCTTTGAATGTGTACAAAGCACTAATACATGTCGTGAGCATTCTAGTGAGGAATTGACAAAAAGCTATGAGAAGAAAATGACTGCATTGAATGACATGAAAGATAATTTTGACTCTGATAATGCATTCTTTGACCAAGAAGTTGAGAAAATACTAAAAATATTGAAAGACTTAAAAATGGAAAATGACCATACAAAAGAAATGATTCGGACACAGGAAAAGGAAATAAATGACTCTGTGACAAGTTATGTTACTGATATACTTGATCGAGTTGACAAAGAAAATGAGATGGCCGAAGTAAAAATTCAGGGCATTGTTGCAAATCTTCACATGAACAAAGAGAAACTAAAAAAGAGACTTCTCAAAGTAGAGACTGCTCTTATGTCTTCACAAGCCTTGGGTATTTTTGAAACTTGTCACCAAACAGAAAACATTCCATTGGAACCAGTTGAATTTAGTAGAGAAAAAATAAAATTTATTCCTGGAAATGTTGCCTTAAATAAGTTGCAAGAAATCGTTGGGAACACAATGAAAGTGTATAATTTTGAACATGTTGAAACTGTAGGCGTATCGAATAGTAAACTGATCAATGTCAGCAAAATATTGAACATTGATGAAAACACAAAAGCTATAGGAAGTAGTCACAGTAACTGTTTAAAAATTGTTAAATTTGAAAGGAATTTAATGGAAGTGAAAAAAACATTAAACAATAAAGTCCTTGATATGGCAAAGTTTGAGAATGGCGATGTAGCAGTATCTTCTTTGGAAAAAATCCTCTATGTTTATAGAAAACAGGGCACATTAGAACATTATAAAAACTTTGGCCACCTTTACACATTAGGAATTCATGTTAACAAAGAGAGGGAACTAATAGTAGGGCTGGTTGAATCAACAGCTATGGCAACATGTGAAAACAAAACATCAATTAGCAGAATTGTTGTTCTCGATAAAAAAACAAAAGAAAATAAATATGTATATGAGTTTGATCAAAACAATGAAAAACTTTTTACGGGACCAAGAAGCTTCAATAGGTGACTATATTATAGTACTTGATTTGATTAATACAGCATTGGAAGGGACGATAATTATGATGGATTATCGAGGTAGAATCAGATGGAAATATGATGGAAAGGATATTTCCTCACCTCCGCAAAAGTTCTATCCTTCAGACATGCAAGCGACAAGTGACGGAGCCATTCTAGTGACAGACTGTGAGAACCATTCTTTACATATTTTAAATGAAACTGGCCAGGTTATAACAATTCATAACTTAAAGAACATAGGAATTGAGTATCCCTTCAGTCTGTACTTAGAAGACAAACTTCTGTGGATTGGATGTACAAATTTTCTTAGTGATAAACAACCTACAGCTAAACTACACACTGTTAAATTCTGAAAATGTTCTTTATGGTCTTATATCATGTATATCAGTACAAATGTACAATGTCTATAACAGATACATCATAAAGTTTCTTTATATACACATACATGTATGTTCGTATCATTGGGCGCGTTCGACATTCCCTCCCTGGGCAGCCTGGGTAGATTACTTTTCCCGGGTTGAAATATAAAACCGAACACAGGTGACCTCTGTTTGGTGTGGGTTAACAAGTAAATCTGTGAGCTAATGCTCACCAGGCCTGGGGTAATGCAAATGCGTAATGCAAATGCATTGTAATCATTACATTTTTTGTCAGTAATGCAAAGTAATGTGTAATGCACAATTTCTGCATTACATGTAATGTAATGTAATGCATTACTTAGGTCAAAAATTGTGTAATGCACCCATTACATTGCATTACATTGCATTTCTTTTTTTCTTATTTTGTGTTACTGAAAAATTATTTTATTTTCTAATTCAAAAATTTTATTAAAAAAATAGTCTGATTTAATTAAAAACAAAATTTTGTCAATTACCCCTTAACCATGTTAACATGGTTAATCCAATAATATAATATACTTATGTATTTATACATGTACTTTTATTTATTTAGCAACATGACACTATGTATGTCTATATCAAAGTAAGAAAAAAGACCCTAAAATAAAAAAGAAATCCTTAAAATAGCTTAATTTGAAATCACCTTTTTGATGTTTGCAATTAAGTTGTCTTAAGGCATAAACATGTACAGTGACATATTATTGTACTAATTTGTTTTTATAACAATTAGATGTTTTCACTAATTGGGATCACATTTTATGAAAGGACAAAAGACCAAGAGATTAAGTCTTAAATATAAATTATTTGTAAAAACAAAAATGACTTGCCTGTCTATAGTGGACTTGCAGAAAACACTTTTTTCTAATTCTATTCAACAGGGTTTCAAAATTTGAAAAAAAAACTATAATATTATTTTTTATAATCATGATAATTATTTTCAATACATGGTCATTTGTAACCAATCTACAGTAATTTAAATCATGTTAAATAAGTTGGCTTATTTCTGTTGGTTTACAGATTGTGACCATTTGAACCACTATTTAGTACGGACTGAATTGACCATATATATTCTCTGTAATTTCAAATCCATATATCTTTGCAAAGAATTGTGATATTTCCTTTTTAAATTTTTTACTGATTCATATTTAAATATGTCATACCCACAGACACTTGTTTCTATCAATAAGGGGGTCAACTATATACACAAGTCTTTATTTTATATAAAGTCGACCCCCTCTTATTGACAGAAGCAAGTGCCTGTGTCATAACCATTACACGTTAGATACGTAAATAATTTCAAAATATTGTATACACTATACAGAAGGCCAAACAAAACAATATGTGTGTTTCCTATTACATGTCTGAAAAATTAAGTAGGTAGGTAGGTTTATTTTTTATTTTTTTCACAATTTTTTACCTTTTTTAAAGTTTAACGGTGCATGTTTAAGCATAAATGGCAATAAAAATGTTTAATAAGGGAAGGCATTGAAAAAAGGGTAGGATTGAATTTGGGTAACCGGAAACACACATATTTTTTTTGGCCGAACAAAATAATAGTGTCTTTTGCAAATGACCAATTAGAAGTACAAAAAAGATTCACCTATAAATATTTAATCAAAATGTAATGTGTAATGCAATGCATTACACAAGCAAAGTAATGGTAATGTAATGCATTACAGAGGAGAAAAAAGTAATGGTAATGAAATGTAATGACAAAAATAGTAAAGTAATGGTAATGCCATGCATTACTTTGCTTTGTTATTGACCCCAGGCCTGAATTGCTCACTAGTGATACCCCCGCTCCCCAAACTAAGCCACACATACAAGTTTAAATACTCGGTAAACAGGAAGTAGTTGACCAAGGAACATAAAATCGCTATACACCATATGAGACTATAAAATAAAGCTGTATTAAAAAAAACGAACCCCTATCTCATGTAGTTGCTTTGGAAACTGTGACGGAAATTTTGCATTTATGTCCAATATGTGTAAAAACCTAAGTATTCGCTTCACAGGAAGTAGACTACCTTCAAGCATTAAATCAGTATACACCACATGGTACTATAGGATAAAGCTTTACACAAAATATCAGACCTCTATCTCATGAAGTTGCTTGAGAAACTAAGACGGAAAATTTGGCTTTAAGGTCCATTATGTGTAAAAACCTAAGTATTCGGTAAACAGGAAGTAGACTACCTAGAAGCATAAAATCGGTATACACCATATGGTACTATAGGATAAAGCTTTATACAAAATATCAGACCTGTATCTCATGTAGTTGCTTGGGAAACTGTGACGGAAATTTTGCATTTATGTCCATTATGTGTAAAAACCTAAGTATTCGCTTCATAGGAAGTAGACTACCTTCAAGTATTAAATCGGTATACACCACATGATACTATAGGATAAAGCTGTATACAAAATATCAGACTGTATCTCATGTAGTTGCTGAGAAAACTGTGACGGAAGTTTTGTTACGGACGGACGAACGGACGAACGGACGGACAGACGAACGAACGAACGAACGAACGGACAAGGGTAAAACAGTATACCCCCCTCTTCTTCGAAGCGGGGGTATAATGATCTTTTTAACAAATAAAAGTGAACATTCTGAACAATCTAGGTTTCATATTATGCCTCATATGTCATCACCCAGGTTGTCTCGTTCTGCCCAAGTAAGTGACAATTTTCCTACCTAGGGCTCCCTAAGTTTGAATGTCGAACACAAGCATAGCAAATGTATTTTCTGTCCAATTAATCATAGTTTTGAAAGGATATTTAAATTGGTTTTAAAACAACTTTTAACTTGAAGATTGCTGTGCAATCCTTTAGCCGAACTTGGGTTTATTGTATTAATTGGTAACAACTAAATTACCAAATGAGGATAACCAATGTCATATGTCCAATAACAGATAACATTTTAATATGATAATAACATACCAATGGACAGAGAAATTGAAGCCTGAAATGGTTTTAATGTTTAATGTTTGGTTGAAACAGGTTATATAATGCTCTTCCATTGTGATCTTAAATTTCCCTAGTAACACAAAAAACACGGTGACTGACACAATTGAGCATCGTACAACATGTACAACAGACAGCCAAAACAAATTAAATCAATCATGATTCATATCTTCTTTAGTACCAATAGCTGATACATGTGAAAAAAATATATGAGACATATTTTCATAAAAACTTTATGATTAAAAATAACAATAGTTAACATTAAAGTATGTTTTGCCTGTTGGCACTATCAAAATTATAAATTCCCCATTACTTTCAAAAATTTATAAATTATTGTGGAAAAAATCAAAATTAAACTCTTACAATGTGAAAAGTACTGGTAAAAACTAATATAAGTTGCTCAACTAAAAATCAAAGGTTTGAGTCTTAAATGATGCAAATGTGATGGTTTATCACTGATACTTAGTCATGCCAAGGTTCATCAGCCTAACAGTTATAGGTCCTTAGATAAGAAGGTGCTCATTAAATTTGCTGTTGCAATGTATTAAAAATTGTAAAAGTCCCTTGACTGGAAAATCAAGGTCAAAAGATGCAGATGCAACTGTGCTAAACCACAACTGGGAAATATGCATACTAAGTTTCATCAATCTAGGTCCTGGGATATACTTACATGTTTCTTTTTCTCCACATCTTTGACAACTTCTTTGATTGACTGTTCTAGCTTCCGTATCATTTCCTCCAGCTGTGTCATGGAGTCCATCATGGTCTGTGGTGTCATACAGGGCTGTCCACTGGTAGTACTAGACCCAGAGTAAACAACTTGCTCACTCTGATGTAAACTCTTCTCCCTATCAAAATATATAGGTCAATAATACAATGTCAAACTAGAATACTGACAAGTTGAGAAAGCATTAGATCAATTAACATAATTTTAATATGCAAATCTTAATATGGTACTAAATGTTGTAAAATTTCAGATCTTTGGTTGTGCATTTTTTAATTTTGGAGCTTTAGCATTCACTAAATAACATTGATTATTATATTTTCACAAGGCCATACATAGAGGAATTTTCCCTTTATCTTGAAGATGGCATTTTTAGAGTAGTGTTTGTGGCTGTTAATAAGCTCCCGCTCAGCGGGAGCTAAATTGACTGAGTATGATGCTTCAAACCAGTAGACGTATAAGCTAGTCAAAAATCCGCACCCAATAACACGGAATGCAAAATTAAATTCCTTTTTTGTAATTTTCAATCTTAAAAAATAATAAACATAGTTATTGTATTAAAATATTTTTTTTCAAGTATTTCCAGCTATGAAATGTTTTAAGTATAAAGATTTTTTTTAAAAAGTACTACCGGCATATTTTGGCGTCCATTCTCATCACTAGAGGTCGCGCCCATCATAACAAAATGACAGAAGCGCGGGAACCTGTAATTCTAATTTTCGCGAAACAAGACCCCCCTAAAAAAGCGGTGCATTGTCAACCAAACAAATAACTTGAATATTTCAGCAGACAAATTTCATTTCCTGCAGTCATTACATTTACTTTGTCTACAGTAAACATATTTGTTTTTGTTAATTTCTCTCTAGCTGGCTTTGAATTCAAAAATGAAAGTAGAAATTCTTAGGGTGTCCTCTGCGAGGTCCGCACAAATTCACTTCCTTGTTCTGTTTGCAGTCGCGTTCCCTTTTTAAAATCATGCAAAAGCTTGCGTTTCTTGCTGTTACTGAAAGATATTGAGTTCTTGCTTTAATTAAATTATGAGGAACCATAAACAAGAAAGTTACTTAATCTGCCGGAGCTTTTCAGGTTTAACCTGTATCGTATTAAATAATTTTTCTAACCATTTGTTGGTCAGATATACCGTGTTTGGGTTGGTTTCTCAAAAACAGTACATTGGATGTTTATGAAATTTTGTACACTTAGTAATCATAACTAAGACAACACATAGCATTTATGCAATTATGTGTAGAGCAGGCTATAAGTGTCTTAATTTGCTTGTTAAATTTAACCTAGTATGTCTGGTATTTCAACAATTTTATTATATAGTCTACTCAAAGGCTTGTCTTACAGCAATTTTATATTTTCCTCTTGTTTGTCTTCTGATGCTATTCTGTTGGCTTTTAATGAGGAATGCTTCTGTCTTAATCTATCTGCCCCCTGAACAAGACTGTTAAATGTTAAAAATAAGTGTTTCTTCTCTTCAGTGTTTTCTGTGCCTGGAAAAAATGTCAGACATCCTTTACATTGAGAAAAAATATTGACACACAAGCACATATGACAGCATGTTTCAATGTTTAAATTCTTAAATCAGCATCAAAAGGTAAAACAATTAATTCTTGTTAATGGCTGTATTTTGACTGTTAGTGTAGTTTGGAAAAATCTTTTTTTACTTGTATTCTTTTGATCATCCTTATCATTCCAAAACAGATTAATATCTCAAGATTACCAAAAAAACTATCCTTTTTAAAATTTATATTCTATATATGATAAGGTAGTTTTACTTTTTTTTTCATTAAAAAAAAAACCTTCTTTGATCTAGAAAAAAAATCTTTAAGTTTAATTAACTTATAATACTAAATTCAAATCTGCTAAATGCCTAAATGGTTTATTTAAACATGATAAAAGTCCTGATATGGGGTAGGATATTTTTCTGCAATCGCATTTGTAGAGAATCAATCAAGTAGTGACTTACATAATAGCTGATGTAGGTGAGTGGAAAACTTGTCTCTAGAATCAATGGTCCCCCTTTGTTGCTTAGTAGAACTGAGAGCTGGATCTTCCATCATTTTCTAAAATAACAAAAAAAACAAACACTGTTTATATTTAGTGTTAACAAGATTGCTACGCGTAGCCATGTGTCCCCCGCCGCCGCATAAAAGTTGTGTGGTATGTCAATTCAAGCAATATATTCTCTGAGAAACAATAGAAATATGTTGTCAAAATATGGGATGATCACCTGTTAACAGTACCCTATCAGTGTGTAAAGTTTCAGCAACATCCATTCACTAGTATCCGAGGAGTTGCACCCACAAAAATGTTTGATATGACAAAGTCCCATTTTTCAGCCTGAAAATCACAAATTCGTAAATAACTCAAAAACTGTAAATATTGTTTCAAATTTTTCTTCGTATTTTTATAGAGTACCTTTTGTTCTATCAGCCTACAAAATTTCAGAACCCTGTGCACCTAGGTAACCGAGATATTGAATGTCCTATATTTTGACCTTTCTTCCCTGTTTCCATGGAAACGGCGGCCATATTGAAAATTTCAAATATAGGATCATGATCTACTAATTGTACCCTATCACTGTGTAAAGTTTCAGCATCATCCGTTCAGTAGTGTCCGAGGAGTTGCACCCACAAAAAACGTGACGGACGGAGACCATTACTAAGTCCCTCCGACGCGTTGCGGCGGGGGACAAAAAAAATAAATTATGCTGATGATATATATACATGTATGATACGAAGATTATACTTCAAATATAATTTTTATAATTGATTGACTATTTGAATTGATAAGATACCAGGTTCACAGTCCTATAAAATAAAATCAAAATTGTTGTCTTCAATTGAAGATGAACTGGTACATCACCTAAATGACTTTTGGTAAACACTTTATTAAAACAAGATGTAGATTAGCTAAGACCATGGAAACTCTTCATTTTCTATTAGTTTTCTATGAAAGCTGCTCGTTACATATCAGGAACCTTCTGTACGTAGTTGCTGAGAAAACGGAATATTTTCTATTAAGAAGAACTGGATGATGGCAGGGATAAAGTTACAAAAAACTAGTTTAACCCCGCCACATTTTATATGTGCCTGTCCTAAGCCAGGAAACTTTGCCAAAGCCTTTGTTTGTCCTTGTCATTCTATGTTAACTGTTTTATGTCAAGAATTGAGTCTTTCGTTGATGATTTAGGGATTGGTTTTGATACTTTTGTATTGTATTATAAGTCTTGGGCCAATGCAAGACGGTAAGCAGTGACCTATGGTCATGTTGAAGACTGCTTGCTGTTTTCCGTTGTGATTTTTTGAATTGCTGTTTGTTTATGTTTGTTGTGTCGCGTACACTTATTCCACATCTCAATATCGTATATCATTATGTCACATATGACAAACCAATTTCTAATTTTATTTAAATAATTGTAAACTTTTACAGAATCTTCAAATCATTATTAATTGTAAATTCAATTCAATGTATTTGCATAAACAATTCCAACAAATTTAGAAGGTTTAAACAAAAGACATTAGATCAAACCATATTAAATACCTTGTATTATTATCTTATAAAATAAAATTCCCATTGAAAAGACAATGAATTTGAAAAGACAATGACTTTGATATTCCTAATTTTATTACAAAATGCATGATTTTTAATTTATAAACTTTACACCAGGTGTATTGACCATGGAAAAATATATCAAATGAATATATGAAAAACTATCATTAAAGTTTCAAATAAGATGTTTGACCTTTGTGACTATAGCTAGTATTGTTTATAATATACCCTGGTTTTAATTTTATAGAGGCCTGAAATAGGGCAAAAGTAACTAAATTAGAGAAAAATGTCATTTTTCATGGTTATTTCATTATTTTTAATTGTCAGCGACAACATAGACCATTGATTTCGCAACTGATTTATAATCATTTCAGAGCGAAATTTAAAATTCATAAACAATAACTGTGGTCTCAGTAGTTGCTGGCAACTAAAAATTTAAAATATTGCCCATAATTTTGCTATTTTCAGCCGATTTGACAGAAATCGTAAAAAATGTCATCTTTGACATGGTATTTAAGTAAATAACATGTAACATTCTTTAAATTTGAGTTGTATGTGCTATTTCATTCATTTGACTTACTGAATAACAATAAAACTTTTTTCTTTATCGATGCTCAATTTTTCAGTCTTAAAAGGGGCCAAATATGGGCCTTACCGTACCTTGTCCTTTTTATTCAATTTTCTCCTACTCATATATGTAACCAAAATAATAAACCCACGGAACCCCAAGTAGGTAAAATGTCGCTCATGAGAACAACCTGGGTTCCAAATGTACACTTTTATTTGTTAAGATCATTGACCCATACAATAATGAGGTCAGCTGCATTCAGTTTACTTTTTAACCCGGGAAAAATGATCTACCCAGGGTGCCCTGGCAGGGAATGTTGAACGTGTCCATAAATTTTGGAATCCCATCAAATTTTAATACATTCCAATACATTTCTAAAGAGCCCATTTTATAATATTTACCAGTCTGTCCCTATATGATTTCATCTGTGTATAAAGTAACTGTTTCACTGCTGTCAGTAATCTATGTATGTCTCTGTGACTCCTAGCTTCTACTTCATATGCCATCGTTAGAAACTCATTTCTTGATCTTTGCAGTACAAGTTGATTTAGTACCTAGAAAATTAAAATTCAATAATTAGTTATTTTTAAATAGAAGAACACCTGAGACAACATAAATTTTAAATCAAGAAAAAAATAAACACAATAAAAAAATACCCAATTAGCCTTCCTATTGTCAAAGTCACTAAAACAGTAATTTTATGTTAAGGTCAGTTGATGTGACAGCATATGTACACTATTATGGTTCTTCAGTTTAATATGTAGGTGCCAATAGAGGAAGTTTCAGACCATGTCCATTACAGACATTGATCTGTCATTTCTATGTCATTTTTACTGGTTCTATGGGCTACTGAATCCTGGTCAATTTACTCTGTAGAGGACAGCAATGAAATTAAAAGAAAATTGTCTTATTTCATGCCAAAAAGTGCAAAATTATTTTGCCTATTTCAGAAAATAGTAGCCCTACCTGAAATACATGTGTAGCTATTTTATTCTTTCAATGTTGCAAATAAATTGTAAATACAGAAATGTTCTTTGCTCACTGTTGCATGTTTGTTGTTTCAGCCCCTATTTCTTGAGGTAACATCATTTTTAACGAAGAAATTTTTGGTCCTACACCAGTCAGAACAATTTTAGGACTTAATATGCGAGCGAAGCGAAGCTCACTATCGTAGAGAGTCTGCCAAATTGCACGAGACTCAAAATACAATGGTTGAAAATAAATTCTGTCATCATTTGGAAGGCATCGGACCTTTTCGAAAAAACCGGGTCTCGCGTTAGCGAGAATCTTTATTTTCGTTTATTTATTTACAAACAGTAAACAAAACAAAACCTTTTCTTGTTGTTAATGACAATAACTTTCTCAATAAATAATAACTATCTAACGAACGAACACTAGTTGTTTTGTTTTTACAGAAATATGGCTTTCTCTCGCGAGAATTCGTGACCTTTTACCCATAGTGCATAGTCATGCACAGAAAAATGGTGGGAGTTCTGTCAATCAATTTTCAGAACTTTTCATAACACAGATTCATTAAAATAAAGTGAGCAGCAACTGTTTTTCTACATATGTATGATAATTTGGTCCTACCTGATCTGAAAATAAAATCCTAATCCATCCTTATCCTATGTGGTCCCTCAAACTGACAAAGTTAAATAATCATTTGGATACGTCGTCATTTTCCACCAGGTTTCTAAATCAATTTTTTGCAGACAGTACTTGGCAATTATAGATACGGGTATACAAAAAATATAACAAAACCTGGCAGAAAAGCGGTGACATTTTGATGTCGTCTCCTTGTCGAATGATATGATGTGACTGAAGGATCGATTAAGTTATGGATGATGTTGTCCCGGCCGCATACCGTATTTTGGCGTTTTTACGGATAATACATTTTTTTTCAACTAATTATTAATTTTTTATCCAAAAGTGGACCCTCTTAGCTATTGATCCAGTCAAGGGTATTTTGACATTTTTTCCAGATCCAATTAAGGTTAAACCTAGTTTTGGTTGCACCTTTTATATTGATTTTGTATCTTCGCGAGCTTTTAGGGCAGAGCCATTATCATATTATGAACCTGCATATCAAACTACGACATTAACACCTACACTTCTACATAAGCAATCCCATTTTAACCACTCCAGTTGAGACAAAAAAGTACCTGATCTTGGTTAGAAATGAAATAATCTTGTCTGGCTAGCTTCAAATTGTAATCTCCTGTCAGTATTTTAGACACTTGTGATGCTGTGCTCTCCTGTATTAAGGTAGGAATGTCTCTGTCAGCTATATTGGCAATATCTCTCTTAACATTGTTAATGGCATTTCTTTTCTCCTGGATTCTTTGACTAAAATAGAATTAAAAAAATAAAATTTGAAGCTTTATTGACATACAATAATTTTTGCTTGAGGTGTATGCTCTTAAATATTTTAATGATGTTATAGCTGTACACAAGTTATGTAGATTGTATCACTTATTCCACATCTAATTGGAATCTATTTTTTGCAGAGTTTGTCTCATGTGCTGTGTTGATGCTGTTATATGTATTTCCATGCTTGAGGTGTATGCCCCTTTGTATTGTAGTGATAGTATACCTGTACATGAGATAGCTTTGGTTGAGGGTGTGTCACATACATTTATTGCACATCTTGAGGGAACATTTGTCATTCTAAATAAATGTGTTTAAAACCTTAATTTACTGGAATCCCTTCCAAAGTCTCCATGTTTAAGTGCCTGTATTATATCGTGAGCAGTCTGTACACAGGCATGGGCTTGTCTACTGTTCATCATGGCATTTATCCTCTTAGCCTCACTCTTTGGATAACTGTGATAGAATACAAAAATCTGTCGAAGTCAAAAATGGTCAGATTTCGTTCTTCAGGAAGTAAGTAAGCAACAGACCTGAAATCAAATCCCAAGTTATGGGACCCCACCCCGATGTTGTATACCAAATATCAAGTGGCTGTGATAAGCAGTTGCTGAGAAAACTGTAAAACAAATTTCTTCCCGCCTGTCTACACGCAGCTCGACATTCACCATTTTATAACCCAGATTTTTCACTCAATGAAATCCGCCCAAAAATGTTTTTAAAATATGCAAACACATAATAATAACTGATAATCTAGTAAAAAAGATATTTAAATGAAATTTGAACTATTTCAATATTTTCTGTATCTTCCTTTACATTTGAATGATAATTTTAAAATTTAACTTAAAAAAAAATAAAGAAAGAATGTGTCCATGGGACACGGATGCCCCCACTGGCCCCAAACAGGAAGTAGATTTCTGACAGGTCTGAAAATCACTTAGAACATAAAGTTTATCATACTGATCCATCCTACCAAGTTTCAAAACATTCTGGTATACAGTTCCCTAGAAAAGCTTGACAGAAATTTTCATATCATGTTCACATATTTTCACATTGGCCTAAGTCCCAAACAGGAAGTAGATGTCAGACAGGTATCAAAATCGCTTAGGACGTATAGTTTGTCATACTGAACCATCCTACCAAGTTTCAAATCATTCTCATGTAAGGTTCCTAAGAAAAGCTTGACGGAAATTTTCATAGTCATGTTCACATATTTTAACATTGGCCTAAGTCCCAAACAGGAAGTAGATGTCCGACAGGTCTCAAAATCGCTAAGGACGTATAGTTTGTCATACTGACCAATCCTACCAAGTTTCAAATCATTCTCACGTAAGGTTCCTAAAAAAAGCTTGACAGAAATTTTCATAGTAATGTTCACATATTTTAACATTGGCCTAAGTCCCAAACAGGAAGTAGATGTCCGACAGGTCTCAAAATCGCTAAGGACGTATAGTTTGTCATACTGACCAATCCTACCAAGTTTCAAATCATTCTAATGTATGGTTTCTGAGAAAAGCTGTCGTCATGGGGGCATAAAAATCCTTCTATGAATGATGTGTCTGGGACATTTATTTTACATAAAAATGTTATCTATGAAAAAACTGTGTGAGTCCATAAGGTGTATGTTACCTGCATTTCATGTTAACGCTAAGAGGAAGTTAATGACTTACAAAACTGCTTTACATTATATATGATAAGGCTAAATTCAAAATATCAAAAATAAAAAGCTTTTTTATGTTTCACGTTTGTAACTTACAATGCCTGAATTCTGGTCAGCTCTTTACATTCACTGACATTGATGTCCTCTGTTTCACCTCTAACTAACAGATTTTCTGGATCACTGATTTCGAGAATTTCATATCGAGATCCCTCATCCTGACCTGCCATCTCTGCTATACCCTAGATGTTAGAAAATACTAATGTGTGAGGTTTAATTCATGTTGGAGACCTAGAATAAGAGTCATTCCTAGCCCTTTGTTTTAGATAGGTTTGTGGCAGTGGTTTTTCTTCAAACTAGTGTAGAGCCCATTCCTCGATAATTTTTTGCCGATCTATTTTTAAAGCAAAATATGCATATTTCATACAAACGTTTTTGTCAAAACATGTGCTCTAATTTTAAATTAAAAGAATTCTCAAGAATATTGCTTTAAAATTGTCAAAAATTCATACATTTCATAAAATTGTATGATTATAGTTAAGCCAAGTTTTCTCCTAGCTGTTGAAAATTTCATAACTAGTTTTTGTATTTCTAAAATTACAAGATTTGAAGGCATATTTGTCAGTAATTTTGAGAAGTGTACTTTAGGTTGAAATTTTGGACCTATTTGGGTTTTACATTAAAGTGAACATATTCTATCATTTTAAACAATTCTAAAATGCAAAAACCTCAAAAAACAATCTTTTAGTATAAGCTGTCAATTCTTGTGTAAATTTGTCTTCTGTTTTGTTGTAATCATCTTGAGAAAGCTGTGTGAAAAATACGGGAGAGGCTGGTCTATCTGTTGTCACATGACCATTGTCGTCTGCTGAATATTTTCTATCATAAAGATTATTGACCTTTGACACAGACTTCACAAGTGTGTCAAGGCTTTCATTCATCTGAAATGATCAGAATTGGTAATTAATACTTTTTACCTAAGTGCTACTCATGACACTTGTCACTAAATACAAATATTTACAAAATTACTTTGTTACCATTTATTCTACCAATTAACTTTAATCATAAGGATATGCATTTTGCCAAAAGCAACAGCTAATACCTAAATACATGTACCCTCATTCACTTGTGACAGAAGTTAAACTTGTATCAAATACTCTATTACAATGCACTGATTTTGATATTTTATCTCAAAGTCATTTACTTTACATGATTTAGGAATAACTACATGTAATATTTACTGTAGATCATGAGAAAACAAATTTATCAAGTCTTGTTTCCACTTGAGCTTACGTTGCTCACTGCAGTTTAGTAGTTTTGTGTGGATTTTTGTTATATGTATGTACATGTATGGTGTTCATTTCCTACGTCCGAGTTGGAAATAACAGCCTGCCCGCCAGCCTGAGACTGGTATCTTTTGGGCAGGCCTGGCTAAAATTCATGACAACTTGACTGCCCAACAGGCAGAGCTAGTTACTTTTTCAGCGAAATTCCTACCCTGCCTGTGTACTGAGTTTTTGTCTCGTGGTTTTTCTGACTTACAATATTTGAATGCCCTGTTAGTATTCCTATGCTTTTTTCAAATTTATATTCAACTTGTGGAAAGAAACACATTCACTTGTTCTGATACCTTTTAAAGCGATCATGGTGGTTATTCACATGAACGATTTAGTTTTAACCTATAATTAATCTGTAATGAACTGGAGAAGGGCAATGCTGTTTTACCTTGGTATTATCTGTGATTAACTGGAGAAGGGCAATGCTGTTTTACCTCGGTATTATCTGTGATTAACCGGAGAAGGGCAATGCTGTTTTACCTTGGTATTATCTGTGATTAACTGGAGAAGGGCAATGCTGATTTACCTTGGTATTATCTGTGATTAACTGGAGAAGGGCAATGCTGATTTACCTTGGTATTATCTGTGATTAACTGGAGAAGGGCAATGCTGATTTACCTTGGTATTATCTGCCTGTGTCTGTTCTAAATGTTTCTTGTAATGAGATTTGGCTTTAGATTCTACATTCTTTAACTTAGATAATCGGTGGGTAAGGCCAGTGTGGTGTAAGCTAAAAATAATTTTTAAAAGTATAATAATACATATAAAGATTTTACTTTCTATCTGTCTTAGAGACTTAGAGATTAATAAGTATGACATCAAAAATATAGTACATAATCATGATAATAACTGATAGAGATGAAATAACTGCATGAAAATCTCAATTTGATGAACTTCTTTCAGCTCTAATTATACCAAATTCCACAGTGCAGTTTAGGATACATGAATGTTGAACTTACAAGATAATTGGATATATGTGGAAAGACAGGATGATTATTATTTACTCTGTAAATCTCATAACATTGGATTTCAGTGTGGTATAATATAAACGTTTGATTATTGGGTGGATGAAAAACAAGTTTCTTAAATCTTAAATTGAAATAATAAATGTAACAATGAGTCTTAAATCTACCTCAATCTGTTTCTCTTCTGTATTAGGGCATTTTTTCTTCGTCTATGTGTTTCTATATCAAGCTTTAACTGTTCATTTTGTTTTCTAAAAAACAACATAAGATCATTTTGAAAAAAATGCCAATCTTTCAATATTAACAAAATATACATAATAGTAAGTTCCATATATTATTAGTTGAAAGACTGGGATTCCCTTTAATTAAATTTTGTTCACCTATCATTTACTTGAAAATGTCTGTAGCATTTAAAGATATTCTGACATTTGTACTTGTTCTTACTTTTGAGGTTTGCTTTACACCATCCATAATGATATATGATCATGACTATTTCCTAATGAGATGTTTTATATCAGTCTTTACACTGTCGTGTACGTGAGAAGGATCGGTCATTTCAAGATGGCAGACACTTCGTTGGGCCAAATCAGGGGGTTTCTTTTCAGTGGTATTGTATGAAATCTACAGCACTTTACAAAATCTTAAATATCTCCGAAAGAAGGTAATAAAATCCTCTACTACATATAAAAGACCGAAAGAAAAAAGCATGGATGGATTTTCCATATAAGACTCCCAAAGTCGAGTAAACATCTAAAATGAAAATCGAAGCGGGCATTTCTCCTGAAATCGGTAATTTTACACAAAACTATAGGCTTTACTTACCGAAACGCAACTCCGGAAGCATTCTTTAATGGGAAGCCACCAATCGTCATTCATGTTGTACGAATATATGTTGAAAAATGTTCACAGTTTAGATTTAAAAGTTTTGTTTATGTCAAGGAGCAGTCCTATGGTAATTTGCATATTAATCTTGAGAAAATGTGTTCAGGATCGGACTTCTGTCGAATTTTGGTTCAGGATCGGTCTTCCAAATGTAGAAACATTTTCATATTTAAATACAAGAGATATGTACGAAATAGACCGTTTCTGGGCATTATTTATTGTCGAATTGCACAAGAAATTGTTAACCCGGGACGGATCCAGAAATGATTGAAAAGAAGGGGTCTGCCTATAGTGTACTAAGGAAGAAAAGGAGAGGTTACAGGCTGATTTTGCTGTATATCTGCACAAGAATTAAATGAATTTTCGTGAAAAGGGTTTCAACCATGGAACCCGCCACATAAACCATACACTAGTCAAAGCAGCCACGCTGCATATCCCCGCGCTACTCTGGTGTTTGATAGAATAATGGCAAATAATTGAAAGAAATAAACCATTACTATAAAGAGCATTATTTTTACTATCAAATGTATATGTATTGATATGAGACTTTACCCTGGTAGTTGGAGTGATAGTAATGTAAAGAATTATGCGTGACGAAGGAATACATGTAATGTGCCCGTAAGCTACCTATGCAGCTCAGCCCCTAGGGCCATTATCAAAATTCTGAAACCTTCGACAGAATCTACATACAACCATAGTGCAACTACTGAGCCAAGTTTCAGTTCTGTATTCCAAATAACCTATAGGAGGAGTTGCGTGAACCTTTAGGCTATCTATGCAGCGCAGCCTCTAGGGTTATTATCGAAATTCCGAAACCTTCGGCAGAATCTACATACATTTATAGTGCAAATATTGTCCGAAGTTTCAGTTCATTATTCCAAATAACCTATAGGAGGAGTTGCGTGATGAAGGAATAATGTGTCCTTAGGGTAACTATGCAGCCCAGCCCCTAAGGGCATTATTCCGAATTCCGAAATCTTTGGCATAGTCCCCACCCACAATACAATCAATGACCCAAATTTCATTTTTCTGCTCCCAGTTGTTACATAGATTATCCTATGGATATTAACGCCATACGTATTTACGTACGTACATCGAACAGCAAAATATTATCCCCGCGCTTTCGCTAGCGCGGGGATAATAATCGATCTGAAGAAGGGAAACAATATTGAGACGCACGTGCAATTCAAAGAAAAATAACTGTTTTTTAATGAATCATTGTTTTATTCTTAACATATTCTCTCAAAACAAATATGGCTTAGGCTATACACGTTCCTGTACATGTTCTGCTGAGCATAAGACTAGACTTGTTGCCAGCATATCTTACCTTCTATCATAAGGGGGTCCTGATGGGGGTCCTGATCACGAATCACGAAGAATAAAAAATGTAAATAACGAAACACGGAAATATGGCTAAATTTTTGTTCACGGATAAAAGTTTGACTGGGTATTACTGTAAAGCATGCCTTAAACGAATCACGGACAAAATACTTTGCCGAGAACGGTTCACGTGCAATATCCAATCACGATGCACGGAAAAAATATTTCAACAAATCACAATTCACGGAAAATAAAAATTGCCAATAACGGAGAACGAAATAAACCCATCGGCCCCCTCTCACATAAGTTTGTTGAAATGCTTTTCATTCATAAGGGACCAACCATTTAATTTGAAAGGGGGCTTGGTTTTTTCATCAAAACATATTCTGAAAATTATTTTTGATGAAAAAAATTATTTTGGCAGCAGAGGGTAAGAAAAAATTATTTTGAAGAAGGATTTCTGCCATATAGAATAATGATAAAAATGAAAAAAAAATCTGTCGCGACGTCTTCGAAAAATAAGCGCGGGAAAAAAATGTTTTGACCAAAAGAAAAAACCAAGGCCCCCTTCAAGTTAAATGGTCCGTCCCTTATTATGTAAAACCTAGTTTCTGATTGAAATAAACTACACTTGGCACTCTTGCGCTTAGTACTGATATTTTTTCAAGACACAAAGTAAGATAAGGAAAGAAAAGCCATGAAACAAACAGTTATTTCATTTGATGATAATCTATTTAGACCAAAATAATGTATTTTAAGTTATTAGTAATAATTTTGAAACAGGTAATATATCGATTACAAAGCTTACATCGTACCCATGATTGCTATAAAAAGGAGTGGACTTTTGCAATTCTTCTGTTAGTGCAGCAGTATTCTATACGGAAATGATTGGCCACAGCCAGGATCTTAAGTGTGCATTGTGCTAAGAATCATTAGGTGAATTTGGCACTTGTCTGTAAGTGGTAATGAACTTTAACTACTAGTATTCTTCTGTTAGTGGTCTTTCATTCGAAAAAAAAGATAGATCACAGCCAGCGTCCGAACCATGCTTTGTGCTTAGCATCACTAGGTGGAACTACCATACCGATATGGTTGATGTGGCATATTGTCTGTAAGCAAGAATAGACCTTGACCACTTCGGTAAGTTGATGCTGACTCCGACGCTCGGAGTATCACATGAACCCACCATGCTTCGTATTCGTTAGGTAAAATTCTAATCGATAATTGTGAATACATAACTTTTCTGTAATTCTTTTATTTTTGTTTTCAATGTATATCAACAGATCGAGTCAACTAGATTCAGTTCAACTTTTTCATCAATCAATCAATGATCTGAAAGAGTAGATTTCTGATGGGTGTCTGGGTCATGGTATGAAAAAATCAAATTTAAGATATAACAGTTCACGGAAAAAATTATTCTTTTAATCACAATTCATGAAAACCTACAAAGGAACCAAGTCCCGTGCGGGGCCCGGGTGGCGAATAGGCCCGCAGCAGAGCCTAGCTTGTCGTAAGAGGCGACTAAGGGTCTTGGGATTCTGACGTCGGGTCAGTGCTCAGCCCACAGAGCGACCAAGTGTGTACCCTAGGTGGCTGAATAGGGTAGCCCTCGTCCGCGGGGGTTGTCAGGTCTATAATACGGAAACCCTGATCGCCGACCATAGTGGGCCAACGTGTGTGGAGAGTGCCACGCTTCATGCACGTAAAAGACCCCTTTGTGGACCGCCCAGTAGTGCACCACATAGGCTAAATTTTCCGCCCCTACCCACCTCTCCCCTTTTTCCTGTGGTTCTTCAAAATTTACCGGTCCTTTGTTTCCCACCCCATCTCCATATTTCATTTATCATCATCATTTCATGTTCATTTTATCATCCTTTTCATGTTCATCGCCTGTAAATAACCTATATAGCGTTGCACGGGCGTAAAACACCAACTCACTCACTCACTCACAAAGGAACCAATCACGCATAACAAAAATACCCTCATCAATCCATTGGGCTGATTTTTTTGGCAAGAAGTTGAACCGTAATTTCATCTTAATATCACTGATTATCTTCGTCAGTGGGCTCAATTTCAATTACTTTTCCTATTGGATATTAAATAAAGCCCAAACACTGTCTATTTAGTACATCTCTCTTATATTAAAATGTTTCTACATTGGAAGACCGATCCTGAACCAAAATTCGACAGAAGTCCGATCCTGAACACATTTTCTCAAGATTAATATGCAAATTACCATAGGACTGCTCCTTGACATAAACAAAACTTTTAAATCTAAACTGTGAACATCTTTCAACATATATTCGTACAACATGAATGACGATTGGTGGCTTCCCATTAAAGAATGCTTCCGGAGTTGCGTTTCGGTAAGTAAAGCCTATAGTTTTGTGTAAAATTACCGATTTCAGGAGAAATGCCCGCTTCGATTTTCATTTTAGATGTTTACTCGACTTTGGGAGTCTTATATGGAAAATCCATCCATGCTTTTGTCTTTCGGCCTTTTATATGTAGTAGACAAATCTATTACCTTCCTTTGGAGATATATAAGATTTTGTAAAGTGCTGTAGATTTCATACAATACAACTGAAAAGAAACCCCCCTGATTTGGCCCGACGAAGTGTCTGCCATCTTGAAATGACCGATCCTTCTCACGTACACGACAGTGCTTTAAGTCTTTCTTTATCAAACATACTTTGCTCAATTTTGTATCCCTGCTTTATAAAAGGATAATTGGACTAACAAAGGAGTAGAGCCACGAAGGCCCTAAATCGGCCCGGTATTTTCACTATTTTTTCAACTACTATAACTTGTCAAAAAATTAACTAAAATATGTCAAGGTATGAACAAACTTTTCATATCTGTTAGATTTAGCAAAATATTTACACCACAGGTTTAGCATTGAGACTTTAAACAGGCCATAAATTTGAAAATTCCTCATTTTTCACACATTTTCAGTGGTTTCTCTGCATATTTCGTCAAAATTAGTATTGGCCACATTCCTCGACCATCGTAATTTTTTATTGATTCATTTATAAGATCATAATACACATTTCTATCACAAAATAATTTTGGTCGACAGTTGTGGCCCATTTCATATTCATCGATTTATTCACGAAAATCAAGGAAAACTGTCACAAATTGATATTTTTCCCAAAAAAGTCTATTTTTGACCTCACTGCTCTCATTATTGATATTTAATTGAAGGAAAAAATATTGCAATTCATGAAATATAAAGACCAATGAACATTATTGCAGCAACTTCAAGCAGATATATCAAAGTTGAATTTTTGGGCCATTTGGGTGCCTTCGTGGCTCTACTCCTTTCTTGATATAGAAGATAATGAAATTGTATGTGACATAAATCATTATGTACAAAAGCAACAATATCATGGACATGTACAATAACCTGAGATCACCAACAGACATATTATCTTCTTCCGTTGAGAGGAGATTTTTGACAGCTTCATCAAGCTGGGAACCTTCCAATACTGCTTCTCCATTCCTCACAAGAGAATCATATCTGAATTAAAAAAAAGTGTACTAGTTGCTTGATACTAAGTTCCAATAATAATTCAGTTTAACACAGGAAAGCATGCATTAGTAAGATAGATATTCAATGGAGAAGGATAGGGTTTGTGATTCTTTTTATTAAAGTTTTTTTTTAAATTTGATGTACATTGTACATATAAAGTTTGTAATTACATGTACTTTATTTTCCTTTTTGTGTCTCAACACGAGTATGTTGTGGTGGGGAATCAAGAAATAGGTTAGTTCTGCAGAATAAAGCCTGCTTTAACCTACCATTGATTCTGTAATGCCTGCACCAAGTTAGGACTGTTTCAATTTTCATTTTGTAGGCATCAGCCATGTATATATATATGTTACAGTAAATGTGTGTAATTAGGAATTTCATGAAATTACTGAAATTTCAGGAATTTCGTGTAATTCCTAAAGGACTTAGTAATTACGTGAAATTACTGATTTTCACCAGTTATTACATGAAATTACTAAAAATTTTAGGGAATTTTACACACATTTACTGAAAGCAAAATCTTCAACTATAGCTGATTAATTAAAGTACTACATGTATAAAGAAATTTGTAGTACAATAGTATATTAAAAGGTGTTTTAAAAGACTATAAAAAAACAAAACAAAGAATGTTTCGACCCTACAGGTAGGAGGCCACATGTCTTCCTACCTATACTGAGACTATAACCCATGAACTGTGTTCAAACATTGACATTCTTGGACATAGAGAATTCCAAAGGTTGATAAATAGAATTTCAAAAAGTTGTACAAATATTCAATATTTTAAGGTGACATTTATGGTAAAAATAAGACTGAACCAAGCGATAGACAAAGTTCCTATTTGTCAGCTGGCAGAGAATTTAAAAAATTAAAGTTAATCATGTATAAAATTTAAACCAATTTATGCTATATAGTAGTAGAAGGTTGCTATTTTGTCAAGTTTGTATTGTGCTATTTCATGAAAATAGGATGCACCTGGGTACCAGTATACGATATTAGACATTCTTCCATTTGTCTTTAATGGAAAAATATTACTTTTCCTTATTTCATGCCTCCGCGACAACATGTCGAGGCATACACGTATCCAGGGGGGGTTCGAGGGGTTCGGACGAACCCCCCCCCCCCCCTTGGACACAAAACTTGATCAAAATAGGGAAAAATCAGGTGAAAAATCGGTTAAGCACTATTAAAGTCAGAAACATTTGGGAAATCGAACCCCCCTCTTCAGATTTTCGAACCCCCTGTTGAAAAGTTCTGGCTACGGGTATGCGAGGGGCATTAAGATTTACTCACGTCCGTACGTCTGTCCGTTCGTACAATTTTTGTCAAGCTTTTCTACAAGACTGTACATTAAAATTATTTGAAATTTGACAGGGAGGTTTATTAATAGAAATGCATGTCGTGTAAGCGACTTTCCGACCTAATGAACTTCTATATTCTGTTTGGACTAGGTCGATATGAAAATTTACACTAACATTTCCGTCAAGATTTTCTCTGAAACCATACATGAGAATGTTTTAAAACTTTGTACAAATGTAGGATGGTTAAGTATAATGGCCTAAGCGACTTTCAGATTTCCGGCTTGGGGCCTAGAAGAAGCATCTTTGTCCCATGAACATATTCCTTATTTATTTATTTTTTTAAATGTTTGTCATACCCATGTAGATGTGTAAAATTTAGAATGTTTATATATCTTTTTTAGCAATCTAGATTTCTCTAAATAATTTTTCAATATATTTCATATTTTTTTGCATATCTCATCATCATATAATAGCCAGCATATATTAATAATGAAGTCAGTAAATGTGTGTAAATTTCATGATTTTTTTCAGTAATTTCATGTAATTACTGGAAATTTTAGGAATTTCACGTAATTTCTAAACGGCATAGTAATTACATGAAATTCCTGAAAAAGTTAGTAATTTCACGTAATTCCTTATTACACACATTTACTGTAACATATACGTAGAATCTTTTTTTTTCTCTACCCCAATTCTTACATTGTACATTTGCATGGCCAGGTTTGTCTCAAATCAACAAATTTTTTCAAATGTTTAAGGTGTATAAAACTATTTACATCTTATAAACATGTACTCACTCTTCAAGATCCTTTGGATCAACAACATTAGCTGATCCAATATTGGTGCAAAACCAGTCTAAAAAGGGAACAAGTTCTTCACATTCAAACATCCATTCCAGTCCATTAGGATCAAGAGACTCAGCTTTATGATACCCTAGTTGTTTAAGAGTTTCCACAAATTGTCTGCCACTCATCTCTGCAAGAACATAAGATGCAACATTTATTATAATACTTCTAATACAAAATAACAAATAGATAAACATGTACCATACATGTGATTCTCCCGCAGGGAGACAAAATCTCTTGACTTTTTGTGTTTTCTCCCACTTTTTAAAGACATGACAAAATTTGGGTTTTATAGACATTTTAATTCTTCAGTCATAAAACATTTCCAGTGATTTATGGGTATGTCAATTAAACAGATGTTAATTTAACAGGTAAAGATCTTTCTTAAAGTTTTATTACATGTATACATAAGTGGTTCCACAAAATAAATCCTAAAAAGATTTCAAAAACTAAACTGACTTTTTATATAGAATTAACATGTTCAAATCTACATTATAAAATGTACTTCTGAACAATTTATGTTGATGAAACTAGGGTCTGGGAGAAAAATCTGTAAAAAAAATTGTTATACATTTTTTATGACAAAGTCAATTTTATTAAACTAAATTAAACTAATAAAAAATCTGAATCTAATTACAACTAAAGAAAGTACTGCTACTTCCTTTATTAAACAGTCATTAGAACTGAGAGAAGGTGAACAGTCATAAATATTTTAGTTTTATGTACAATTTAGCTACACTCCATCTTGCTATGTTTTTTTCTATTCATGATTATGTTTTAATATAACATTATGTTCTGTAAAGCTATAACCATTATCATTTACTGTGTGCTTTAATAAAATATTTTAAAAATCATTTAGAGATAAGGAACCCAATACATGTGCATCTCAAACATGTTTTTTTTTTATTTGAAATACAAAAATGACAAATATTTTATTATGTAGCTGATTCATATAAACAAGTGTGGCCACTAAAAGTATGTCTCGCCTGCCGGCACCATCGCTAAAATCAACTACCTAAGCTTTCATTTCTTGATATAAACACAAAAAGTGTCAGTATACCTTATAACAGATGCCTAATTATTATACTATTCAAGCAATCCATTGTCCACACAAGTATTACAAAAAGTTTTCTGTCTGAAAAAAAGACCCAAGTTCACAGAGTCACTGGAGCGTAAAAGTGGGGTCATGGTCACGCGGCATGGTGACAGTTGCGTTGTTCATAACCGCAACTGTCTGTTTACCCAATATCAGATGCCTAGCTATCATAACTTTCCAGCAATTCATCGTCCATAAAAGTCTTACAAAAAAGTTTTTCGGCCTGAAAAATACCTAAGTTCACAGATTCACTGGAGCGTGAAAATGAGGTCAGGGTCACACGGCATGGTGACAGTTGCATAGACCATAACCTGAACTGTCTGTATACCAAATATCAGATGCCTAGCTATTATACTTTTCAAGCAATTCATCGTCCACAAAAGTCTTACAAAAAAGTTTACAGCCTGAAAAAAGACCTAAGTTCACAGAGTCACTGGAGCGTGAAATGAGGTCAGGGTCACATGGCATGGTGACAGTTGCGTAGACCATAACCTGAACTGTCTGTATACCAAATATCAGATGCCTAGCTATTATACTTTTCAAGCAATTCATCGTCCACAAAAGTCTTACAAAAAAGTTTACGGCCTGAAAAAAGACCTAAGTTCACAGAGTCACTGGAGCGTGAAAATGGGGTCAGGGTCAAACGGCATGGTGACAGTTGCGTAGACCATAACCTGAACTATCTGTATACCAAATATCAGATGCCTAGCTATTATACTTTTCAAGCAATTCATTGTCCACAAAAGTCTTACAAAAAAGTTTACGCCGCCGCCGTCGCCGGAAAGTAATACCTATGTCTCGCCTTCCGCGACTATTCGTCGCAGGCGAGACAAAAATTAATACAGATGTAAATATTTTTGTAGTACTATCATGACTATGAGCTAAATTCTCTTTGAATGTCAGGTTTATCACACTTTTTTCCAGAACTTTTAGTCTCTTTATAATGGTTTTTCTTTGTAAATTTTGCTCATCATTTTGCACACATGTGACCTTAAAGAAAAGCTAGTTTAATTCTATTTTCTAATATAAATAGTTTCAATTCATAACACTATAGACATTCTAAAATTTAATTTTAGCTTGTGGAATATTTAAGAATACTTTGAAAATACATGTGCATCACAGATTAAACCTGCATCAAATTAAGGTATTCAGAATAGCAATCAAATTATCACCCCTTTTGAGTGTTGAATACATGTACAGACTTCGAATTAAGAGCCTGTTCATGAGAAAACCATGCAAAATTGTAAATTTTGTCAAGTAGCAAGGTTTTTAATAATGTAAAAGGTATATTGCAAGAAAGACCATCCTATAAGACTTATTCAGGCAAATTATTTTTTTTTGAAAAATTCAAGATGGCCGCCCTACAGACCTCAATAGTTATATATAGCTTTCATTTGATTTAACACTTATTTCAATCAAATTTTATTTGAAAATTTGACATTTTCATTGTGATTTTTTTCAGTAAACGTAGATGGAATTAAAATTGTAACAATATTTTATGAAATAGTGATGTTTTGTCTTTCAAATTCAGTGCAATTTTTATAATTCATAATTTTGGTTCCTCTGGTACCTTTAGGTAG
This sequence comes from Arcuatula senhousia, assembly GCA_963971305.1. Lineage (NCBI taxonomy): Eukaryota > Metazoa > Mollusca > Bivalvia > Mytilida > Mytilidae > Arcuatula > Arcuatula senhousia. The sequence continues at coordinate 25,013,989 of OZ020303.1, read as the reverse complement.
GACTTTGGCAGTATTCCAGGCTGTTCAAAAATGCTGAAATTTGTTATTTTCAAGGGTACTTATTGTCCAAGGACTTCTTTATCCCTATGGTTTAGAAATTCAAAAACAATAACATATCAAGACAAACATATCAAAAAGCCAAGCTGGGATTTTACATTTTGACTTAGCCACAGCCCCGGGAAACAATGACATGCTTTGATAATTTTACATAAAATCCACTTTATGGGGTATTCAGTTTGAAAATCTGAATGTGTTTGCTATGAAACAAAATACAGTTAGAACATGTGATACAACAGATGAATACAATACAAGTACCATTTGAGGGTCCGGAAAGTCATATTCTTGGGGATTAAGGGTGAAAGATGGGAATATCTATGTATTTTGATGAAATGTACAGAAATGACCAACTTTAGGGGACTATTTTTCATGAATGAAGGGTTGGGCTATGAATATGGAATATCTTTCCACAAGACTGATATATGGTCTGTACAAAAACATATTTGTTACTTTGCTTTCGGTCATCCCTTATATATTACAGCATTACAAAAATGGAGATTTGGCCATTTTAGCACATGGCTAAAATGGGCTTCGGGGGCCTAATAGTGGATACTTTTTGAAATAATTAAAAGATTTAAAGAACAGCAGACTTTATAGGCCAAATGTATATAACTTGTTCTATAAAAACAAATAATATTGTAGAAATCAAGCAGAAGGGGACTATAGGTTTGCGCTCTGTCCGTCTGTCCGTCCGTCCATCTGTCTGTCTGTCACGCCTCAGTTTTCCACACTTTTTTTCTAAACGCTTATAGATAATGAAATGATTTTTGGTATGTGAGTTTACCTTGATGAGTTACAGATTAAGTTTGAGTTTCATGCCGGTCCACAAACTTCATTGGGAGTTATGGCCCTTTGAACTTTAAAAATTCCCTAAAATTTCAGTTTTCTGCACTTTTTTTCTAAACGCTTATAGATAATGAAATGATTTTTGGTATATGAGTTTACCTTGATAAGTTACAGATCAAGATTGAGTTTCATGTTAATCCACAAATTTTTATGGGAGTTATGGCCCATTCAACTTTGAAAATTCACTAAAATTTCAGTTTTCTGCACTTTTTTCTAAATGCTTAAAGATAATAATTTGATTTTTGGTATGTGAGTTTACCATGATGAGTTACAGATCTAGTTTGAGTTTTGTGCCGGGCCACAAATTTTTATGGGAGTTATGGCCCTTTGAACTTTGAAAATTCACTAAAATTTCAGTTTTCCGCACTTTTTTCTAAATGCTTATAGATAATATTTTGATTTTTGGTATGTGAGTTTACCATGATGAGTTACAGATCTAGTTCCAGTTTTGTGCCGGGCCACAAATTTTTATGGGAGTTATGGCCCTTTGAACTTTGAAAATTCAATAAAATATCAGTTTTCCGCACTTTTTTTCTAAATGCTTATAGATAATGAACTGATTTTTGGTATGTGAGTTTACCATGATGAGTTACAGATTGAGTTTGAGTTTCGTGCTGGTGCACAAATTTTTACAGAAGTTATGGCCCTTTTAATTTTGAAAATCATTGCAATTTTTTTCTACACTTTTTTATTGTTCCTTATAGATAATTAACTGATCAAATTTAGGTATTCATTTGTTTGACATATTGTTACCAATGACTGAAATATGAGGCCGGTAGGGGACTATGTATTGTTTTGCAATACTCTCAGAATGCTTGTTGATTTAGTGTTGGTATGATAATAATTTTTTTTAAATCAATGTTTTCATGAATTTCAGATATGGGGGGCATTGGGGGCAGTAAGCCTCTAGTGGCTTTGCCTTCACAAATGTGGAAAGGGATGACACAGCCTTCAATTTTAACCAAAGGCATGACAGGGGCTCAGACATGTGTGCCTTACATCTATCCACTTTTTAGACATGTGTCCAATATATTCAAATCATAAGGCATAACCAATGTAGAAAATAGATAACAACATAGTGAACATACATGTATTTAACATTAGCTACAAAATTCAGCTCTTTTTGTCATTTTTGCCAATAAAGGGGCCATAAAAGCCTAAAATTGGCCCAGTATTTTTACTATTTTTCAAACTAATTGAATTTTTCCTAAATTTAACTAAAATGAGTTCAGGTATAACTGAACTTTTCATATCCTAGTAGGCTACGATATAACAAAATATTTACATCACAGGTTTAGCATTGACATTGCCCCAAATGGTAAAATTCTTAATTTTTCACATATTTTTTCCTCATATTTTGTCAAAATTAGTATTGGCCACATTCTTCGACCATCCTAAATTTTTACAGTAAATTTATAACATAACAAGACCAATCGATGTCTGGCTTTGTGTCGCATGGCAAAACTTTGAACCCTGTACGTTTTAGGCCCAATATGGACAGTAAATAGTTTTTGACACTTGCATCCTATGGTGGACTGACAAAACATATTTAGAAAAAAATATTCAAGATCCTAATATCTAATAAGAATATAAAAGGAGACCTAAAGTTATGGTGGAAAATAAATCAAAGTATCATTTTGCAGCCCTTTTTTGGCCCTTTAATTCTAAACTAAAAAAAAGAGGGGACATCCAAAATCACCCTAATCCTTCCTTTTATTATAGTAAGTAACATAACTGTAAAGTTTCATGGCATTTGGTCAACCTGCACAAAAGTTATTGTGAAAACAAATATTAAAGTCGCTTTTTTGGCCCCTTATTTCAAAACGAAAAAAGAAGGGACACCCAAAATCAAGCCCATCCTTCTTTTTATGGTAAGTAACATAACAGTAAAGTTTCATGGCCTTTGGTCGACCTGAACAAAAGTAATTGCGGAAACAAAAATAAAAGTTGCTTTTTTGGCTCCTTTAGGGCCCCTAATTTCTAAACCCCAAAAGAGGGGACACCCAAAATCAGCCCATCCCTTCTTTTTGTAGTAAGTAGCATTACTGTAAAGTTTCATAGCATTTGGTCAACCAGAACAAAAGTTATTGTGGAAACAAATAAAAAAGTCACTTTTTTTACACCTTTTGGGCCCCTAATTTCTAAACGAAATTATAGAATAATCCCAAAAGGGAAGGTGCACATCTTCAATATATCTGTAATCACTGTGTAAGATTTCAGAAAGATCTAGCGTTTGGTTTTTGAGATTCAGATTACACAAGACAGGCACCCCATAGCGCGACGGACGGACAGATGAAGTGACCCGACTACTAGACCTGCTTTCGCCTTTGGCGATACAGGTTAAAATACATTTTTAAAATAAATTTTGGTAGACAGGTATGGCCATTTTCATATTCATCAATTCATACATGAAATTCAAGGAAAAATGTCAAATATCAAGATTTTTTGCAAAATAGACTGATTTTGTGCTCACTGCTTTCATTGTTTATAAACAATTGAATCAAAAGATATTGCAATTTATGAACTAATATGATAATATGTGCAACCTAAAATGGGACGCAGCTTTAGAAAATAATTGTCAGATAATACCATATGCATGGATCAATGACGAATTATCAAATATCGAATAATGAAAATTTTTTGTGCAAATTATAAATTTTATAACATTCTGCCAGGTTTTGGAAGATTTTCTTTATACCAATATATCTTATTACAAGTATTGGCAGAAGATATGAAAACCTGGCAAAAATGACGACTTGTTGCAATACAGAATTTAAATAAACACTGGACACATGCACATGATTAGACTTATCTATATGATCATCAGGTAGAACCATCTTTCTTTTACAATTCAGTATTGTTAAGCATCACTGTTGATTTCAATTCTACATCGTCAAACATTGGTTGATATAAAATGTTAATTACTAGTAAACAATCCGACAGATCACTATGATTGACAGCGCACTTGTTTACAACGCAATTCTCGCGAGAACTTGGCAAGATAATTTCATCTCTTTTACAGCGAGACTTTCCTTGAAAAATATATAGAGAGATTATAGATTTGACTTTCCATCCGTATTTACCTGTTTATTTTAGAAAGAAATTTAACCATGGGTTTCATATCTGTCCATTTTGAAAATAAATATAAAAAACATTGAATTTCTGGCCCAATAGAAATTCTTGCCGAGAGCTTGCAAGCACTCGGCACATCGGGTTAGACAAAAATACAAACTATTAGTATTAGCTTTTGGAAATTTCTATATATGTGGGACTGCTTCCCATATGAAGTCTAATGAACACCAAAGCAGCAATTATAAGCAGGTATGTCAGAGATGAATTTTTGGGCCGATTTGGGGCCTTTGTGCCAATTATGCCTCTACTCCTTTGGGTGAATCAACCTAGTCCTAGGTTTGGCATCGGGACCACCTGCGACCTGTAATTTTTTTCAGCGTAATTCTTTTCACAAAATGTATAAATCGTACTTCTGTTTCATCTGAACTCCCAGATAAATAAATATCTATGTTGTTTTGGTGTTAAATAGCATTCTGGCCAAGTTCAAACCTGCCGCTCAAGGATTAAATTTTAGACTTATAATATATATATAGAAACGTGACAACAACCACTATAAGCACCACCGTCTTATTGGTTCTTTAAATCATGTGACATGCGGGATGTACCAAATACATGAAAAGTATCCCGAAAAAGATGAAAAAATAATAGTAAAAAACACGTTGAAAATGATTCAAATTCATATGTAAGAAATTAAAAATAATATAATTTTACCAAAAGAATATTCTTAATAAAAAATTAAATGTAGAAACCTCAAAAACATTTTACGTTAGATAGGAAGAACCATGAAAAACGGACTAAGCACCACTAGGCCCGTTGGTCACTGAGTTTGTGAAAATCTATGATCATCTATTAAAATTATGTTAGGTTAAGCCTTGAATATTATATTTTGGGTCCGGGGTTCAATGGACCATTGTTTGAAAAAGAAAAAAAACTTGAGAGCCCTCCTTCCTCTCCCGCTTAAAACTATAGCATGGTTTGCAAGCACCACTGCCTTGACAAAAAAAAAAGGATATAGCACCACGGGACCAAGTTCAAATCTAACGAAACTGTGTTAATGGGTCCATTTGAGTTAGGTCTATAATTCTAAGTAGGTCTGGGGTCCATTATAATACTTTCAAAGAAAATTTCAAACCTCTTTATATAACATGGCTTTACATAGCATTCTTGCACCATGAAAACGAACCTTGCACCACGGGGCCTATGGACCCCAGGGGATAGTTCAATTCTATAAAAATTGTGTATGTGGGTTCATATGAGATCGTGCATAACATGCCGCTTTACATAGAATTCTTGCACCACGATAAACAACCTTGCACCACCGGGCCTATGGGCCCATTGATAGTTTAATTCTATAAAAATTGTGTATGTTGGTCTAAATGAGTTAGGTTTGAAATTTTAAATAGGTTCGGGTTTCAACTTAATCACTTTCAAAGAAAATTTCAAACCTTTATGTAAAACATGGCTTTACATAGAATTATTGCAACATGAAAACGAACCTTATACCACGGAACCTTTGACCCCCATGTATAGTTCAATTCTATAGAAATTGTGTGTATATAGGTCCATATGAGTAAGGTTTAAATCTAAATAGGTCCGGGTCCATTGTATTACTTTTAAAGAAAATTTTGAATCCTCGTGCATAACATGGCTGTACTACGTGGAACTTCTTGCACCATGGAAACGGACCTTGCACCACGGGGCACATAGGTCCCAGGGATGGTTCAAGTCTATCAACATTGTATATGTAGATCCATATGAGTTAGGCTCAACATTCTAAATGGGTCCGGGATCCAATGGATCACTGTCAAAAAAATTCGAACCCTCATGCATTTCATGTATAACATTACTTTGTATAGAAATCTTGCACCATGGAAACGGACTTTGCACCACGGGGCCTATGGGTCCCAGGGATGGTTCAAGTCTATTGAAATTGTGTATGTGCGTCCATATGAGTTAGGCCTAGCATTCTAATGAGTCCAGGATCCAATAGATCACTGCCAAAAAACAAAATTCGAACTCTCATGTGTTTCATGTATAACATTACTTTATATAGAAATCTTGCACCATGGAAACTGAGACTTTGCACCACGGAGCCTATGGGTCTCAGGGATGGTTCAAGTCTATCAAAATTGTGTATATATGTCCATATGAGTTAGGCCTAGCATTCGAAATAGGTCCGGGGTCCAATGAATCAATGTAAAAAAAAATCGAACCATCATGCATTTCATGTATAACATTACTTTATATAGAAATCTTGCACCATGGAAACTGAGACTTTGCACCACGGAGCCTATGGGTCTCAGGGATGGTTCAAGTCTATCAAAATTGTGTATATAGGTCCATATGAGTTAGGCCTAGCATTCGAAATAGGTCCGGGGTCCAATGGATTACTGTCAGAGAAAATTTTGAACCCTCATATATAACATGACCTTATATAGAAATCTTGCACCATGGAAAGGGACTTTGCACCACGGGGCCTATGGGTCCCAGGGATGGTTCAAGTCTATGGAAATTGTGTATGTGGGTCCATATGAGTTAGGCCTAGCATTCGAAATAGGTCCGGGATCCAATGAATCACTGTCAAAAAAATTTCGAACCCTCATGCATTTCATGTATGACATAACTTTATATATAAATGTTGCACCATGGAAACGGAGACTTTGCACCACGGAGCCTATGGGTCTCAGGGATGGTTCAAGTCTATCAAAATTGTGTATATAGGTCCATATGAGTTAGGCCTAGCATTCGAAATAGGTCCGGGGTCCAATGGATTACTGTCAGAGAAAATTTTGAACCCTCATATATAACATGACCTTATATAGAAATCTTGCACCATGGAAAGGGACTTTGCACCACGGGGCCTATGGGTCCCAGGGATGGTTCAAGTCTATGGAAATTGTGTAAATAGGTCCGGGATCCAATGAATCACTGTCAAAAAAATTTCGAACCCTCATGCATTTCATGTATGACATAACTTTATATATAAATGTTGCACCATGGAAACGGAGACTTTGCACCACGGAGCCTATGGGTCTCAGGGATGGTTCAAGTCTATCAAAATTGTGTATGTGGGTCCATATGAGCTTGGCCTAGAGTTTAAGATAGACTCGTGATCCCTTGGATCGCTGTCAAATAAAATTTCGAACCCCCGTATATAACATGACTTAACATGTCTTTATATAGAAATATTGTACCATGGAAACGGACCTTGCACCACGGGGCCTATGGGTCCCAGGGATGGTTCAAGTCTATCAAAATTGTTTTAGTTTGAGTTAGGGCTGGATTACTAAATACTAGTAGGTCAAGGTTCACTACTGAATTACTCCCAAGAACATTTTTGAACCCCTATTTATTCGGGGTTTTTTTATAGCAATCTTGCACCATGAAAAACAGTAATAGCATCATGGTGCACTCAGGGATGGTTAAAGTCTATCAAAAATGTATAATATATGAAATGGATCACAGCAATAAATTGGTTCAGATTTCATGCAACCACAATTTGGAATCCTCCAAATATGGAGGGTATTTTATACGAGTCATAATAGTCATTATGATTTTTTTTTTTACACAAAACGATATTTTCAGGCTAAAATAGGTCTATAAAAGAGTTGGGTGATGATAAAGGTAGATGAATTAAAAAAACATAAAAGTTTCAAAGCGGCATGAAATTTTCAAAGTATAACGAAAAAGTTTTGTATTTTTTTGTTGTTAGAAAACTGCATGCACACTAAAGCATTTTTTGAATAGATGCTAAACTAATAAATGTTGGAAACAGTGTATCTACAAATTTTAAACATTTTTGTGAACTTAAGTAAAAAGAGGAGGAAATGGACCCTTTGCTTATGATTAGATCTAGACAAACGACCTGAACAAAATTACTTCTTTGTTTTAGAACTCTGACACACGAGGGTTCGATTCCCTCCCTAGGCTTTATTAGTTCCAGGCTGGTGCAAAGTTGGGCAGAACGCCTAGTGGCCCCACGTCAGAGATTCTTTACTTGTCAGTCTGTTCGTACGTCATACACCAAGTGCCTTTTAATGAACTGATTTTCCTTAAATTCATGAAATGTTGTATATTTACATGTATCTATAACCATTGCCCCAACACATTAAAGTTATGGAATTCTAACATGCATGTGTCATTTAAGAAATCAATTGCTTGTTGTTCTTTTAATATTTCCACCCATAAAATGCCATTCCTTTTGTACATCTACTCCAATGATAAGACTCATAAACAAAAATTAGAGAATGTGGTACTTTATAATATTTCTAACTATATTCATACTAAGTTAATAAATGCACTCATTAACTAACAAATTAAGGCTTTTTTGCTTTTCTTAATAATTGTTTTCGTTAATAAAATTTATATAAAAATCTCACGTCAAAAACTTTTCTTTTCTCAAAGCCTTTTTTTCAGAAAAAAAAAGTAACGTACCAACATTTTAAAGGGTGGGTAGCGATAAGGCCTTAATTTGGACCCTCATGATCTAAAGGCGGAAGATAAAAACTGTCAATTTTTATTTTCCGCCTTTAGATGCGCCTAGATATTTGTTGCACATCCTGCTACTTTACACCTTTTTTGTAGCTAAATAGTTTGTTCTTTCATAAATAAATAATCTTTTGTAGTTGTGCAAAAGAACAAGATGCAAAAGTGTAATATTTGAATAGATTCATTTTTCATGTTAATTTTATTTTGATTTAGGATAAAACCTTTATAAAGATATGAAATTGTGTGGTAAATTACTAGAATACAGAGCTTGGCATCATATATTTCTATTTTTTTACATAAAGTCCAAAAGAATAACACAACAGTCGGGCGATAAGGTGTTAACACTGGAAGAATCTTTTTTGTTTTACATGATAGTTTTAAATTTGAATTATGCGTTAATCTTAAAATATGCGCTAAGAGGTTAAAAGTAAAGTCTTGAAGACTTTTTAATTTTTCAGTATGTCTTGCATGCGGAATCAGCTTTCACAAAAACGTGTTTTTATGTTTAGTAATTCACGCTTTTGAAAAAAAATATGGAGTTTGTTCCGCCTGTGCAAGACTATACTTCTGGAAAGGATATACAACACTCTTTTACTTCACTTTCCGTTATAGGCTCAATGTTAAAAACATGTTGTTTGGTTTTTAAGCATCATTTTCTATAAAGTAGAATAAAGTATATACTACAGTCGACTCGTCAATTGTATAATTTAATACGAGACATTTGGTGACACTATTCACCTACTATTTGTAGGCTAAGAGGCTTATCGCAACTTATCCTTTTTGTGAATAATGTTAGTTTATTTCTGCTATGTAGTTCTATCAAATTTTGATTGTCTTCCGCTTAATATTTCATGTATATGTATATATGTTCATTGTGTTAACCTATTTTGTTTTCTTGTATAATTATGTTGTTATAATTATGTTCACATTCCCTGTAGTAAGGGACTTTAAGAAATAAAAATTTGAAACTTGAAACTTGTGAATTGTAAAATCACTATGTTAAAAGATTATGTTTCATCTGCATTTATTCTGCATCTCAATACTTTTAGCATTTAGGATGCAGTTTTCTTTAGGACCAACAGCAAAAAACCTCACACAAAAATGCGGCATCCCTATAATTTTCTTCTTGTCAAAGCGACCGCCTGTCTGTCGGTCCACCCACAATGCTAAAAAACGCCAAAACTTTCGTTTGTAATTTGTCAAAAGTAATGTTACATTTCTCTAGCATGCATCTATATAATATGTTTAGTAAACAAAATCTCTACATCTACAATATTTTGAGGAGATAACATTCATTATCTGCATGCACTTTTTGCTTAGATATGGATGCATATTGTTCAGTCTGTCCGCAAGAAGACCTGCGGACAAGCTTTCAGCTTGGAAAGCATCGTCACCCCTAGAGGCTTTGGACAATATCTCCGCGAGGAAAGCATATTAGCCCCGAGAAGACCCGCAGTCGGAACTTTCGCAGAGAAAACATGTTTCCCCGCTATCACCAGTATTAACTTTTTCAGTGAACAGGAAGTAGATATCTGACAGACCTACTTTTGATACTTGCAATACGTCATATACCAAATATCATGTTCCTGTGATGAATAGTTTCCGATAAAACTGTTACGAACATTTTAAACAATTGACCAATAGTGTTGAAAATTCACTAAGTCTTCCAATAGTTAACTTTCCCTTTCTGTGTAGCAACATTCCGTCCGCTCCAGCATATGGAGTTTACGTATCACAATTGATTCGTTATTCCAGAGCATGCGGGGAGTACAACGACTTCCTTGATAGAGCTACACGGCTGACAAGCAAATTGTTAACACAGGGGTACGTTGCTCCCAGGTTGTTGTCATCACTCAAGAAATTTTACGGACGACATCATGTGCTTGTTTGCAAATACGGGATTTCTATCTCTCAGATGAGCACAGATGTTGGTTTGAATGTCATCCTTTCCGGATTTGACCAACACTTAATCGATCTTTGGCGTGACGGGTGTGCTATAGCAAGCAGGAACTGCTTACTCTTCCGGAGCACCTGAGTTCACTCTCGTTTCGACTTGAGTTCACGTTGCTGAATGCGGTTTTGTTGTTATGTGTGTGTGTGTTTTATGTTGTTATGTGGTTTGTTCTGTTGTGATGAGTTTTTGTCTGCCGGTTTTGTTTTGTCTTTACGGTTTTATGATACTGATTACCCCTTTGGTACACCTTTGCTTCTTAACAGAAAGGACCTCATGCTGAAGCCAAATGTTAAAAATTTCAAGCAATTGTGATCTGTAGTTGTTGAGACAACTGTTAAGAAAGTTGTGTTGCAGGCGGACTACTGGAACGGAAGGACAGAGATAAAACAGTATCTTCACATTCGTCTTCAAGGCGGGATATAAAATCCACTTTAAATTTATTTGAAAAAAAATATTACAATAACGATTGTAACAGAGCTTTGATGCAATAATCTGCACTAGTTTTCAAACTATAATGCAAAGACAAACAAAAACTGTGTTTGACATTTTTAGGGCCATAACCCCAAAAAGATATCATCTGACATCTATGACCCAATGGACACTTTTATAGAACTTTAGCTAAACATAAATAATTCAAAATCTTTTCTTTATCAGCAATCTTTTTTTATGCTGTAAGTCAAAAATACGATAATTTTCTGTACTAAGGACCGCAACCCTTAATAAGAGGCTTCCAGGAGCCTGGATCGCTTACCTGGTCCTTAAGGTCATTCTGAAGAATGAAAATGTAGAGCTTAATAAGCTGAATGTTTAAGCAAGTAACATCTTATCTTTAAGGAGTCATCTTCGACTAAATGGAGACTTTTGTAAAGAGCAGTAAACTGAAGGTTTAAGAAAGCAACAGCTTTTTCCCTAGTCCACAATAGTTTTCATTCAATAGGACATTCCATAGGACACAAATGCCCCCGCTATGCCCCAAACAGAAAGCGGAAGTCTCACATGTCTGAAAGTTGCTTAGGACATACTGAACCATCCTACCAAGTTTCAAATCATTCCCATGTACGGTTTCTGAGAAAAGCTTAACGGAAATTTTCAAGTCGATTTTCATAGATTTCATACCGGCCCCACCCCAAACAGGAATTAAAGGTCCGACAGGTCTGAAAGTCGCTTAGTACGTACAGTTTGTCATACGGAACCATCCTACCAAGTTTCAAATTATTCCCATTGGTTTCTGAGAAAAGCTTGACGGAAAGTTTCAAGTCGGTTTTTATAGATTTCATATCGGCCCACACCAAGCAGGAAGTAAAGGTATGACAGGTCTTAAAGTCAGTTAGAACGTGCAGTTTGTCATACTGAACCATCTTTCCAAGTTTCAAATCATTCCCATGTACGGTTTCTGAGAAAAGCTTGACGGAAATTTTCAAGTCGATTTTCATAGATTTCATACCGGCCCCACCCAAAACAGGAAGTAAAGGTCCGACAGGTCTGAAAGTCACTTTTTACGTACATTTTGTCATATGGAACCATCCTACCAAGTTTCAAATCATTCCCACGTATGGTTTCTGAAAAAAGCTTGACGGAAAGTTTCAAGTCGGTTTTTATAGATTTCACATCGGCCCACACCAAGCAGGAAGTAAAGGTCTGACAGGTCTTAAAGTCAATTAGAACGTGCAGTTTGTCATACTGAACCAGCCCTCCAAGTTTCAAATCATTCCCATGTACAATTCTGAGAAAAGCTTAACGGAAATTTGTTCGGACGGACATACGGAATGAGTAGAACTTAAGGCCCTCGACATGTCGTCGCGGGGGCATAAAACGCTATTTTTGGAATTTGAACAGAGAATACCACTAAAAGGGGTCATCTGACATCTTCGACCCAATGGATACTTTTGTAGAGCTTCGGTCCAGGTGAGCTTAAAGGTCATCCGAAAACTTCCACCAGATGAAGAGTTTTTTTTTAAGAATTTCTCAAACCGGACATCTATTCAAGCAAAACTTTTATCTGTCTGTAATGGAATTCATTATATGAGCCAATACCCTTCTTTGGCCATAGCCCCTTACAGGGGTCATCTGACAACTTCGAACCAAAGGAGAGGAAATATATAAGCTTAGTCCTGCTTTCCATTCCTTTTCGTGTTCTTTTTCATGAATAAAATATGTTCAAATCAAATCAAATCGAACCAATGGACAATTTTGTAGTGCTGAACATTTAATCAAGCAACAGCTTCCCTCTATCTCCAAAAGTTTCCATTATAATTATATAAGGAGGGCCATTACGTCTTAAAGGAATTACAAGACAACTTTGATGTGCTATAGCAAGCAGGAACTGCTTACTCTTCCGGAGCACCTGAGTTCACTCTTGTTTCGACTGGAGTTCGCGTTGTTGATTGATATTCAGTTATTTTGTGTTTCCATGTTTTACATGTTGTCTGTTATTGTCCCGTTCTTGTTGGTGTTTACTGGTTTTGTCTCTGCCCTTTCGGACTTTTGATATTCGGATACCCCATTGGTACCTCTGCTTCTTTGACTCAAAAGAACCATGGAGGCATCAGATTTGTTCTATCTGTCATATTGATTAAGTTATAAATAAAACTTTAAAGATGATTCTACCCCAATTTGATATTTTAGCGATGGCGACCATGTTTTTTGTTGAATCAAACATCAAAAACAATAGTTTTGTAAACGCCACCACAAATACCACAAATAACAAGCATACCAAGTTGGTTGCACTTCGTCAATCGGTTTTAAAGAAACAAATTTGTGAAAGTTGAAAAGACGACAGACGACGGACGACGGATGCCAAGTGATAGCAATATATCACATGACCTTTGTCCAAGTGAGCTAAAATCAGGATATGTCCAAATTAGATGAAGACATGATGCCCTCCCATGCAACCAGCCTTTGAACCGTAAAGTCGGGCATAATATGTAATAAAGACTTTTTATGCTAAAATGCAACATATCCTTATTAATGCAAAAGTGAATAACTGTTAATTGTAATTGTTTGCGAAGGTTCTTGATTGGTTTAAAGAAACTATAACAAATATCATCCATAAAGTTGATGGTACAGCTGTAGTTTTTGGTTATTCCAGTTTTTCTAAAAAGATTTCGCGATAATATCATATTTCCTTTATGAAAAAATAGCTTCAACCTGTTGGTATATAACCTAATATTAAACCTGATATGGGACGGACGGACCAACGGACAGACCACAACGCCATGCATATGCCCTTCTACTTTCGCAGACAAAAAAAAGCTTTTGATGATAAAGGTCCTTCAGAAGGAATTCAATTTATAATGTGTGAAACCAGTATAGAAAAAGATAGCAAAAAGGGCATAAAGAGACAAAACTATATCAAATTGTATGGCAAACATTTTAAACTGCATCTGATGCGCGTTTTGCTTTGAAAGAAACAATCTATCTCTGGATGAAAATTTCAAGAATTTCAAGAGCAAAATGATAAACCAAAAATTTTAGCATTTTATCCGTTTGATTACAATATCCACAACTCCTATTAAATTACTCAATAGATTTTAACCACTCAATTGATTTTCATGAAATTTTATATAATGTTTGTGACATATTATATACGTAGATGTGCAACTTCCATTTAAAAATCTGGTCAATTCGTGGGGTGCGGTGTGTATATATTTGTAAGCTGCAGTTCGCAGTTTTCTTGTTTTACACTAAAAGACAGGAAGAGTTTCATATAAAATAGCAGGAATTTAAAAGAAAGCAATTTTAATGCAACTACCGAATACAAACAGCTCGTTTAAAACTGTTGGGTTGTTCCGTTTTGTTTACAACACTAAACGTGGATTTCTTTATAAGAAGGGAGCAGTAATAGTTCAAAAAGTACTTCATGTAGCGTATACGACTAAGATCTTACAGGTCAATCATGACTAATTACGATATACTTCTATTGCTTAGCATGTATTATTTAAAAAGAATTTAATCATCTCTTGGGCCAAAGGCATAATAATGCTTGGTTCGTTTTTGTGACCATTCCTGAGGACAATAGGCCCCACGGGACCCGTGGTGTCAGGTCCGTTTTGTGTGTATGCAGGATTTTCATATAAATCATAAATAAACAGAGTTTTAATTCAATAACTGTGATCAAAAGGACACAGGACCCAGTAAGGCCCCGTGGTTGTAGGTCATTTTCATGGTGCAAGATTTCTATATTAACTCATGTTATATACGAGGGTTCAAAATTTTTGTTTGACAGTGATCCTTTGGATCCCGGACCTTTTTAGAATGCTAGGCCTAACTCAAATGGACCCACATACACAATTTCGATAGACTTGAACCAACCCTGGGACCCATAGGCCCCGTGGTGCAAAGTCCGTTTCCCTGGTGCAACATTTCTGTATAAAGTCATGTTATACATGAAATGCATGAGGGTTCGAATTCTTTTTTGGACAGTGATCCTTTGGATCCCGGACCTATTTAGAATGTTAGGCCTAAACGATATTGACCCACATACACAATTTCGATAGACTTGAACCATCCCTGGGATCCATAGGTCCCGTGGTGCAAAGTCCGTTTCCATGGTGCAACATTTCTATATAAAGTCATGTTATACATGAAATGCATGAGGGTTCGAATTTTTTTTTTTGGACAGTGATCCATTTGATACCGGACCTATTTAGAATGTTAGGCCTAAACGATATGGACCCACATACACAATTTCGATAGACTTGAACCATCCCTGGGATCCATAGGTCCCGTGGTGCAAAGTCCGTTTCCATGGTGCAACATTTCTATATAAAGTCATGTTATACATGAAATGCATGAGGGTTCGAACTTTTTATTGAACAGTGATCCATTGGACCCCGGACCTATTTAGAATGCTAGGCCTAACTCATATTGACCCACATACACAATTTCATTTCGATAGACTTGAACCATCCCTGGGACCCATAGGTCCTGTGGTGCAAAGTCCGTTTCCCTGGTGCAACATTTCTGTATTAAGTCATGTTATACATGAAATGAATGAGGGTTCGAATCTTTTTGGACAGTGATCCATTGGATCCCGGACCTATTTAGAATGTTAGGCCTAAACGATATGGACCCACATACACAATTTCGATAGACTTGAACCATCCCTGGGATCCATAGGCCCCGTGTTGCAAAGTCCGTTTCCATGGTGCAACATTTCTATATAAAGTCATGTTATATATGAAATGCATGAGGGTTCGAATTTTTTTTTTTGGACAGTGATCCATTTGATACCGGACCTATTTAGAATGTTAGGCCTAATCGATATGGACCCACATACACAATTTCCATAGACTTGAACCATCCCTGGGATCCATAGGTCCCGTGGTGCAAAGTCCGTTTCCATGGTGCAACATTTCAATATAAAGTCATGTTATACATGAAATGAATGAGGGTTCGAATTTTTTTGGACAGTGATCCATTGGATCCCGGACCTATTTAGAATGTTAGGCCCAACTCATATGGACCCACATACACAATTTTGATAGATTTGAACCATCCCTGGGACCCATAGGCCCTGTGGTGCAAAGTCCGTTTCCATGGTGCAACATTTCTATATAAAGTCATGTTATACATGAAATGCATGAGGGTTCGAACTTTTTATTGAACAGTGATCCATTGGACCCCGGACCTATTTAGAATGCTAGGCCTAACTCATATTGACCCACATACACAATTTCGATAGACTTGAACCATCCCTGGGACCCATAGGTCCTGTGGTGCAAAGTCCGTTTCCCTGGTGCAACATTTCTGTATTAAGTCATGTTATACATGAAATGAATGAGGGTTCGAATCTTTTTGGACAGTGATCCATTGGATCCCGGACCTATTTAGAATGTTAGGCCTAAACGATATTGACCCACATACACAATTTCGATAGACTTGAACCATCCCTGGGATCCATAGGCCCCGTGGTGCAAAGTCCGTTTCCATGGTGCAACATTTCTATATAAAGTCATGTTATACATGAAATGCATGAGGGTTCGAATTTTTTTTTGGACAGTGATCCATTGGATACCGGACCTATTTAGAATGTTAGGCCTAAACGATGTGGACCCACATACACAATTTCGATAGACTTGAACCATCCCTGGGATCCATAGGTCCCGTGGTGCAAAGTCCGTTTCCATGGTGCAACATTTCTATATAAAGTCATGTTATACATGAAATGCATGAGGGTTCGAATTTTTTTTTTTGGACAGTGATCCATTTGATACCGGACCTATTTAGAATGTTAGGCCTAAACGATATGGACCCACATACACAATTTCGATAGACTTGAACCATCCCTGGGATCCATAGGTCCCGTGGTGCAAAGTCCGTTTCCATGGTGCAACATTTCTATATAAAGTCATGTTATACATGAAATGAATGAGGGTTCGAACTTTTTATTGAACAGTGATCCATTGGACCCCGGACCTATTTAGAATATTAGGCCCAACTCATATGGACCCACATACACAATTTCGATAGACTTGAACCATCCCTGGGATCCATAGGCCCCGTGGTGCAAAGTCCGTTTCCATGGTGCAACATTTCTGTATAAAGTCATGTTATACATGAAATGAATGAGGGTTCGAATCTTTTTGGACAGTGATCCATTGGATCCCGGACCTATTTAGAATATTAGGCCCAACTCATATGGACCCACATACACAATTTCGATAGACTTGAACCATCCCTGGGATCCATAGGCCCCGTGGTGCAAAGTCCGTTTCCATGGTGCAACATTTCTATATAAAGTCATGTTATACATGAAATGCATGAGGGTTCGAATTTTTTTTTTGGACAGTGATCCATTTGATACCGGACCTATTTAGAATGTTAGGCCTAAACGATATGGACCCACATACACAATTTCGATAGACTTGAACCATCCCTGGGATCCATAGGTCCCGTGGTGCAAAGTCCGTTTCCATGTTGCAACATTTCAATATAAAGTCATGTTATACATGAAATGAATGAGGGTTCGAATTTTTTTGGACAGTGATCCATTGGATCCCGGACCTATTTAGAATGTTAGGCCCAACTCATATGGACCCACATACACAATTTTGATAGATTTGAACCATCCCTGGGACCCATAGGCCCTGTGGTGCAAAGTCCGTTTCCATGGTGCAACATTTCTATATAAAGTCATGTTATACATGAAATGCATGAGGGTTCGAACTTTTTATTGAACAGTGATCCATTGGACCCCGGACCTATTTAGAATGCTAGGCCTAACTCATATTGACCCACAAACACAATTTCATTTCGATAGACTTGAACCATCCCTGGGACCCATAGGTCCTGTGGTGCAAAGTCCGTTTCCCTGGTGCAACATTTCTGTATTAAGTCATGTTATACATGAAATGAATGAGGGTTCGAATCTTTTTGGACAGTGATCCATTGGATCCCGGACCTATTTAGAATGTTAGGCCTAAACGATATGGACCCACATACACAATTTCGATAGACTTGAACCATCCCTGGGATCCATAGGCCCCGTGGTGCAAAGTCCGTTTCCATGGTGCAACATTTCTATATAAAGTCATGTTATACATGAAATGCATGAGGGTTCGAATTTTTTTTTGGACAGTGATCCATTGGATACCGGACCTATTTAGAATGTTAGGCCTAAACGATGTGGACCCACATACACAATTTCGATAGACTTGAACCATCCCTGGGATCCATAGGTCCCGTGGTGCAAAGTCCGTTTCCATGGTGCAACATTTCTATATAAAGTCATGTTATACATGAAATGCATGAGGGTTCGAATTTTTTTTTTGGACAGTGATCCATTTGATACCGGACCTATTTAGAATGTTAGGCCTAAACGATATGGACCCACATACACAATTTCGATAGACTTGAACCATCCCTGGGATCCATAGGTCCCGTGGTGCAAAGTCCGTTTCCATGGTGCAACATTTCTATATAAAGTCATGTTATACATGAAATGAATGAGGGTTCGAATTTTTTTGGACAGTGATCCATTGGATCCCGGACCTATTTAGAATATTAGGCCCAACTCATATGGACCCACATACACAATTTTGATAGATTTGAACCATCCCTGGGACCCATAGGCCCTGTGGTGCAAAGTCCGTTTCCATGGTGCAACATTTCTATATAAAGTCATGTTATACATGAAATGCATGAGGGTTCGAATTTTTTTTTTGGACAGTGATCCATTGGATACCGGACCTATTTAGAATGTTAGGCCTAAACGATATTGACCCACATACACAATTTCGATAGACTTGAACCATCCCTGGGATCCATAGGCCCCGTGGTGCAAAGTCCGTTTCCATGGTGCAACATTTCTATATAAAGTCATGTTATACATGAAATGCATGAGGGTTCGAATTTTTTTTTGGACAGTGATCCATTGGATACCGGACCTATTTAGAATGTTAGGCCTAAACGATATGGACCCACATACACAATTTCGATAGACTTGAACCATCCCTGGGATCCATAGGTCCCGTGGTGCAAAGTCCGTTTCCATGGTGCAACATTTCTATATAAAGTCATGTTATACATGAAATGCATGAGGGTTCGAACTTTTTATTGAACAGTGATCCATTGGACCCCGGACCTATTTAGAATGCTAGGCCTAACTAATATTGACCCACATACACAATTTCGATAGACTTGAACCATCCCTTGGACCCATAGGTCCTGTGGTGCAAAGTCCGTTTCCCTGGTGCAACATTTCTGTATAAAGTCATGTTATACATGAAATGAATGAGGGTTCGAATCTTTTTGGACAGTGATCCATTGGATCCCGGACCTATTTAGAATGTTAGGCCTAAACGATATTGACCCACATTCACAATTTCGATAGACTTGAACCATCCCTGGGATCCATAGGCCCCGTGGTGCAAAGTCCGTTTCCATGGTGCAACATTTCTATATAAAGTCATGTTATACATGAAATGCATGAGGGTTCGAATTTTTTTTTGGACAGAGATCCATTGGATACCGGACCTATTTAGAATGTTAGGCCTAAACGATATGGACCCACATACACAATTTCGATAGACTTGAACCATCCCTGGGATCCATAGGTCCCGTGGTGCAAAGTCCGTTTCCATGGTGCAACATTTCTATATAAAGTCATGTTATACATGAAATGAATGAGGGTTCGAATTTTTTTGGACAGTGATCCATTGGATCCCGGACCTATTTAGAATGTTAGGCCCAACTCATATGGACCCACATACACAATTTTGATAGATTTGAACCATCCCTGGGACCCATAGGCCCTGTGGTGCAAAGTCCGTTTCCATGGTGCAACATTTCTATATAAAGTCATGTTATACATGAAATGCATGAGGGTTCGAACTTTTTATTGAACAGTGATCCATTGGACCCCGGACCTATTTAGAATGCTAGGCCTAACTAATATTGACCCACATACACAATTTCGATAGACTTGAACCATCCCTGGGACCCATAGGTCCTGTGGTGCAAAGTCCGTTTCCCTGGTGCAACATTTCTGTATAAAGTCATGTTATACATGAAATGCATGAGGGTTCGAATTCTTTTTTGGACAGTGATCCATTGGATCCCGGACCTATTTAGAATGTTAGGCCTAACTCATATGGACCCACATACACAATTTTGATAGACTTCAACCATCCCTGGGACCCGTAGGCCCCCTGGTGCTAGGCCCTTTTTCCGTTGGCTATATAAAGCGATTTACTGATGGTGCTTATAGTGGTTGTTGTACGTAAACTGGTTCCTTTTTATAACTCAAATTTTATTGGGAAACGAAACAAACTAATGGGTGTCATTAAAATTAGCTAATTTGTGTGATCGACACCCGACCAGCGACCCTATATACTATAGACTAAAGAGAGGGAATACAGATAGACTCATTAACAGGAAATTAAATAAAAATCAAATCATTAATTAGTTTAGATTTTGAAAAAAAAAGAATTTTTCTGTTTTTAATTTAAAAAAAAAATACTTACAAAAGGATTGTTAACAAGACTACCCCAGTGGCGCTCCATACACCAGATGTGTTGTTTACATTCCTCTGTGGCTGTTTTGCAAAAGTTTCTTTTACTGCAATGTACATTTGTGATCATTTGTATTACTTTTTATTCATAGGTATGTAAATTAATATATAATATATAATGGAGATATTACTTTATTTTGTTATTCGTATATTATATTCAATATTGAGGAACAAGTTCACTTTAACATTAACCTGGCTCTAGTGAACTTAACGCCAAACTTGCCTTTTTTTAATATTTAAGCCTCGAGAAGGTACAACATGTTGTCGCTTTGAGTGATAATGTTACATTTGTATTTGGACCGTACTTAGACTTCATAGTAATCATGTATGGAACGCAGTTAAGGTCATTTAAATGAAAATACGTTGGAATTTTTCAGACTAGATATCTTCGGAATCGAAGAACAAAATCAATTTTTATACCCTGCACGCGAATTGGGTAGTTTGATATCCTTTTGTATTCGTTAAGCGGCCGTTCATCTGTCTGTTTGTGTTCCATGATGTTTTTTTTTTGAAGATATATTAAAGACAGATATTATTTTACACAGAACCTTGAGTCTTTTTGTCTTTCACAGTTCCTTGGACAATAAAATGTGTCTTAAGGATGTTCGAGGGTGACTTTGAAAGTGATGAGGTTTTGAAATTAAGGCCTTAAATCATAAGGGAATACTTAAAATTACAATATGAGCTAAAAATTTTGATAGGTTACCGTGCTCATTTTAAAGATAATAAGAGCTCAAAATTTGGTGGGAAAAGGTTTTCTCTGGATTTTGCATAGCTTTATCATTAGCATAGTTTTGTTGTTTAAACCTATGAAAATGTGATTAGAATTTGTTAAACAGATATTTATGATCTAATGAAGTCCTTGCGCAAAAGAAAAATAGGGGTTACCTTGCAAAAAATTTTGCCTTATTTTGGTGGAAAAAAACCGAGGATTCCGAAAAAAATGTCAAAATTTCAAAAGCTGACCCTCCATCATGATTATCATATGATTATATTAAAATAAAATTAATAGACATAATTGTTCAAAGTGTATATCATTATTGTCTTTGGGCATTTATGCCTTATCAATGATCTCATGGGTGAACTTGTCTATTTCTTAATTCTCAGGTATAATTTGCAGTTTTTCGTACAGAGGGGATCGATAAAACTACCATTTTTAACATGTTTCGAAAACGCCAGGTTGATACAATCTAGTAAACTTCTAATCCTGATAATTCCATCTCTATATATATGTATTGGGCATTAACTTGTGGTTAAGTGGTTAGCATAGTTGGACCAAGGTCCATAGTTCTATCCTGATAAATATCCGGGGTTAAATGTGGAAGTTTCATTGACCAATGTTCGGACTCTCTCAGTGCCATGAAGTGGGACTGTTGTCCAAAGAAACGGTAGTTGGAAGTTTACTAAATTGTATAATCCATTAACCTGACATTTTATTAATTCATATTTAAAACAAGCAGGCAAAAATACTAAATCATCTAAATTTCACTCATTCATTTTGATAATTTATGGCACATGCGGCACAACCAAGTGGTTTCCGGGTCAGTTGCCTCATTTATTTTTTCGGTAACGATTTTATGGTCACCAATGAGAACATGTTGTACGTCTACGACTGTTAATAGTATCCACTGAGATAATTAAACTAAAGTTTTAATTTTCTCGGGTATCCAATTCAGCATACTAGTAGCTAAAAAATAAAAATTGTATGTATGAATTTTAAGGCATTATTGACATCTGTTTTATGTTTTACAGTAGCAAAACAAATAATGCTCGTACATTTGTAACATATTACTTAAATCTTTAAAACAAAAAGGATATTAAATCTTTATATGCCCCAGTCACACATTCACGGATTTAAAGCCGGATCAGCTACGGAAACGACCCGACATCTTTCGTTGTACTCTGTATCGCTCCGTACCTCATCCGTTCTGTAACTTCGTCTAACCGTTCTCAAACGTTCTAAACATCTATTTCCGCGACAAATTTGAACATGTTCAAAAGAAAGCTACGGATGAAACCACCGTAGAGGACCATAGAACATCCTTACTAAACCGTATCAGATCGTTCTAAAAACGTATTAATCCGTTTTGATTCCGTATGAATCCGTAGCAATTCCTCTGCCTTGATCAAGTACAGTTTAAGTACGGTATTGCTACGTGTTCCTTACGGTTTATTGCGACGGATTTACGGACTTACAAGGACTTGGTACGTTTCTTTACGGATAAGTAAGAATCACAAAGGTTAATAAAGCTCTTCTACGAGTTTTGTACGTTTCAGTTCGACCCAATACGGAAAACAACGGGAACTATAGTAACTATATAATCTTTGAAATGAACTTATTTTGTTTCCATTTTCTTCTTAAACATGTTGAAACTTTATTTTTTAAGACTTTAAATACTTAACTTTGTTTTTCTAAGATCCAAACAGATATTGATTATTGAAAATTTTTAAGTTTATTCTTTGAGTTTAAGAAATATACGTGAACTGTTCCAGAAATCTAAAATGACACTTTAGTATTTATACGTTCAAAATTGGAAGTATATCTTACGAATAGCCGACCCAGTTGGAGTTGGATAAAAGAAGTTGCACACTGACTCTCAAACCTAAATGCTGGGAGCAGCTGACCTTGTGTTTTAATGAAACTACATAAATGAATACTTACAGACACGTAATGCATACATTGAAAGGACAAATTTACCGTTATTTTAGTTAATACGTACGAACCCGTTAATATTCCGTTGTGTATCCGAACTGACTCGTATTCAGGCTACAGAAACTGGATTTTCCAGCGTCGACCGTGGAATTTATTCCGTAGCGGGACCGTGGTGTTTCCATGAATGTGTGACTGGGGCATAGTTTAAAAAAAAAACCATGACAACTCTTTTGGTTCATCTTGGTAATCCGATGGCAGTTGTTTCGGCAGCCTT
Source organism: Arcuatula senhousia (assembly GCA_963971305.1). NCBI lineage: Eukaryota > Metazoa > Mollusca > Bivalvia > Mytilida > Mytilidae > Arcuatula > Arcuatula senhousia. Next base: position 24,990,633 of record OZ020303.1, on the reverse strand, counting down.
TGGTCTTCCTCTACGAATCATCTTTGGTGGTAACTTAAGAATAAAATAAAGTTGCCGTAATAATAAAAAAATTCTTATTGTTACGGTCGTAAATGATTCAGTCTCAGTCCCGACACCCGTTCCCGGTTTTCGTCTTTACCGTAGCAATAGGAATTTGTTATTTTTAAGGTATTGCCATAATCGTATCCTGTTCCTTTTCGAAACCTGTTAAAAATTTGGTAAGGAATTCGGACGACAGTTTCTTTTGTTAAAACATATTTATTCATCCTGGATTTGGAAACAAGCTTAATTAATGCTTCTATAAATCCCACTCCAGTTTGCAGTTTGCGAGTGTGGCCTTTGTAAACGACCCCGTTGAGCCTTCTCTTATCGAGCTCTACATGGGGGTCTTTCTTAAACGAACACAGGGTATTGCTCTCCCCATACACGGGACAACCTTTTTTTTCGTCAATTTCGAAGGACCAGCATCGTTTCTTGAGGTCATCCTCGCATACATGTATGGTGTCAAGAGAGAGTCGGAAAATCGGTTCATGAAATTTTCAACCCTAACGAGGATCGAACCACGAACCTCGGTGTTAGTAGCCCGACGCGTTTACCCCTACATCACCAGCTCTCTGATGAAGAACAGTTTCTTTCAGGAAGGAACAATAATGGTTGTTTTTTGTACAGGGCATATAGAAATAGTAATGTCTCGTAAACGATAAATATCGTTGTAGAGTTCTGTAAAAATGAGTAAGCTAAATTATGATAACGATAAAAAAGTCTGGCGATGTGTCAGTGCTCAGCCCAGAGAGCGATCAAAGTAACCTAGGTTGATGCATGGGGTACCTCTCGTAAGTGGGGGTTGTTAGCCGGTCGTGAGAGTCTGAAAGTCTGACCGCTTATCATAGTGGCCCAATGTGTGTCATGGAAGAGTGCCACGCTTTATGCACATAAAAGGCCCCTATGTGGACCACCATATAGGTGCATCAGATAGGTAAATTTTCCAGCCCTGCACACCTTTTCCTTTTCCAACGGCCTTCAAATTTCCACCCCATATTTCATCATTTTATCATCCTTTTCATCTACATCGCCCTATTGTTGCTAGGGCGTAATGAAAACAACAACTCACTTCAATCACAACGACAAATGCCACACTCGCATAATACAAGTCGGAGATAAATTTCATAAAGTCTTATATCTATCAAGGATAAACATATTAATTTAATGGAATGTATTAATGTCTGTTTCTGGATTACAATAACCTCCGTATTCGCTGGTTTACCTATCATTAAGATTGCCACATACTTTAGATTTATATTGTAGGAGTGTATTGAATAAAAACCAGGCCTAGATAGCTTTTTCCAACCCAAAAGACAAATGATAAAAGCATAATATGAGTGAACAGAAAAGGCGAAATTATAAAAGAAAACACCAAGATGATGACAAAATTCGTCTCACTTGCCAAGTTTGTCTCAAAGTGTTCAGGGACAAGAATGATTTAAGAAGACATGGTACTATTCACACGGGAGACAAACCTTATAACTGTGGATTATGTGGAAAAAAGTTCCGTCTAAAATGTAGTCTAAAGCTACACATGAGAATACACACTGGAGTCACACCTTTTAGTTGTGATGTTTGTGACAAAACATTTACCCAGAGCTCACATCTTACCTGGCATAAGCTACAGCACAGTGGAGCTAAAAAGTCAAAAACAATCCCATGCTTACAGTGTGGAAAGTTATTTGGTCATAAATATTATCTCAACGCTCATGTCAGGCGATTTGGTGGGAAATGTAAGAAGAGGCGCTCTACAAAGCATGCTGTTATTAGCGACGAAGCAGAGAGACGTATTTGGGAAATGGTTGAAGATCAGATTCGTCGTATTTTAAATCAGTACCTCGGAAATGAGCCTTACAAATGTGAAATCACTTCAGGAACATCTAAGTATCGAATTGATATACAAAACGGTGAGCAAGATAATACTATGAAAAGTGACGATCGGGGTAAAGACCATCAACTAGCAACAAATCAGAGCGCTAACGAAAAACAAAGTAACACCGACCGAGCAAACAAATCCGTCGATGGCAAACTAGAAACAACTGAGACTTCTATAAGCCAAGCGTCCACTTCTGAACAGGATAAAGGTGGAGAAAATAACATAAGCGACGAATGTTTGGACATAGACGAAGGTCGATTGAATGCTCACAATGATAAATTTGACCAATCGAAAGACAAAAGTCCGAATGATCTTTTTGGTTGCAGTGGGAAATTAGATGTTGATGCAAGTAGTAACAATGACTTTTGCGAAGAATCTAGTATTGAAATGTCTGATGATAATGAATGTTTTGATGATTCCAACGTTACTGGCGATGAAAAGATGGAAACTGGAAATGAACCTGAACCAGTGACTTCAGAACATGGCATCAAGTTGAGCGATGCGGGAATGGAATACGATTGTAAGGTAATTTCAAATCAAGATGGAAAATTAAACCGTCATGATATCATGGTAACTGACAGCGAAACTGACCAGATTTTAGTTTACATTAAAGAAGAAATCGACATAGGTGTGGAAACAGATAACTCATACAACACACATGTATTGCCTTGTGGAGATCATAATCAAAATAGTGAATGTAGCCCTGGTAAAGTCGGAAATGAGCACAAGCTTGAAGGTATCAATGAAAGTATTAACAATTCTGATACTGTGGACGATCCTGTTTTGGAAATGGTCCATCAAAACGAACGCAGTAAGAATCAACAGAGTGACCCAGTTCAAGTAATCACTACCAGTGCGGACCTGTTCGGGCCAAGAACTCGCCAAAACAAAGTTTCTGATCTTGCGTTACACGCACTATCAAGGAACAATGTTTCTGGTGACCATAATGTTAGGAAAAGAACCAACCAAAACAAAGGCAAAATATTGGCTGTGCAGTATACCAGATCGGACAACAAGTTGTCTGAAGAGAGGAAAAGTTCAAATCAGAACACCAAAAAAGATGGAGTAATTGAAGAGAAAGATCTCAGTATTTCGGAAGGGGATAATGAGCTGAAAATGGAAGGCTTAGATAATCGCCGAAGAAAGAAAAGGCACAATTTCAAATGTAATGAATGTGAAAAAGTTTTTGACAAACCGTATAGATTAAAAATCCATGCCAGGATACACACTGGAGTTAAACCGTATAGTTGTGATGTTTGTTCTAAAGCATTTCATTCGCTTGCACTTTTAAAACAGCATATAAAGGTCATTCACGAACCAAAACAGCATGCATGTGACAAATGTGGAAAGAGATTCCACTCTGCAGATGTTCTGGAGCATCATTTGAAAAAGCATCTACCTAGATCAACATCTTATATTTGCGATACTTGCGGTAATAGTTACAAAACTGAAAGTCGTCTAAAATGCCACAAAAAGAACAAATGCGACGTTATGGTAAATTGTGAAATCTGTGGACAAGAAGTGCGGAAGAGTCTTTACAATGCTAGACATCATTTTAGGACTCATAAACAGTGTAAATGTGAGGAATGCGGAAAGTCATTTTCTACAATGCAGTTATTGAGGGTACATATGAGGACCCATTCGGGAGAAAAACCTTTTAAATGCCAAACATGTGGAAAATGTTTTTCCCATTTAGGAGTCCTATACAATCATAGACTAGTACATATTTCAGAAAGAAATCATGTCTGCGATCAATGTGGCAAAAGTTTTGTCGATGCGAGTCGGTTAAAAAGTCATTCAAAAATTCATGGGGTTCGGACAATACAGGAATGTCCGGTCTGTGGCAAAGTCCTCCTTGGGAAGGTAACCGACCACGCCTGCAAAGTTGCAGACAAAAAATTTCAATGTGACATATGCGGCAAAAAATTCTATTCTAAAAGTAGCTTAAATAAACATAAAAGATGTGTTCATTCAACTGACGTGTACACATGCGATGTTTGTGGAAAAAAATTCAAGAGTGAAATCTATCTGAATGAACATAAACCTATTCACAATCCGGGTTACAACACACAATTCAAATGTGAGCAATGTGGAAGGGGATTTTTTACAAAGAAGGATTTGAAGTATCATCAAACAACCCATTCCAATGCTCGTCCTTTCCAGTGCGATAACTGTGGAAAACAATTTAAACATATTAAGCTCTTGAGGAATCACATGCGTATACATGGAGATAAAAGATTTTCTTGTGACCTGTGCGACAAATCATTTTACCAGACATCCAATTTGTATACTCACAAACGAATTCACCACCCAGGTGGAGTAAAAGTTGAGTGAGAAACAAATTACTGCATTATCACGTGTTAATGCCCTCTTTTTCATGTTTTTCATAAGTACAAATTTGTTTGAATAATTTGAACTTTTTAATTATAAAGAGACTTAAGTTGAGGCAAAAAAAATTGCATTCTACAAATATACCATGGAAGTTTTGAGCTGAAAATTATGTTACTAATAAAGTATTTCAGATATAGGAAAGCTATTGTTTTCAGCAAGCAACAGCATCTACCTATCTACAGCAAGCAAGAACCTTTATTTATCTACACCTAACAATAGCTTTGATATCTATCATGTCTATTTTCAACAACAACAGCTTTTATCTGTCCATAACAAGCAAAAACATGTATCCATCTTCAACAAGCAACAGCTTTTATCTATCTACAGTAAGCAATAGCCCTTTATCTATTTACAGCAAGCAACAGCTTTTATCTATCTACACCAAGCAAAAGCTTGTATCTATTTACAGCAAGCAATAGGTGTTTTTGTCTATCTACACCAAGAAAAAGCTTTTATCTCTCTGCTATAGTATTTATTAGCAACGTCCATAACTAATACAAAAATATTTCCCATTTATGCATCTAAATATGGATACCAATGTCATTGAATGTTTGTTAGAGCAATGAAGTACTTAGTCTTTTAAACAGGATTAACATAAGTTATCAGGATTTTGCCATTAATAATCAAATGAATAAAACAATGTGTTTTTTTTTAATAACCAGTCAGAACTTTTGACATCGGTAATGAATTTCATTATATATTACAATGTATAAATTCTTTGCTGGTGACAGAAAAAAGTTTTTGCCTGAATATTGTAGTAGAAATATAGATATACTCAAGTTTAAACAGTTATTTAATGAAAACAATTTAGTTGTGTTAGAAAAGTAAAAGTTCTGTTCCTAAAGGTCTCTCCTCCTGGTTAGTTTTGCTGTGAAATATTTTATAAATGTATATTAATTGTATGTATTAATCTCGCACATGTTTAAATGCAATTGTTTCATCACTGTAACTTTGTACAAAGTTTATATGATAATAATGAGATTAAAGATCAGCTACTACTATTTTTTTGGGTGTAGCCTAATCTTTAGTGAGACTGATGAGAATAAAGTTAATTCATTCATTCGACAGAAATAGGAGACTTTTTGAAGCAATCTACTGAATTGCAAAAGAATGGGGTCCTAGTCAGTCAGGGGTAATGCACTGTATTAATGAAAATTAGTTTAATTTTGTATGTTGCAACATGTACAGATAAATTGTACAAGTTAAGAAGAATATTGGATGCCCTCTATATATTAGACACAACTTATTTTTTACCTGCGTCGCCGAAGGCGAAAGCAGGTCTAGGAACCGGGTCACTCCGCCCGCGTCCGTCTGTCCGTCTGTCCATCCGTAACGCTATAGAGTGTCTGTCTTGTGTAATCTGAATCTCAAAAACCAAACATGGTGATACAACTCTTAATCATTCATTGTTTTGACGTGGGGTGTCGGATTTAGAACTGATGTATTTTATTCTTTTACATCAATCGATAAATGTTTCTTAGCTAGTTGTCAGTAACTTCGAGTGTTCTCAAGAGAGTTCCTCCTTGTCTTGTTGTTTTCGTACAGTATTTTGTCTTAGGTTCTCTCTTGTTGAATTGAACTTTTGTCGATTGAGTTTTACAGTGTGTTTTATATGTAGCTTTGTGCAAGCTTATCAATAGTGGGAAGGTTGGATCCAAAAAACTAGTTTAACCCCGCCACATTTTATATGTGCCTGTCCTAAGCCAGGAAACTTTGCCAAAGCCTTTGTTTGTCCTTTTCATTCTATGTTAACTGTTTTATGTCAAGAATTGAGTCTTTCGTTGATGATTTAGGGATTTGTTTTGATACTTTTGTATTGTATTATAAGTCTTGGGCCAATGCAGGACGGTAGGCAGTGACCTATGGTCATGTTGAAGAATGCTTGCTGTTTTCCGTTGTGATTTTTTGAATTGCTGTTTGTTTATGTTTGTTGTGTCGCGTACACTTATTCCACATCTCAATATTATATTGTATACTCAATCCTTCTGAAATTTTACACAGTGATTACAGATATATTAAAGATGTGCACCTCCCCTTTTGGGATCATTTTATAATTCCGTTTAAAAATTAGGGGCCCTAAAGGGGCAAAAAAAAGCAACTTTTTGATTTGTTTCCACAAACACTTTTGTTCTGGTTGATCAAATGCTATGAAACTTTACAGTAATGTTACTTACAATAAAAGGAAGGGTGGTGTTGATTTTGCATGCCCCCTCTTTTTTTCGTTTAGAAATTAGGGGCCCAAAAGGGGCTAAAAAATGAAACTTTAATTTGTTTTCCACAATAACTCAAGTTCTGATTGACTGATTGATTTGAAATTTTACCTTGATGTTCCTTACCATTAAATGATTCATTGGCATGATATTTAAGGTCTCCCTTTTTTTTTTTCGTTGCGAATAAAGCTTTTAAGGGGCCCAAAAGGGACAAAAATCCAATTTTTTTATTTATGGTCCGATTTTGAATTTTTTGGGGGGAAGTTAATTTTTGCCATATATTGGATACAAATTGGAAGATAAATTTCTTCTTGACCCTCTGCTTTTCTGTCTAGCAATAAGGGGGTCAAAAGGGGGGAAATTGAAACTTTTTTGAAAATTTTTGACTGATTTTTTGTGTGTTTTTTATATCCTTGTTAGACATAAGGATCTTAGATATTTTTATTTCTAAATATTCATTGTCAGTCTTTTAATTAAGTTGCATGTGACAAATATGCATTTTCAGTCCACCATAGGATACACGTGTCAAAAGCTATTGACTGTCCATATTGGGCCTAGAACATACAGGGTTCAATGTTTTGCCGTACGACGCAGGGCCAGACATCGATTTGTCTTGTTGTTATCATAAATGATAATTAAAGAAAAAGTGCATCGTGAAGTACACACTCAAGTCTATAAAATACAACTAGTTTTAAGAACTTCCATTGCATAATGATTGCAATATAAGTTCCCAGACTTTGATGTCTTGATTTCAGCAACAACACTTTGAATGCTTTTGTTTGACACTTCAATAATATTTAGGTCAATATTTCTTAGAATTGACATGCAGAATATTAACAAAATGTTTAAAATCTCATATGTCTTCTTCGGGATTACATGTACTTGATGAAAGACAACCATGTCATGTATTGTCTTAACTTGTACAATTTATCTGTACATGTTGTAACATGTACAATATTGCAACTTGTACACAACATATATATTATATGGTCATATATGATTATATTATGATTATGATTTTTTTTGTATGTAATTTGTTTTGTGTTGTATTTGCTTGACCCGCATGAGTGTAATTTTGCAAATAAAGATATTATAATAATCAATAAAAGTCGTAAAGGAAATATAAATAGATGGTACTACAATCACTTTCCATAGTTATTTGTCACAAGATTAGCTTTTCAAAAAAGCTAGTGTCAGGCCATGGCGATTTTATGTTAGTTTCATATTTTAATATAAAGAACCGTTTTCAATAAACGCTGTAAAACAATCATTTCCATTTAAAATATTCCATTTAAAACGATATGTTCATATTAAAAAAATATTTATTCAAAAGAAAGATTGAAGGTTGGTCCCTCCCCAGGTTGATTCGTTCTCAGTTGTTCCGTCCGTAGTATTTCCGTCCTCTAGTTGATCCGACCTCTTGTTTTTAGATGGTCCGTCGCATTTTTGATACAATGAAATATAAATATATAGTGAAACACACATTTTTCATTAAAAAAAAACGCTACAATCGTTTTAAAAAGGATGCTGTAAGAAAATTCTTTTCTGTTGCTCCACGGCAAGAAAATTTTATTGCTGTGATTTTTTAAAGCGTTAATAGTTTGTAATAAAACCCTTCAACAATGAAACAAGCGATCACTCTATGGAGACTTTAGACAAGAACACAACAATTAAGCAACAAAACATGAAAATAAGTTACATATGACATAATGTTTTTTTTCCTTCAGCGTACCGTTAAAGTTAAGGTCAAGTCAAATTAGATTTCTCTCTCTTTAAAACATTTGAACTGTACTATAAACTCTAGGTTGCACAGTTCACGTTTTAAAATTGTTGTTTATTTATGAGGAAAGCAAAACAACTATTGAATGGGCCCGGGATAAACAATACATACTTTAGCAATCAAAAGTTATAAATAGGTCGTTATATCAATTTTATAAAATAGCTATTAGATAACTGATGCAGTCGCCTCGATACAAACATTTAATGTATATTTGTTTTTAATCCACATTTATTAACTAAAATTGACTTTGTTTAACTATTTCAAATGATTGTTAAAAGCTATGTTAACGAATTTTGAGCTCCAACCGTTGACATGGTAGATATGATACTTTTTGCTTTCATCGATTTCTATAACTAGGTCATTCCACCATGTCCATTTTCAAAGACATCTTGTTCATATTAATTGTACTTCCTGTAAATCAATGTTTTCAAGCGCGGTCATCTCAAAATATTTACATTTTCTGAAAAGATTTTTCTTTACCAAAAGAAGTTTTTGAGATTATGTGACATGTTTATAGAAAACATTATTCAATTTTGTTATTCTAAATTTGGTTTAGCTTTGAAAATATTTATCAGAAAGTTTTAGTGTAGAAAAAAACCTTTATGGTTTTGAAACATACAAATTATTAATTTTGTAGGGAAGATCTCAAAATTTTACTTTCTTTCCTAATACAATATTAATAACAGTCAGCTAGTAATTCATAGATTTTTGAGAGGTGCCCAGATTAAAAGCATGGTTACAACCGTATATGTCAGACCCGAGGGCTGTTAATATCTTGCGATGTTATTTCGTTCTTTTAACTTTTAGGTTTTGTGATATATGCGCATTTTTAAAATAAAATAAATGTTAGGTATATCAAATGGTGTAGATTTTAAGATTAGTCTTGAATTTCAGATAGATAATATGATTACAAGAGCCAATAATGGTTTGATTATTGTAATAAAAAGCCGCTTTATTCTGATTGTATATACATGTATAAGTTACAGATTGATTAAACATTTTGTGTTATGAAAAGCGTTTTGTCCCCCACCTTACTCAGACGCGGACCAAGGTAGGCTTTTCATCTCTCTTGTCTTGAATTTGTTTTGACGTGACTTTTGAACACTTCGGTAAAATTTCTTAGAAACTGTGACAACTTGAAATACAAATGACAACAAAGTTCCAGACAATAAATTTTGCTACGCCTGACGCGCGTTTCGTCTATTGAAGACTCATCAGAGGCGCTCTACCAAAAATATTGAAAATGCCAAACACTGTATGAATATGAAGAGCATAGAACAGTATAACCAAAATACCAAACTGGGGAACCAAATTATTACTAAGATATTCAACCTATGTCTGGGGTAGGAAGAACCTTAGGGTTTAGACAATTTTGAAATTTAGACGGATAATTTAAAGCTTTGATGTATAGCTATAACGGTTTTAAAAAAACGCTAAGTAATAGCATATCTTATGAACGGCCTTATTCCATGAAACTATCACACATTGAAACTGACGCGTTAAGACACCGACGCCGATTGATTCAGGGGTCAGAGTTCAAGGTCACAAGTTATCAGACCGTAATTTTTAAAGCCTTCGTAGAACATTCAAAATTTTTACCTCTGCTTGATTCATAATCTGATATTTGGTATACAGACAGTGTATGTTATGTTTTACGCAACTGACACCATGCCGTGTGATCCTGCCCCTATTTTCACGCTTCAGTGACTCTGTTAACTGAGGTAAAAACATTTCAGGCCGTAAACTTTTTTGTAAGACTTTTGTGAAAGTATAATAGCTAGGCATCTAATGTTTGGTATACAGACAGTTCAGGTTATTGTCTACGCAACTGTCACCATGCCATGTAACCCTGACCTCTTTTTCACGCTCCAGTGACTCTGTTAACTTAAGTATATTTTTTCAGGCCGAAAACTTTTTCTAATACTTGTGCGGAAAATGAATTGCTTGAAAAATATAATAGCTAAGCATCTGATATTGGGTATACAGACAAATGAGGTTATTGTCTACGAAACTGTCACCATGCCGTTTGACCCTTGCCCTATTTTCACGCCCCAGCGACTCTTTGAACTTACGGGTATACCCAATAGTTTGTAATACTTGTGTGGACAACGAATTGCTTGAAAAATATATTAGCTAGGCATCTGAAATTGGGTATACAAACACTTTTTGTGTTTATATCAAGAAATGAAAGCTAAGATAGTTGATTTTAGTGATGGTACCGGCAGGCGAGACATACTTTTAGTGGCCACATTTGTTTTTATTAGCTCACCTGACCCGAAGTGAGCTATTGTCATCGTTAGGCGTCCGTCGTCCGTCGTTTTTCTTTAAAGATCTTCTTCTCTGAAACCACTGATGGGATTGCTTTGAAACTTTGTACACTCGATCTTTTGGATGTCCTCTACCAAGTTTGTGAAATTTGTGAACATCGACCAACCAACATGGGTGCCGTTACTAAAAATAGAACAGGGGGTCAGACCAAAGTTTTTAGCTCAAAAAGTATAAGAGATAGAGAAAATCCTAAGCAACCATCTTTCTTCAGCATCAAAAGCTCTCAAAACTGTCCATTGAGTCAAAGTTGTGGGATGACTCCTTATAGGAGTTATATCCCCTAAATGGTCAAAATTGACCATTTTCACAGTTTTTGGACTTTATCTTAAAAGCCATAAGAGCAAGAGGAAAAGTTAGCATAGCTCATTAAGATCTTCAAAAATGATATCAGGGATCATCCTTTTTCAATCAATTTAAACTTGTTTGGGTTTTTTTTCAAATGGAGAGCTTTGTAAACTTTGTATTCTTGATCTTAAAAGTGTTTTCTATCCTAACTAGTTTCTTTAATGTTACTTACCAAGTACATGACCATGTTGCACACTAGCTAAGAGGCTTTAGCATAAGAGATCAGGTGAGCGATCCAGGCTCCTGGGAGCCTCTAGTTTTTAAAGCTACTATAAATTTTTAGTCTAAAAATACCATCCTGCCTTTTTTTGATTCAAAGCACTGCCCAGCCTTTTTATTTCTGGATTTTTGCCATCCTGCCTTTTTATGACCTGACCACGTATTTGGATCGGACATATAGTTGTAGCCTTGTCCGTCCGTATGTCCGTAACACTTTGGTTAAGTTCTTTGTTAAGGTCCATTACTCGGATACTAGATGTTTGGGGTCAATGATAATTTACCACTACATAGGTCTCGGTAGGACTTCACCAATCATTAAAAATTAGGTCACTGTTACCTATATTTTATGCATTAACGACTGTACTAGATGTTTGGGGTCAATGGTATTTCACCACTAGATGTGTCTTGGGTAACGTGACACCACCCACAAGAAATTAGGTCACTGCGACCTATATTTTACGCATGAATGACTTTGGTTAAGTTCTTGGTTAAGGCCCATAACTTGGGATACTAGTGTTGGGGGGCAATGGTAGTGTCTTGGGTGACGTCACACCACCCCACTAGAAATAAGGTCACTGCGACAAATGCTCAAATTGAAGACTTGTTAATAGTTGTTTAAAGTACCACGTCAGTTCCTTCATAGCCTCAACTCTTCTTTAACCGCTTGATGTTGATATAACTTGATATGAAAAAAGTAATTTTGATGTGCATGAAAAATTAGACTGCACTAGTTAAACGTTCAGCGGAGCAAGATCATTTAAATAGAGCGCGATTTCATCGGGCTCCTTTCCAGATTTCTAGATTGTTTTACCGACAAAAATAGTTTTATTGTATTTGAATTTATGCTTCCAATGGCCCGTGGAGGGTTAAACCCGAAAGAGTTCTTACATTGACCAACAATGTCAAAATCAATTACGCGCTAATACGGAGAAAGTAGATAAACATATTTCTTAGAAATTGACCAAAAAATCAATTCTATTAAAAGGAATATGGTTAATTGTGGCCATTAGAATCCCCATCGGTTTGAGATAGGCATGCAATCGCTACTGTATAATGTAATTACGTTGATTATCAATAATTTAAATCAGTGCGAACCAGCGTTGTACTATGCACTGTCATAGAGACGGGTAAACATGTATTTTATAAGTTTCATTGGAATATAATACGGATACTTATACGCCCCTTAAATCCTTTACATACTCACTGTGATTTCGCAATATTGGAGCTACAAACTTAATGGAGTGGTTTGACAAGAACTCCAATAGTAAAGTCATTAGAAGTCAAAACCTCAGATTAAGGATTACAACTTTCTAACTTGGCACAGGCATTTGAACAGAAACTTGTGGGGGAAATGTGGAATAAATGTACATGACAACCACATAAAGCAGCGCCAATTCAATGGAAAACACCATGCTTCAATTTAATATGCAGAGAAAATAAAACACTATTTGACAAAAAAAGTTTCAAAACATCATTGCAAAAATTTCGAGGTTCTTATCTGACTTGTTTCCATCTATCAATCCCCCCCCCCCGCCTGGCCACAGTGGGAAGGAGGGACTGAGTAACTGAGAAACATCCATCTGGATGTTCACCCGTCGCACTTTCGTGGAGACAACTCTTCTGAAATCGGTCAACAGATTTGCTGAAATTTTGCAGAATTGTTTGTCATTACATGTTGTTGAGGTGCAAGGTCACGACGTTTCGATTTGTTTATAAGAGCCACGTGATTTAATCGACGGTCAGTAGCGTAGCTTCCATTGAGGCAATGAGGCAAATGCCTCACTTAATGAAAATAAAAAAAAATAAAATGTGAGAAAAAGAGAGAGAGAGAGAGACACACGAAAATTATCAATGCGGGTTGGCGAACATTGCAGTTTACCGGAGAATCTCACATATCTGTGACCTTCGTCCCTAGAATTAAGTGTCGGATATAAGCGTAAGAAAAGTTTGAAACGCGAGGAAAACCCAAAGTTTGAAAAAGGCCAACTGAAGTTAACTACAATGTTCAGGGGTACAACAGGTAGTTACCCCAAAAAACAATGTACTAATGACAGTCACACTTCAAAATCTCCGCCAGAGTCCGAGGTCGAAACTACTGAATCGACGGGGGAAGCCAGTGCCACTGAAGGTAAATTTCATGTTTTGGCTGACGGATATCGTTAGAACGGGGTCTCATCCTGTATTTATAAATTTACAAAAATGAAAAAAAGCAAATTTCCCGTCTTCCCATTGAAATAATTCCCCTCCTTTTCGGTTGTTGACCCGTAACACGTTTTTGTAACTATTTTCTCAAAACCGCAATTTCGTGTGAACAATAAAACTAAAAAAAAACTATATGAAGAAGGGATCGCCTTCGTCGGTTTGTCTGTCTGTCCGCCCAGGTAAACACTTAAACTAACATAAATTATATGAAGTAGGGACGGTTTGTCTGCCTGTCCGCCCAGGACCACAATTTCGTGTGAACACTAAAACTAAAAAATCAAAATACCATTAATTTGAAGATTCGCACAACCAATTTTACGCTTTCGTTAAGTACATAAATATATAAACTTAGATTTTTCACAAACGGGAACATTACGACTTTGTCCGCATAGAGTTTGTTATTTTTTCTCCCATACGGCCAATAGGGTAAAATTTCGCTTACAGTATTACAGGGGTCTAAATTTGACTCAAGAGAGTTCCTCTATGTCTCGTTTGTTTTCTTGATGTCTTTGTCACATGTTCACTCCTCAGATTATTACCCAAATGTCCATGTAATTTTTCGACATTTGCTCTCGACGCCAGTAGGGTCCGTCCCATGCGAAAGGTCGTTTTCGGCAATGAGACGACTTAAACACTGGAGCCGTTCCATCATGAAAGACGACGGACTCGCAGGTCTAGCCTGCTTATACATACGCCGAGATATTTCCATTTCCAAAAGAGAACGTTTTAAAAATACGTAGACTGGGGCCTCTTCAATATTAAATGTCACACTTCTGTTTTATACATGGTTGCTAGTTTGAAAGTCATGGTCACAAAAAAATGCATCTAAATAAAGTGAATAAATTAGCATTCTCTTGATTTTGTCCGTCTGTCTGTCAACACAAACACAAAAGCTATAAAAGAAGTGCAGAGCCGAAATTTTACACGGTCATTCACTCGCTGTCATTTGAAGATTTGTATGCAAGTCCATTGAAATATTGCAATAAAAATAAAAAAAATGCCAAGCGGATCATATAAATACCATTTTTTCAAAAGTTTTACCTCATCATTTTCTTAAATTAAAGCCAGGAAAACGCGTCTCTGGCGTTCTAATAGAAAAAAAAAATTCTGGAGGGGGCAAACCCCCCCAGACCCCCCCAAAAAAATTTCGCCTCGCTTCGCTCGGCGAATTGCCTCACTTAATATAAGAGGCAAGCTACGCCCCTGACGGTCATAGGAACTTGTAGGCTCAACTCTTCTGAGACCGCATCATCATATGTAGTTATATAAATACATGTATATTACAATGTCATTTTTGTTCAACAACTTTTATAGGTGTTATGGGAATTTATTGACTTTATGCATGTTAGTTCATGTGAACTCTTCTTAGATTTCAGAATGAATTTTGTTGAAATTTAACAGGAGTGTTTGTAGCCATATGTAGTTGATTAAATCACAAGGCCATTTTGTTGCGACACAACAAAATAGGAGTTATGAGACTATCGTATGGCAAGCCGTTTTTACATTTATTCCTCTTTATAGATATCTCATAAACTTTATAAGATATCTCATATACTTTATAAGATATCTTATAAAGTTTATAAGATATCTTATAAACTTTATAAGATATCTTATAAACTTTATAAGATATCTTATAAACTTTATGAGATATCTTATAAAAATAATTTATAAGATATCTCATATACTTTATAAGATATCTTATAAACTTTATGAGATATCTTATAAATTTTATAAGATATCTTATTTACTATATAAGATATCTTTAAAAGAAAATGAGATATCTACTAAACACAATGTTTATAAGATATCTGATAAAGTTTATAAGATATCTGATAAAGTTTATAAGATATCTCATAATGTTTATAGGATATCTTATAAAGTAAATGAGATATCTTATAAATTATTTTTTATAAGATATCTTATAAAGTTTATCAGATATCTTATAAAGTTTATCAGATATCTTATAAACTTTATGAGATATCTAATAAAGTATATGAGATATCTTATAAATTTTATGAGATATCTTAAAGAGGCTTTCTAAAAATATAAGATATCTTATAAAGTTTATAAGATATCTCATATACTTTATAAGATATCTTATTAAATATATAAGATATCTCATATAAATGAGAGTTTATAAGATATCTTATAAAACATATGAGATATCTTATAAAACATATAAGATATCTCATAAAACATATAAGATATCTTATAAAACATATAAGATATCTCATAAAGTTTATTAGATATCTTATAAAGATTATGAGATATCTTATATAAAAAAAATTTATAAGATATCTAATAAAAGTTATAAGATATCTTATAAAATTTATTAGATATCTTATAAAGATTATGAGATATCTTATATAAAATAATTTATAAGATATCTAATAAAAGTTATAAGATATCTTATAAAATTTATAAGATATCTTATAAACTTTATGAGATATCTTATATGTTTTATAAGATATCTTATAAGTTTTATAAGATATCTTATAAATTATTTTATATGAGATATCTAATAATCTTTATAAGATATCTTATAAACTTTATGAGATATCTTATATGTTTTATAAGATATCTTATTTGTTTTATAAGATATCTTATATGTTTTATAAGATATCTCATATGTTTTATAAGATATCTTATAAACTACCATTTATATGAGATATCTTATATATTTAATAAGATATCTTATAAAGTATACGAGATATCTTATAAATTTTATGAGATATCTTTAAAGAGGAATAAATATAAATATGGCGTGCCATACTATCGACTCTACTTTGTGCGTTTTAAGTAAAAAAGCATTTTGTGAGAAACTGCTTAAAAGGTAACAGTGACTCAAGACAGATTAATATCTTAATAAGTGTGCACACCCTGTTCGCCAAAGTTTTTTTGTCTCCTTATAGATAATAATCACTTTCTGTCATTTGCGTCTCAAAAGATTATGATCTACATGCAAGTCAAAAGAGCTCAAATTCAATTTTAATTCTATTATTTAGAGTCATTTGCCGTTTTAATCTGATGCTGGAATTTTTTAATCAAAGTTCAAAATAAAGATCACAAATTGGTTTTGTTTGAGATTAATTTTGAATAATCTAAGCTTAGATAGTTAGATAGACAGACTCCGTCATTTTTTTCATTGCTTTGTTGGTCTTGAATGTATACATAACTATAAAACAGAACACTGGATATCAGAAATAGGCTTATAGGTTTTTTTTTTAAAGTTATTTATATAAGGATAATCAAGTTTTCGTTTCCATGATAAATCTAATGTGTATGTTGTGTACAAGTTGCAACATTGTTTGCTGTAGCAACCGATATTGTTCTTCAATTATATGAAATGTACTGTACATGACGGATATAATTTTTGTTTTGGATGATCCCCCCACAAGTTCGTTTTTACTATTAAAAGATTTATTTTAAATCTTACATATAAAAAAAAATAATGTTAACTTTTACTTCGAGTAAGCTCATTGGAGTTAGTTATCATACGCCGCTTCATATTGAATTTTATATATATGAAAAAAAAATGAAGCTCAATTGCCTTTACTGAACGAGATCCAAGAGCAATGAATAGCTTCATTCGCAGCTCCATCTGGTGCTGATTGTCAAACCCATCAAACAGTTAAAGAGAAACGGTTACGAGATATGCGATCGGTCGGACAGACACACAGGTTGATTTCTATATATACTCCGTCATAAACAAAACTATGTTTGCGAAAACAAAATGTAAGACAAAACATGCATGCAACACGGGAATGAAATAAACAAACAGACAATACTACATGCTTAGTGCTCTGAGGCTTAGTGATAGACTACAATTTTTAAAGATGTACGCTAGGTTTGTGATTCTATATCCATCTGTATTGAATAACTTATTAGAACTTATTAGCACTATTAACACCTTTTCGATGTTTTCAAACTTTTGAATCAACACATGTTGTTTTTCTTTAAATGACTTTTTGTTTTTCTTCTTTTTTAATTCTAGTTGAATATGTTGTAATTTTTTTTTACCAAAACCTGGTTTTCTTGCCAAAAAATAATGAATTAAACTTTTGTCTATTTTTTTTTGTTTGGGGTGTGTTTGGATGTTTTTCTTTTTTTCATAATTTTATATTATTGTTTGCGTGTTTTTGGTTATGGGGTTCCAAAAAGCTAGCATTTCAAGCTATGTTGAAATTTAATTTTGTCCCTGAAGTCCTTATCCTTTCAGTTTCCCAGTCTTATCGTAGACGCTATTGTTTAAAGACTAGATATCTGTAATTGTCCATATGCAATTCTGTAGACACTATACATTTATACGCAGACAGGTGTTGATAAAGGTTAGTTCTTTACATGTAGTCTCCCTAATGTTAAATAACAATAGATTCCTTTTATGTACAATATATAGAACTAATTTGTACTTAAAGATGAATCCGTTTGTCTAACGAGCATCGTTTCCATGGATACAGGTAACTTTCAGGTGCGTAATTATTTCCCAGGTAAGATTTCATGATGTTTCAGCTAATTGCCCACATTGGTACCAATATGAATCAATGATATTTTTTATACATATTATTAGAACTATTTTTTAGGATTTGAAGGATCATTCTCTTAGAAAAATGTGAATGGAATATATTTTTGAACTTGATTTTGTTACTTTCATATATTGTTTATTTAACTTTTATATATTACTGGATTTAACCATTTAAGGTAAGAGCGAGTTTACTAGGTTGTATACCCATTTGGGAAATTAGAATAAATGGAAGTAATAAAATTTTACCATAAGAAAGTTTTCTGGAAATTAAATTGAATTGCACATGATATGTAATATTTGTATACGTTTTTTAACTGTAATTTGAAAACGAAGACATCAGCTACAAAGAAATAAGCGATTTGAATAAAAACCACAAAAGTTTTTTTTTCTTATGATATTTCTTATTATTTCTTAATTACAATTTGTTGCATCCTAAACATTTTATTTCAATTCACAATTCTTTTATTTGCCCAATTAAATAGTTTAAAGTTATAAGCATGAATAACTGATGATAAGAATGTGGGGAAAAATAATGACATGACTATTGACTGAACGAAAATTTGAAAATCCTGAATAATATGACTGATTCTTTAGGGAGAATTGTCTAATTTATATTTTTTCTTTAATATTTCCTTAATAACATAATGCTATAAACGTGATCGTAGGATTACGGAGATATCGTTATTTTTTCATCAATGGCATCATGATAAAAAATAAAAAAAATTAAAAGATATGCAAAAGTTATATTAATTAAATCCAAAGAACAACAACATGGAAAATAATTGACAAAAACATTTCTTTGGGGTCAAAACTGTGAGGAAAAATCATTTAGATTTATCATTACCCCAGTCAAGATAACTTGAATAACATTTTAAATTTTGATTATGTTGCATGTACATATTCGAGGAGTATTCTCTCAACAGCTGCATTTGAATCGCGATAACTGAAAGGCAGTTTATAGTTATAGTTAGTTATTGTTTTACCCCAATGCAGCACAAATTCAGAATATCAGGAAGTCGAAAGTGAAAGACATGAATGATGATGAAGTGGGGGAAATAGGAACAAGGCAAATTAGGAAAGGAAATTTTGACTGCCACTAAAACAGAAGGGATGGGTAAGATCGGACAATTAGTCTACTGTAAAGAGCTCATCCGGTTCCTACTCTAATCGAACTTGCAGCAGGGTTCTCAAACGTGCTAGGAACGTGATATTTTCCCTATGGTTTGCTGTCAGGCCGTCACGTTTCTTTATTATACCCTGACGACCCCGACATTTACTTTGACAGGGCTGTCCTGTTCAACCACCTGGACACACATCCCAGTCGCTAAAATGTAAGCAAAGCGGCCTGAGTCAGGTTTCTGGGCTCTCTGAAGTGGACTTTTACCGACAAGGTAACGCATAGCTGCGGGCATATTCGTCACTCGGAAACCGCACGGGTTATAGAAAAAACAAACGTAAAGAAAGAGAAGTACTTTTACCAAACTTAGATAGAAAGTTAAGATGGTAATAAATCTAAATTAAATGAAAACAAGAATATGTCCAAAAGACATTTATTTTTTTCCACAATCACTAAAGCATCAACATGGTTGCTATTAAAGCACTTGACTTTAACTTAACCATTCTTCTATAAGTGGTCATTCATGCGGAAAATATAGGTCACTGCCAGCATCCAAGCATGCATTGTGCTAAGAATCAGTAGGTGCACCTACAATACCAATATAGTTGATGTGGCACATGTCAGTAAAAAAGGAATGGTCTTTATCCATTCTTCTTTAAGTGGTCATTAGCCAGCATCCGAAGCATGCATTGTGCTTAGCATCACTAGGTGCACCTATCATAACAATAGAGTAGATGTGGCACATGTCAGTAAGTGGGAATGGACTGTAACCAGTCTTCTTTAAGAGGCCATCCATGCGGAAAATATAGGTCACATCCAGCATCGGAAGCATGCATTGTGCTAAGCATCACTAGGTGCACCTACCATACCTATTTGGTTTGTATGGCACTTGTCAGTAAGGAGGAATGGACTTGAACCATTCTTCTTTAAGTGGTCATTCATGCGGAAAATATAGGTCACATCCAGCATCCGAAGCATGCATTGTGCTAAGCATCACTCGGTGCACCTACCATACCAATTTGGTTACTATGGCATTTGTCAGTAAGAAGGAATGGACTTTAACCATTCTTCTATAAGTGGTCATTCATGCGGAAAATATAGGTTACTGCCAGCATCCGAAGCATGCATTGTGCTTAGCATCACTAAGTGCACATACCATACCAATATGGTTGATGTAGCACTTGTCAGTTAGAGGGAATAGACTTTAACCATTTTTCTGTACATGATCATTCATGCAGAAAATATAGGTCACATCCAGCATCCGAAGCATGCAATGTTCTTATCATCACTAGATGCACCTACCATACCAATATGATTGATGTGGCATTTGTCAGTAAGTGCAAATTTGGAAATATGGGATTTGGGACGGACATCCGAACGGACGGACGAACGGACAGACGAACGGACGGACGAACGGATGGACGAACGGACGGATGGACAAACGGACGGACGAACAGACCCGAACACTATATGCCCCTCTACTTTCGTAGATGGGGCATAAAAAAACATTCCCAAGCTCTATTAATAATATTAGATAATAGACTGGTTTTATCATTTTGTTCATAATCCTCTGTGTCCTCCATTGCACACTAATTATGAAATTAAGGTAGAGGGGGACTCTATGCAACTAAAAATGCAAATACAGTTATTTGGAAAGGTCAATATATAATAAAAAATATGTAAAGTGGTTTTATCTTTTTTAACTTAATCTCAACTATACCTTAAAAAATAAAATTTTCGAATTAAAAACAGAAATAATTTCCATGAAGCTGGTTACCAAATACTTTTTAATTTCAAAATATATTATTTAATATCAATTTTTATAAAATGGAAAAAAAATTGTAAAAAACTTTATGGCTAATATTTTTGACCTTTCCTACACTATTATAATTTGGGCACCTTTTCATCCAAAATATTTCGAAGACAGAGGAAGATAAGGAACACATCATTTTGCCTTTTTAAAACATAAACTCAAATTTTCATTAAAAGGATTTTTCTGTACTTTGTTTAATTAACTTACGGTTATAAAATCACCTTTGTCAAAGCTATAAATTTCAAAATTGTCAAAAACCCAAGGTTTTTCCTAGCCCAGACAAAGGTTGGTCTTAGTCATAATCTGGTTTTCATTTCGGCATTTTTTGTTTTTCTGTTCTGCGCTCTCCTTATTCATATAGTGTTTGGCATTTTCAATCTTTTGGTAGAGCGCCTCTGATGAGTTTTGAATAGACAAAACACGCGTCAGGCGTAGCAAAAATGATTATCTATAACTTTTTTGTAATTTGTAGCTCACCTTGCCAAAGGCCATGTGAGCTTATGCCATCACTATGCGTCCGTCGTCGTCCGTCATCCGTCGTCGTCCGTCGTCTGTCGTGCGTCGTCGTCGTCGTTTTTTAACAATTTCAAAAATCTTCTCCTCTGAAACCACTGAACCAATTTAACCTAAAACTTGGCAGGAATGATATATGACAAATTGGCAACAAACGATCATTTTTTGAAATGATTCGATAAGAAACATTGCTGTTGTTACTAAAAGTAGAACATAGGGTAAAATCACTTAAAATCGCTTATAACTCAGCAACCATAACAGATAGAAAAATCCCGAAGGATCTTAGGCCCTTCAGAATCAAAAGCTCTACAAAAGTCTCACTTGAGTCGAAGTTTTCAAATGACCCCTAATAGGGGTTATGGCCCTTTAAAGATCACAAATAGCGGTTTTTTAAATGTTTTTGCTCTATAGAATGAAAACTATTGCAGATAGAGAAAAGCTGTTGTTTGCTTAAATGTTCAGTCCATTAAGGGGGTACCAAACACTTTGGTTAAAATTTAATTGTGTCGTTTAATTTGTCTGAAAATCTGCAAAAAATATTAACTTTAGTCCAATGAATTTAATTGCAAATTCTTAAGAAAGTCGAACCATAGGTTTCTCAAGAAAATTTTCATTGATTGAAATGAAGTTTCAACATTTCATATTTTGATCACCAAGATGCTTGATATATTTGAATAAATGTGCCTGACTAAAACGTTCAGCTGATATCTTTAAGAGTAACCTCCCTTAAATGTTCTGTACCCCCCTTAAGCTCTACAAAAGTCTCCGTTGGGTTGAAGTTGTCAGATCAGGTGAAAAGTAGCGTTTTCTCCTATAGAATGAAAACTATTGTAGAGAAAGAAAAGCTGTTGCTTGCTTAAATGTTCAGTTCATTAAGCTCTACACAAGTCTTCATTGGGCCGAAGTTGTCAGATGACCCCTTATAGGGGTTATGGCCTTTTACAGCTAAAAAGTATTGTTTTTTTTCATATTTTTGCCCTATATAACGAAAATTATTGCAGATAGATAAAAGCTGTTGCTTGCTTAAATGTCCAGCTCATTAAGCTACACAAAAGTCTCTTTTGGGTCGAAGTTGTCAGATGACCCCTTGTAGGAGTTATGGCCCTTTACAGGTGAAAATAATTTTCCTATAGAATGAAAACTATTGCAGATAGAGAAAGCTGTTGCTTGCTTAAACATGCAGCTTTTTACAAAAGATTTACAAAAGTCTGCATTGGGTCTCATTTTTCAGATGACCCCTTAAAGAAAACACCCTTATGGCTTAAGGACCAGATGAGCGATTCAGGCTCCTGGGAGTCTCTTGTTATTTCTAACATCAGTAACGGTTGGCGTTGCTGGTGGAGTTTTAATTCCCCGAGGTTAGCCCGCTCCGACACCAACACTTTTGTGTTGAAGAGCACATCAAAGACGTGTGCAAGACGACTGATTCTTTGCATCTCGTTTCCTCTTGTTTTATGAACTTTTGTCATTTTTTTTAATTTTTACTGCGTGTTAAATTTGTTCTTTGTAAGAAATTATCATTAGGGGAAGGTTCCCCTATTTTACCTTGCTCTACCCTTAGCTAGAAATCTATGTCATAGTTACCCGTTATGTTTGTTGTTTCCTTATAGGTTGCTCTAGTGTCCAGAAGGGACTTTCTTTCGTAATTCGGAGATTTGTTTAGAATCCTTTGCTTTTTACATTATACATGTTATATCTAGGATCCATTGCATGACGGTACGACAACATGTCACGTTGAAGTGATTCTTTTTTTTAATTTCAATTGCCACTGAATTGCCATTGAGTTATGTAGGTTGCGGCACATGCATTTATTCCACATCTCAAATCTTCTATCACAGGGGCTTAACAATTGAAGTCTACTCTATAGTACGATTTAGAGGGCCATTTCTAAAGCGGATATAAAATAACAAAAATTCTATCCCTGTGGGTTATAGAATTAAAAAAGATCCGTACATTTAGGAGATGAAAGACATTTAATGTCACTATCAAATTTAAAACCCTTAACACGAGAGAAAAGTAGATTTAATATATAGAATTAGTAAAGAAACACCATTATGCTACATGTTACAAGCTTTGGCATGACTTTATTACAAATATATCTTTCAACACCAACCCTTCATTTCTATGAAGGAAGTACATCTAAATGACACAGCACTACAGCAGCCATCTGCTTCCGGTACTTTAATGGATGGTCTTCTGGAAGCGTTGATGCTGTAATGACTAATCGTTAAATAATATCGATAAGACAAGACATTTTTGCTGTCATTGTTGATTCATGTTAAAGAACAATCACCATTTATTTTTTATCATTTTATTCATCTATTGCTACAGGAAAACATAAAAACACAGAGAGATTACCAAGACAAGA
This sequence comes from Arcuatula senhousia, assembly GCA_963971305.1. Taxonomy (NCBI): domain Eukaryota; kingdom Metazoa; phylum Mollusca; class Bivalvia; order Mytilida; family Mytilidae; genus Arcuatula; species Arcuatula senhousia. The sequence goes on along the minus strand of OZ020303.1, from coordinate 24,966,907 downwards.
AAAAGTAGTTCTTAAATATTCTTGTAATATTAATGACGACGGTGCTAAACTCTGGTTCTCTCTAAAAATCAAAGTAAGCAGAAACATGCTTATTTATCACCAAGAAATAAGCATATCTATCAGTAGCCAATTATCAAGATAATTAATGAAAAACATATTTTTATTATAAATTATTCAAACAATGCTTAAGTTTTTTTTATATATCTTTTTTATGTGATTTCTCGTACGACTTGTTGATTATGTTTTCGTTATGCGATTGACCAGGGACTACTGGAATTGCCATTAAGTTAAGATTGTTGTTGTAAGAAAGGAAACTAAGGATTATGGTCAATGGCGTATTAGTCTGTGTTGCAACAAGCAGAAATAACTACCTTACTGGGACAACTGAATATACTGTCGCTTTACATTAGTTTACGCTTTGGTGGGTAATTATGTCGCTTTTCTCTAGCCTTTTCTTGCGTGTCCACTGTTTTGCAAATATTTATTAAAGTGCGTTTGGGGACTTCTTATATCTTCCATTGGTCTCAACTAACCCCTTTGCAATTCAAGATATGTCTTTAATCTCCAAAAAGTGTGAATTTGAATTTCTTACCATAGTTCATTCTGATTTCTAATGAAACTTAAAGGTTACATGTAACTTTATGTTTTGTTTGTTTGTAGATGAAGCCTACCAAGTCTTTCACTCTTGTTACAACTTTGTTAATAATCAAAATATTGGACTCAGGTAAGTAATATCAACTCCTTAGTTGTAAGTTATGTCAACTCTTTAGTTGTAAGTTATGTCAACTCCTTAGTAAAGTCTATTGCAATATGCAGAATTTCTTTTTTCAAAAAGGCCAACTAAGTATTATTTGTTTTCAAATGAATCCAGGTATTTTTTATGCCTCCGTGTTGCATAATGATTTTGTTTTAGCAAATGACAAAAATATTGAATGAAAATGGGCATTGTCTTAGTAATGTTCCTGTGTATTTGGGTCACTTGTATTTCAGGGAAATGATCATGATGATAGAACTTATTCATTTATGTTCTTCAAGAAAAAATCATTATCCAATCAAACCTGACGTTTATAAGTGTTTTCGTGATTTAAAGCATTTTCTTAATTTCATTTACACTCTAATCTTTTTATGTTAGGACGATTTGACCATATAAAATTCCTTTTCGTAAAGCAATTTAACAACTTCCTTTAAAGAATTTCGACATAACTTTATCAAACTATAAAATATATCGTTTGATTATCCTAGAAAGCTATGAAGTTCAAAGACATTCTTTTTGAAAGAATTCTTCCACTTTATTTTAAACACTTTGATTTTCCTAGCTGTGGCAATACAAAACGATACACGCGAACCGGCCATAAAAGGTGCTATAAAATTAACAGTTTTCAGCAACATTAACCAACAAATGATAATGCCTTAATAGAAATTAGAAGAAGGGCTGGGTTTTCCGCCATGTTACTGGCTATACTAGGTTGTATTTAGATGCATTATGTGCATACTAATGGCTGTTACGGTGCACTTTTGCATTCTAAATAGATTTTATCCTTTATATAGAATGTAGAAATTTAAAATCTTAAAGGTGATAAATAAACCACAGGGTGGGGGTTTTCTCCTATATCCTGTTGCGGATTGTACACGAATTGAATGCATTTTATTTTGATCTTGGCGAATTGCAAAACAGGGAGCAGCACCTACTGACTTCGTTGAAGGCTGGTGGCTGTGTTTCATTGTGGTCATTTTAAATTACCGCTTGTTTATGTGGCTTTTGTCTCGTACACTTATTGTCATATTTATGCCTTTTAAAGATTCGCTCTAATTTAGTTAACTTTGGGAAAATGACAAACTAAATGACTAGTTATGAAACATTCCAACTTCCAGTTCAGTTTATCAACCTTTTTCACAATAGTAGAAATTTTGACATGTGTGACTAGAATTTGGAAAGGAGACCCTGTTTTGTGACAAAGATATATCTATATCAATGACCCGGCAGATTTTTCAAATGAACATCATGCATTGTTAAAATGCCCATTCTTTAAGTATAACGATGACAATAACGTACCTAGACGCTGTAAATGTTTAATGTTAATGCATATTAAATCTCTGCATCCTTTATCTTTTCTTTCAAATTTCCATTACAGAATTTTTCCCGTACATTCGATACACACTCACTCTTCTTAGGGCATGTTTTTTGTTGTTTTTGTTTTTGTATTTGTCTTTTTTTTTTATAAAAGTTTCCAATGCTTCATGTGACTAACGTCTTTCTGGGTCTTATTCATTTTTTTTAAGATATCTTAGTAGTTTGATAAAAGAATAGTCTTGTGGCAATATTTTTTTTGTAAATTTGCAGGACAATTATCCGAAGCAGTAACCACAGGATCAACACAGAATACAGGTAACATAAGTCTGAGGATATGAAAGTAATCAATATATATCTATTATATTGCAGATATTCTGCTGTCTTGTACCTTTTTGTGAAAATTCCTTACTTACATTTATAAAGATCATTGGTAAGCGGAAGAAAGAAGATATGCAACAAAATTTAAAAAAAAATGAACCAACTTATTATATTTTCTAAATATTTCCCGTACTTTTTAAGGGAGATAATTTGTATAGCATCTATAGGGGGAAATAATAAAATATATATTTTATTTCAAAATTTTCATAGTGAACTTTATTTTTATTAAGTATGCTTTAAAGTCTCAAAAAAAAACTTTTTCCCAAATTTTCAAAAAAATATATTTTTAGGTGGATGAAAATGTGAATTCCCGTATTTGATTCTATGAGATACTCAAAAACATGCATTTTTCCAAAGCCAATAACCTAAAATTCTGAGGGTGACTCTTTATTTTTTTTCTTCCATAATTCAAAGTACCCTTTTTGTACTAACATGTTGATGATGACATTAAAAAAATATAAAGACAAAATTTTAGACCCCCAACTACCTTAAACGTTCAAAAAGGAATTAGGTAGTGTGTTATATCACTAGTATATGGTTGTTTTATCAGTTCAATGTTCATTCCCCCCTCCCGTGTTATCCCATAATAATTTTCGTACCCAATATTTGATCTTTGTTCATTTATTTCTATTTTTCAACAATAGCAAACTGATAATAGAATCTGTGAGAACTCTTACCCTATAAATTCCGTGATATTCAATAATACATAAGGTAGCGTGATTCCCTGCCGTGTAAGACGTTCAATAAAACAATTACTACACCCTTGTTTCTTTTCATGTTCATGTCATTAATTAACAAGCGATTGTCTCCTATCAATTAGGCTTTGACTGAACAGTTTCCTGGAAACATACAAATAAAATGTTAGACTTAACACCAAATAACTGTAAGAGTATTATAACATGACATCATTGATACTATTGAAAGAAGATTCCTGGAAGAACATTTATGTAATTTGTTTGTGGTCAGACCGATGAATTTTCGCCAATGATATTGTAATTATAAAAGTTGAAATCTACACAAAGATTAGGGTGGATTTGCTAGGAATTTTTTAGCATAAGTATAAAACTGAACAGCTGTGCATGCATTTATCGGTTAAAAAAATGAAACCGAGTAAGTTCTTAACTTGAAAAGTGAATGTTAGGTTCCTTTCAAGTTATAGTAGTCTGGGTAATAATTACTCTCTTTTATTTCTGTAAGCTAGAGTGAAACCGATCTTCATATTTATCTGTTTAGGCAGCAAGAGTTAATTTGTTAAAAAAAAATCACCAAAGAGTGTCCTTGTACTGATTGATAGGTTTAATCTTTTAGCATCATTTGAACATGTAATGATCCCTTTTCTTTTACTTCTTATTTTCTGTAGCTTCTTTGTCGACTGAACAAAGCTCTGAGCAAACAGTCCCGACGACAGGACAACCAAAGGCTTCCGATAATACAACTTCTAGCCATTTGTCTTCGTCTGTAACTACCTCATTATTTCAATCAAATTATTCTACAACTAGTGATTATACTTCATTGACATATCATTTATCATCTCACTCAACTTCATCGTTATTAAGTACATTAACTTCAAATAGTCATCATTCAACTTTAAGTTCAGAAACTACACAACCTAATACAAGTGAAAGCTTAACTCAAACTGGAATAACTCAAACACACATACAATCTACAGCACAAACTACAACAAATCTACCGACCACCACACAAAGTACGGAGAAAGAAACTACAACAAATATACTGACAACCACTACAGAAGTAGAAACAACTACAAATCTACCAACAACCACTACAGAGGTAGAAACTTCTACAAATTTACCAACAACTACTACAGAGGTAGAAACTACAACAAATCTACCGACAACCACTACAGATATAGAAACTACAACAAATCTACCGACAACCACTACAGAAGTAGAAACAACAACAAATCTACCGACAACCACTACAGATATAGAAACTACAACAAATCTACCAACAACCACTACAGAAGTAGAAACAACAACAAATCTACCAAGTACCACTATAGAGGTAGAAACTTCAACAAATTTACCGACAACTACTTCAGAGGTAGAAACTACAACAAATCTACCAACAACCACTACAGAAGTAGAAAGAACAACAAATCTACCAACAACTACTACAGAGGTAGAAACTACAACAAATCAACCGACAACCACTACAGAGGTAGAAACTACAACAAATCTACCAACAACCACTACAGAGGTAGAAACTACACCAAATCTACCGACAACCACTACAGAGGTAGAAACTACAACAAATCTACCGACAACCACTACAGAGGTAGAAACTACTACAAATCTACCAACAACCACTACAGAAGTAGAAAGAACAACAAATCAACCGACAACCACTACAGAGGTAGATACTACAACAAATCTACCAACAACCACTACAGAGGTAGAAACTACAACAAATCTACCAACAACCACTACAGACATAGAAACAACAACAAATCTACCGACAACTACTACAGAGGTAGAAACTTCAACAAATCAACCGACAACCACTACAGAGGTAGAAACTACTACAAATCTACCGACAACCACTACAGAGATAGAAACTACAACAAATCTACCAACAACCACTATAGAGGTAGAAACTACTACAAATCTACCGACAACCACTTCAGAGGTAGAAACTACAACTTATCAACCGACAACCACTACAGAGGTAGAAACTACTACAAATCTACCAACAACCACCACAGAAGTAGAAAGAACAACAAATCAACCGACAACCACTACAGAGGTAGAAACTACAACAAATCTACCAACAACCACTACAGAGGTAGAAACTACAACAAATCTACCAACAACCACTACAGAGGTAGAAACTACAACAAATCAACCGACAACCACTACAGAGGTAGAAACTACAACAAATCTACCAACAACCACTACAGAGGTAGAAACTACACCAAATCTACCGACAACCACTACAGAGGTAGAAACTACAACAAATCTACCGACAACCACTACAGAGGTAGAAACTACTACAAATCTACCAACAACCACTATAGAGGTAGAAACTACAACAAATCTACCGACAACCACTACAGAGGTAGAAACTACAACAAATCTACCGACAACCACTACAGAGGTAGAAACTACTACAAATCTACCAACAACCACTACAGAGGTAGAAACTACAACAAATCAACCGACAACCACTACAGAAGTAGAAAGAACAACAAATCTACCGACAACCACTACAGAGGTAGATACTACAACAAATCTACCAACAACCACTACAGAGGTAGAAACTACAACAAATCTACCAACAACCACTACAGACATAGAAACAACAACAAATCTACCGACAACTACTACAGAGGTAGAAACTTCAACAAATCAACCGACAACCACTACAGAGGTAGAAACAACAACAAATCTGCCAACAACCACTACAGAGGTAGAAACTACAACAAATGTACCAACAACCACTTCAGAGGTAGAAACTACAACAAATCTACCGACAACCACTACAGAGGTAGAAACTACTACAAATCTACCAACAACCACTACAGAGGTAGAAACTACTACAAATCTACCAACAACCACTACAGAGGTAGAAACTACAACAAACCTACCAACAACCACTACAGAGGTAGAAACTACTACAAATCTTCCGACAACCACTACAGAGGTAGAAACTACAACAAACCTACCAACAACTTCTACAGAGGTAGAAACTACAACAAATCAACCGACAACCACTTCAGAGGTAGAAACTACAACAAATCTACCGACAACCACTACAGAGGTAGAAACTACTACAAATCTACCAACAACCACTACAGAGGTAGAAACTACAACAAATCAACCAACAACCACTACAGAAGTAGAAACTACAACAAACCTACCATCAACTTCTACAGAGGTAGAAATTACAACAAATCTACCGACAACCACTTCAGAGGTAGAAACTACAACTAATCAACTGACAACCACTACAGAGGTAGAAACTACTACAAATCTACCGACAACCACTACAGAGGTAGAAACTACAACAAACCTACCAACAACCACTACAGAGGTAGAAACTACAACAAATGTACCAACAACCACTTCAGAGGTAGAAACTACAACAAATCTACCGACAACCACTACAGAGGTAGAAACTACTACAAATCTACCAACAAACCTACCTACAGAGGTAGAAACTACAACAAATCTACCGACAACCACTACAGAGGTAGAAACTACAACAAATCTACAGACAACCACTACAGAAGTAGAAACTACTACAAATCTACCGACAACCACTACAGAGGTAGAAACTACAACAAACCTACCAACAACTTCTACAGAGGTAGAAACTACAACAAATCTACCGACAACCACTTCAGAGGTAGAAACTACAACTAATCAACTGACAACCACTACAGAGGTAGAAACTACTACAAATCTACCGACAAACACTACAGAGGTAGAAACTACAACAAACCTACCAACAACTTCTACAGAGGTAGAAACTACAACAAATCAACCGACAACCACTACAGAAGTAGAAACAACTACAAATCTATCGACAACCACTACAGAGGTAGAAACTACTACAAATCAACCGACAACCACTACAAAGGAAGAAACTACAACAATCTCAACTACAACTACTACAGAGGTAGAAACAACAACAAATCTATCAACAACCACTACAGAGGTAGAAACTACACCAAATCTACCGACAACCACTACAGAGGTAGAAACTACAACAAATCTACCGACAACCACTACAGAGGTAGAAACTACTACAAATCTACCAACAACCACTACAGAAGTAGAAAGAACAACAAATCAACCGACAACCACTACAGAGGTAGATACTACAACAAATCTACCAACAACCACTACAGAGGTAGAAACTACAACAAATCTACCAACAACCACTACAGACATAGAAACAACAACAAATCTACCGACAACTACTACAGAGGTAGAAACTTCAACAAATCAACCGACAACCACTACAGAGGTAGAAACTACTACAAATCTACCGACAACCACTACAGAGATAGAAACTACAACAAATCTACCAACAACCACTATAGAGGTAGAAACTACTACAAATCTACCAACAACCACTACAGAGGTAGAAACAACAACAAATCTGTCAACAACCACTACAGAGGTAGAAACTACAACAAATGTACCAACAACCACTTCAGAGGTAGAAACTACAACAAATCTACCGACAACCACTACAGAGGTAGAAACTACAACAAATCTACCGACAACCACTACAGAAGTAGAAACTACTACAAATCTACCGACAACCACTACAGAGGTAGAAACTACAACAAACCTACCAACAACTTCTACAGAGGTAGAAACTACAACAAATCTACCGACAACCACTTCAGAGGTAGAAACTACAACTAATCAACTGACAACCACTACAGAGGTAGAAACAACAACAAATCTACCGACAACCACTACAGACTTAGAAACAACTACAAATGTATCGAAAACTTCTACAGAGGTAGAAACTACAACAAATCTACCGACAACCACTTCAGAGGTAGAAACTACAACTAATCAACTGACAACCACTACAGAGGTAGAAACTACTACAAATCTACCGACAACCACTACAGAGGTAGAAACTACAACAAACCTACCAACAACTTCTACAGAGGTAGAAACTACAACAAATCAACCGACAACCACTACAGAAGTAGAAACAACTACAAATCTATCGACAACCACTACAGAGGTAGAAACTACTACAAATCAACCGACAACCACTACAAAGGAAGAAACTACAACAATCTCAACTACAACTACTACAGAGGTAGAAACAACAACAAATCTATCAACAACCACTACGGAGATAGAAACAACAAATCTACCGACAACCACTACAGAGGTAGAAACTACTACAAATCTACCGACAACCACTACAGAGGTAGAAACTACTACAAATCTACCAACAACCAATACAGAAGTAGAAACTACTACAAATCTACCAACAGCCACTACAGAGGTAGAAACTACTACAAATCTACCGACAACCACTACAGAGGTAGAAACTACAACAAATCTACCAACATCCACTACAGAGGTAGAAACTACAACAAATCTACCAACAACCACTACAGAGGTAGAAACTACTACAAATCTACCAACAACCACTACAGAGGTAGAAACTACTACAAATCTACCAACAACGACCACAGAGGTAGAAACTACAACAAATCTACCAACAACCACCACAAAGGTAGAAACTACAACAAATCTACCGACAACCACTACAGAGGTAGAAACTACTACAAATCTACCAACAACCACTACAGAGGTAGAAACTACAACAAATCTACCAACAACCACTACAGAGGTAGAAACTACAACAAATCTACCAACAACCACTACAGAGGAAGAAACTACAACAAATCTACCAACAACCACTACAGAGGTAGAAACTACAACAAATCTACCGACAACCACTACAGACAATTCTACTACAATTCTACCAACAACCACTACAGAGGAAGAAACTACAACAAATCTACCAACAACCACTACAGAGGTAGAAACTACAACAAATCTACCGACAACCACTACAGAGGTAGAAACTACTACAAATCTACCAACAACCACTACAGAGGTAGAAACTACTACAAATCTACCAACAACCACTACAGAGGTAGAAACTACAACAAATCTACCAACAACCACTACAGAGGAAGAAACTACAACAAATCTACCAACAACCACTACAGAGGTAGAAACTACAACAAATCTACCGACAACCACTACAGAGGTAGAAACTACTACAAATCTACCAACAACCACTACAGAGGTAGAAACTACTACAAATCTACCAACAACCACTACAGAGGTAGAAACTACTACAAATCTACCAACAACCACTACAGAGGTAGAAACTACTACAAATCTACCTACAACCACTACAGAGGAAGAAACTACTACAATTCTAATGACAACCACTACAGAGGTACAAACTACTACAAATATACCAACTACCACTACAGAGGAAGAAACTACTACAATTCTAATGACAACCACTACAGAGGTAGAAACTACAACAAATTTACCAACAACTACTACAGAGGAAGAAACTACAACAAATCTACCGACAACCACCACAGAGGTAGAAACTACTACAAATCAACCAACAACCACTACAGAGGTAGAAACTACAACAAATCTACCGACAACCACTACAGAGGTAGAAGCTACTACAACAATCACATCTACAACTACTACAGATGTAGAAACAACAACAAATCTTCCGACAACCACTACAGAGGTAAAAACTTCAACAAATCAACCGACAACCACTACAGAGGTACAAACTACTACAAATCTACCAACAACCACTACAGAGGTTGAAACTACAACAAATCTACCGACAATTACTACAAAGGTAGAAACTACAACAAATCTACTAACAACCACTACAGAGGTACAAACTACTACAAATTTACCAACGACAACTTTAGAGGTAAAAACTACTTCAAATCTACGAACGACAACTCCAGAGGTAGAAATTACAACAAATCTACCGACAACAACTACAGAGGTAGAAACTACTACAAATATGCCGACTACCACTTCAGCAGAAGAAACTACTACAAATCTACCGACAACTACTACAGCGGTAGAAAAAACAACAAATCTGCCAACAACCACTATAGAGGTAGAAACAACAACAAATCTACCGACAACTACAACAGAGGTAGAAGCTACTACAAATCTACCTACAACTTCTACAGAGGAAGAAACTACAACAATCACATCTACAACTACTACAGATGTAGAATCAACAACAAATCTTCCGACAACCACTACAGAGGTAGAAACTACAACAAATCTACCAACAACTACTACAGAGGTAAAAACTACAACAAATCTACCAACAACCACTACAGAGGTAAAAACTTCTACAAATCTACCGACAACCACTACAGAGGTAGAAACTACAACAAATCTACCGACAACCACTACAGAGGTAGAAACTACAACAAATCTACCAACAACCACTACAGAGGTAAAAACTTCTACAAATCTACCAACAACCACTACAGAGGTAGAAACTACAACAAATCTACCAACAACCACTACAGAGGTAGAAACTACAACAAATCTACCAACAACCACTACAGAGGTAGAAACTACAACAAATCTACCGACAACCACTTCAGAGGTAGAAACTACAACTTATCAACCGACAACCACTACAGAGGTAGAAACTACAACAAATCTACCAACAACCACCATAGAGGTAGAAACTACTACAAATCTACCGACAACCACTACAGAAGTAGAAACAACAACAAATCTACCAACAACGACCACAGAGGTTGAAACTACTACAAATCTACCGACAACCACTACAGAGGTAGAAACTACTACAAATCTACCAACAACGACCACAGAGGTTGAAACTACTACAAATCTAACGTCAACCACTATAGAGGTAAAAACTACTACAAATCTTCCGACAACCACTACAGGGGTAGAAACTACAACAAATCTACCAACAACCACTACAGATGTAGAAACTACTACAAATCTAACGTCAACCACTACAGAGGTAAAAACTACTACAAATCTTCCGACAACCACTACAGAGGTAGTAACTACTACAAATCTACCAACAACCACTACAGAGGTAGAAACTACTACAAATCTACCTACAACTTCTACAGAGGAAGAAACTACAACAATTACATCTACAACTACTACAGATTTAGAAACAACAACAAATCTTCCGACAACAACTACAGAGGTAGAAACTACAACAAATTTACCAACCACCACTAAAGAGGAAAAAACTACTACAAATCTACCGACAACAACTACAGAGGTAGAAATTACAACAAATCTTCCGACAACCATTACAGAGGTAGAAACTACAACAAATCTACCAACAACCACTACAGATGTAGAAACTACTACAAATCTACAGTCAACCACTACAGAGGTAGAAACTACAACAAATCAACCGACAACCACTTCAGAGGTAAAAACTACTACAAATCTACCGACAACCACTACAGAGGTAGAAACTACAACAAATCTACCGACAACCACTACAGAAGTAGAAACAACAACAAATCTTCCGACAACTACTACAGAGGTAGAAACTACTACAAATCAACCGACAACCACTTCAGAGGTAAAAACTACTACAAATCTTCCGACAACCACTACAGAGGTAAAAACTACAACAAATCTACCGACAACCACTACAGATGAAGAAATTACTACAATTCTACCGACAACAACTACAGAAGTAGAAACAACAACGACAACCACTACAGAGGTAGAAAATACAACAAATCTACCAACAACCACTACAGAGGTAGAAACTACAACAAATCTACCAACAACCACTACAGAGGTAGAAACTACAACAAATCTACCAACAACCACTACAGAAGTAGAAACAACAACAAATCTTCCGACAACCACTACAGAGGTAGAAACTACAACAAATCTACCAACAACCACTACAGAGGTAGAAACTACAACAAATCTACCAACAACAACTACAGAGGTAGAAACTACAACAAATCTACCGACAACCACAACAGAGGTAGAAACTACTACAAATCTACCTACAACCACTACAGAAGTAGAAACTACAACAACCACTACAGAAGTAGAAACAACAACAAATCAACAAACAACCACTCTAGAGGTAGAAGCTACTACAAATCTACCAACAACCACTACAGAAGTAGAAACTACAACAAATCTACCAACAACAAATACAGATGTAAAAACTTCTACAAATCTACCAACAACCACTACAGAGGTAGACACTACTACAAGTCTACCAACAACCACTACAGAGGTAGAAACTACAACAAATCTACCAACAACCACTACAGAGGTAGAAACTACAACAAATCTACCAGCAACCACTACAGAGGTAGAAACTACACCAAATCTACCGACAACCACTACAGAGGTAGAAACTACACCAAATCTACCGACAACCACTACAGAGGTAGAAACTACAACAAATCTACCAACAACCACTACAGAAGTAGAAACAACAACAAATCTACCAAGTACCACTATAGAGGTAGAAACTACAACAAATCAACCGACAACCACTACAGAGGTAGAAACTACAACAAATCTACCGACAACCACTATAGAGGTAGAAACTACAACAAATCAACCGACAACCACTTCAGAGGTAAAAACTACTACAAATCTACCGACAACCACTACAGAGGTAGAAACTACAACAAATCTACCGACAACCACTACAGAAGTAGAAACAACAACAAATCTTCCGACAACTACTACAGAGGTAGAAACTACTACAAATCAACCGACAACCACTTCAGAGGTAAAAACTACTACAAATCTTCCGACAACCACTACAGAGGTAAAAACTACAACAAATCTACCGACAACCACTACAGATGAAGAAATTACTACAATTCTACCGACAACAACTACAGAAGTAGAAACAACAACAAATCTTCCGACAACCACTACAGAGGTAGAAACTACAACAAATCTACCAACAACCACTACAGAGGTAGAAACTACAACAAATCTACCAACAACCACTACAGAGGTAAAAACTACAACAATTCTACCGACAACCACTACAGATGAAGAAATTACTACAATTCTACCGACAACAACTACAGAAGTAGAAACAACAACAAATCTTCCGACAACCACTACAGAGGTAGAAACAACAACAAATCTTCCGACAACCACTACAGAGGTAGAAACTACAACAAATCTACCAACAACCACTATAGAGGTAGAAACTACAACAAATCTACCGACAACCACTACAGATGTAGAAACTACTACAAATATACCGACAACCACTACAGGGGTAGAAACTACTACAAATCTACCGACAACTACTACAGAGATAGAAACTATTACAAATCTACCGACAACAACTACAGAGATAGAAAATACTACAAATCTACCAACAACCACTACAGAGGTAGAAACTACAACAAATCTACCGACAACTACCACAGACTTAGAAACAACTACAAATGTATCGAAAACTTCTACAGAGGTAGAAACTACAACAAATATACCAACAACTACTACAGAGGAAGAAACTACAACAATCATAGCTACGACCACTGCAGAAGTAGAAACTGCAACAAATCTACCAACAACCACTATAGATGTAGCAACTACAACAAATCTACCGACAACTACTACAGAAGTAGAAACTACAACAAATCTGCCGACGACTACCACAGAGTTAGAAACAACTACAAATCTACCGACAACTTCTACAGAGATGGAAACTACAACAAATCTACCGACAACTACTACAGAAGTAGAAACTACTACAATTCTAATGACAACTACTACAGAGGTAGAAACTACAACAAATCTACCGACAACTACTACAGAAGTAGAAACTACTACAAATCTAATGACAACTACTACAGAGGTAGAAACTACTACAAATCTACCGACAACTACTACAGAGGTAGAAACTACTACAAATCTACCGACAACTACTACAGAAGTAGAAACTACTACAATTCTAATGACAACTACTACAGAGGTTGAAACTACTACAAATCTACCAACAACCAATACAAAGGAAGAAACAACAACAAATCTACCAACAACCACTATAGAGGTAGAAACTACTACAAATCTACCAACAACCACCACAGAGGTAGAAACTACAACAAACCTACCTACAACCACTACAGAGGTAGAAACTACTACAAATCTACCAACAACCACTACAGAGGTAGAAACTACAACAAATCTACCTACAGAGGTAGAAACTACAACAAATCTACCAACAACCACTACAGAGGTAGAAACTACAACAAATCTACCAACAACCACTACAGAGGTAGAAACTACTACAAATCTACCAACAACCACTACAGAGGTAGAAACTACAACAAATCTACCTACAGATATAGAAACTACAACAAATCTACCGACAACTTCTACAGAGGTAGAAACTACAACAAATCTACCAACAACCACTACAGAGGTAGAAACTACAACAAATCTACCGACAACTTCTACAGAGGTAGAAACTACAACAAACCTACCAACAACTTCTACAGAGGTAGAAACTACAACAAATCTACCGACAACTGCTACAGAGGTAAAAACTGAAGCAAATGTTCCAATAACCACAACAGAGGTAGAAACTACAACAACACAAACCACAGAGATAGATAGTACAAGCATACCAACAATTACATATTCGGCGTTGTCGTCACAAACTACATTGAGTACATTCGGGGCAGAGGTTACAACGCTAACAACAGATTTAACAAGTACTGGTATGATATTTGGTGTGCTGTCATGATTAACAGAATATATACTCACCGCCAAGCACGAGAGATTGAAGAAACAAAAATCACCCAAATATAATGTTATTCGCTATCACTTTTCACGCTTTTGTAGCATTTCACATTCTATTGTTATTTCTTTGTGTTCTTAAACACTAAACATTGAAAAGGTGATACAGATTACTAGCATGTTATTTTGTTTTTCAGAAAATAGAATGGTGCAATCCACGTAAAAAGCTTGAAACTACCATCACGTTATTTTACTGATATGATGTTTTGTAAATGTAGCACTTAGTATAGTACAGTTCTTATCTTGATTGTGTAGCTACATATTTGAGTTAAATTCTCTTGGCATAATATACTATTCAATTTTTTTTTAAAAATCTTAAAATACATTGTATATTTAAATTCTTTTATTCATTAAACGGACTTCTTATATTTTTCTTTGTAAGTGTTATGTTAAAGATAATGTAATTCGTTTTTAACCGAATCTTTGTTCTTACAAGCATGATGTTTTTTCTAAGAATCTTAGAAATCTATAACATCTACGGATTTCTTAATACAATTCTTTGAAACGAAATTATTTCATGTTGTTTTAAAGTCTAGTTTTATTCCTAAAAGAATTTTTTTATATTTTCAGACTCCCAGACAACCACAGGACAAACCGACATTACAACGACCAGTATTAGTACTGAAATCACCAGTACCCCAGTAACAACAACCATTACCACTACAGAGGGTACAACATCAATTTCTTCATCAACGACGGGTTCTAATGCTGAAAGTACAACAGAGGATGCTACAACTACATCTTCTACAAATGATATCACAACAACAGTAGGCGAAACAACTTCCTCTGTTGTTTCCACCACAACATTAGACGATACAACAACTTCACCATACGTATCAACCACACAAACTGGAACAACAATGTCAAAGGCAGCTGAGACTACAGCTCAAACAGCTACGACAACCCAAATAGATACGACTACTATACCAATTACCACTACAACTCAAATAGATACCACTTCTGCACAAGCAGAAACTACAACAGCACAGATGGATACGACTACTATGCCCGGTACAACTTCAACACGAGCAGAAACAACAACAGCTCAAATGGATACGACAACAACACAAGCAGAAACAACATCTCAAACAGATTCAACAACAATACAAACAGAAACTACAACAGCTCAACTAGATACTACTATTATACCAGGTACAACTTCAACACAAGCAGAAACAACAACAGCTCAAATGGATACTACTACAATGTCCGGTACAACTTCAACGCAAGCAGAAACTACAACAACTCAAATGGATACGACAACAACACAAGCAGAAACAACATCTCAAACAGATTCAACAACAATACAAACAGAAACTACAACAGCTCAACTAGATACTACTACTATACCAGGTACAACTTCAACACAAGCAGAAACTACAACAGCTCAAATGGATACTACTACTATGTCCGATACAACTTCAACGCAAGCAGAAACTACAATAGCTCAAATGATAACGACTACAACACAAACAGAAACAACATCTCAAACAGATTCAACAACAATACAAGCAGAAACAACAACAGCTCAAATGGATGCTACAACTATACCAGGTACAACTTCAACACAATTAGAAACAACAACTCAAATGGATTCAACAACATCTCCAACAGATTCAACAACAATACAAGCAGAAACAACAACAGCTCAAATGGATACTTCAACTATACCAGGTACAACTTCAACACAATTAGAAACAACAACTCAAATGGATTCAACAACATTTCCAACAGATTCAACAACAATACAAGCAGAAACTACAACAGCTCAAATAGATACTACTACTATACCAGGTACAACTTCAACACCCTCAGAAACAACAACTCAAATGGATTCAACAACAAAAAATGCAGAAACAACAACGGCTCAAATGATTTCAACAACAACACTTGAAGAAACAACAACGCAGATGGATACCACTACAATGAAAGCAGAAACAACTACAGCTCAAATGGATGCGACAACAACACCAGTAGAAACAACACCAACTCTGATGGATTCAACAACACAAGCAGGAACAACAACAGATAACATGGATTCAACAACAACAACAACACTAGTAGAAACTACAGCTCAAATGGATACCACGACACAAGCTGAAACATCTACAAGTCAGATAGATACTACTACAATGAAATCAGAAACAACTACAATTCAAATGGATGCGACAACAATGAAATCAGAAACAACTACAACTCAAATAGATGCGACAACAACACTATCAAAAACAACTTCAGCTCAAATGGATACCACTACACAACTTGGTACAACATCAACTATAATAGATACTACTACACAAGTAGGAACATCTACAACACAGATAAATACCACTACAATGGATGCGACTACAGCACAAACAGGCGATACAGCAACACAAACAATGACAACTTCACCTCAAGTGGATTTGACTACAACACAAGCAGAAACTACAGCTCATACGGTTTCGACTACATATGGTGAGACAACTACAGCTCCTTTGGATACAACTACAGCAATGGCGGTAACAACTACAACTAAAATTGAAACTACTACTCAAACAGGAACAACTACATCCCAAATGAATGCGATAACAACACAAGCAGCATTAACTACAACTAAAATAGAGATGACCTCAACTCAAATGGATGCGACTTCGACACAAGCAATGGAAACCTCAACACAGGAAAGAGCAACTTCACCTCAAACGGAGAGGACTACTACATTATCAGAAACATCATCAACTCAAACGGAGGAGACAAGCACAATAAAGGTAGGAACAACCACAATGAAAGATGAAGGGACAACAACTCAAGAAGAATCAACCACTACGCAGACAGTCCAGACAGCGACACAAGAAGGTACAACAACAACTCAAGCGAGTGGAACCGCCACGCATGTAGGAACAACCACAACACAAGTGGGAGAGACCTCGGTAAATGCAGATACAACTACAATGTTAGCGGTCACAACTCAGGCAGATTCAACCACAACAGAATCAGGCCAGACCTCGTCGTCCACATCCATTCAAGAATCAACAACAATGGCCCAGCAACATACATCTATTACTCAGTCAACAACGCAGCGAATACAAGAAACAACTCAACCTATACAGGATCCGACAACTACAGTGGTCGAACATACAACTACACAGTCAATTCCAGTCACAACAACAAGCACACAGGAAGAGACGACTACCGTCCAGCCAGTTACCCAGCCTGTTACACAACCGACTACGCAGACATTACAGGAAACAACTACGAAGCAGACGACACAACGCGTTACCACTGCAGGTACGACGCAAGCAACTACGCAAGCTCCCGATCCATGTGATGGCGTCACGTGTGCTGATGGTGGTATTTGTACGGCATTGTCACCTACCACGCATGTTTGCCAGTGCAATTCAACTAAATGTGGACCATGTAAGTTTAGATTTTAAAGTTACAATCTCTTCAACATGTTCAACATCTATTAGAAATCTTGCTTGAAATGTGAAAAGGTGATTCAGTTTTTATAATGCTTTTGGATTTCTATATTTTTAATTGAATTAGAGGATGAAATGTAAGAGTTGTCTTTTTCCTGTTCTTTTATATAAAAAAGGGTATTTATACCCACACGTTATACGATCTTGTACGTTTTGTGTAATAAGTTGACCAATGTATATTTTGTACTTCCATTTATGAATTTCAGATGCAGAAAACCCCTGCGCCAACACGCAGAATCCTCCATGTACGTCAGATGGTGTTGTACACACATGCGTCCTAAAGACCGACGGGTCATTCACGTGTGTTTGTCAAACCGGTTACGTCAACTCTGGACAGTACTGCATAGGTATTTAGTACTTTTGTTGTTTAAACTTTTCATATGAAAATAAAAAAAAAACCGTATCAATTATGGCATGTCTGGTATATTAATTCCCGAAAAAATAGCCCTTATCAAACTGACCATAGACCTAAGTGTATATTATTTTTAATTTGTATGAATAGACTAAACAATTAGATAAATACACAGTGTACATACATGGATTTAAATTTGAATATATAAACATGTATAATATGTAGATATGAGGACATAATAATCAAAGTTTTAGTTTTTGCCAGGCTTGCTATACCCCGGGTGCTATACATTATATATATGTTTATTTTAAGTGCAACCTGATATTTACAAATAATGTACATAAATATTAATTACCTAAATTTATCAGCCAGCCTTCAAAGGCTTGTGGAGCACCGTTTATCATTGTACTAAAATATTGTCCGTTTTGTTTTTCGATTAAATTGCAATTACAAGACTTATTAAAATCAAAAAGAAAACTTTCTAAAACTTAATCAAAAGGAAGCTTTCTAAGACTTTAAATAAAAAAGAGAACTTTCTAAAACTAAAGATCAAAAAGAAAACTTTCTAAAACTTTAAATCAAAAAGAAGATATATATCCGTCAGACTATATGTTTGGGTAACTGTACCCCCTCTACACCGCTTTATGAAAGGTTGTTTCATTCCCCAGTAAAACAAATCCCCACTAATTCAGACACATGAGAATGCAGAAAATAAGTGTCCATAAGTATATGTTAAGAAATATTTTGAGTTTTGATTTTTTGTGTTTCATTTTGCATATGTCCCTACATTGACATCGTTGATTGGGCGGAGCTACAATGCGGTCCCATTACTTGTTATGGAGCAAATCGAATTTCTTTCTCCAACTCAAATATAAAGCTTCAAGATGGTTCGAAATTACCAATAATACTCTGAATAATAAGTTAATATAATACATTTGGTTGAAATCCATAGGTAAATAACCCCACTTTTTTAATATTCTGATCCTGAACTTCATTAATATGAGGCAGGTAAAACCTGTTACGCTCCCGAGGTTTCAATCAATTTAATTTTTTTGGTTCGAAAATAAAAACAAACTAGCTTTTCTTGTGGGTTTCGTGAGCGTTTAATGACGTCTAAAATTTTCAAAGATAAAAACGTTAAAAAGACGCCGAAAGTTCGGGAAAACAAGCGCGTGCTATACCGGACGTTGAAGGAAAATTCAGCCCATAGTACAACTAAAATATTGACATTTCTACCATTATCGCTCCCTTCGGGAGCGTATAAAGTTCAAGATCAAGAGACTTCCAAAATTGATATTTTCATGAAAGTCTTTTAAATTCCGCTAAATGTCGGTAAATTTTAAATGCTTTCGTCATTAAAATACTATTAGTAATAATTTAGTGCCAATTTTGACATCTAATGTATTGTATTTCGCCCGATGTGATTTGGCTTTCGGCATTGCTCCATTACGAGAAATGGGACCGCATTGTAGCTCCGCCCAAATCAAAGATGTCCAAGGAGCTACATTATACGTCATTTTCGAGTTCATTGCTTTTCCGGAAAAATCCCTCAATTACACAGAAATTATCACGTGACTTTACCAGTTTGTGAGTCAAACTGGTTTGCTGCCATGTAGACTTATTCAAAAGTGATTGTGAGATCATCAAAACAATAACATCTCTATGAAAGGTAAATACTTCAATTGAATGAAGAAATATTCTTACGTGCATAGAAATATTGTCAAAGTTGAAGATTCTGTCTTTAATAAACAACAAGCAATATTTATTTTGATCTATTGCTCTTAATTGCACCGGAAGTCGTCATGCCTAGAAAAATATATAATAAAAGAACCTTTTCCGGATTCCCCAGCCATTCCGCAATAACCCGAAATTGACGTATTGTAGCTAGGTATGACTATGAGCAATATTTTCCTGGACTATTATTTAAAAAAAAGAAGATGGTTACCCGATTGATACAGTGTACTATGAAAAAGAGTATGTTCACAAAGGCCTATTATTGGCCCTGCAATTGTGCTGATTTTTCCATGGATTTTTCATGTTCGAGCAATCTAAATAGATGCTTTGAAAATAACTTGCAAAATACCTGTATTTAACATAATATTTAGACAATAAAGAGATGTGGAATAAGTGTACGTGACACAACCAACATTAAAGAAACAGCAATTTAAAAAATTACAATGGAAAACAGCCAGCAGTCTTCAACATGACCAGAGGTCATGCATGTAACAGTTTTCTAGTAATTATATTGTGCTGTTTCTTTCAGTGACATCCTAAATATTGAGGAAATAAGGAAAATCTTCATTTTTGTTGATTTGTTATCCCTTTTTACCACTGTTGTGCCAAAATCAAAGTAGGCCACATGCTCTGACCAACATATATATTTCATTATTAATTCATTATTTCAAAGTGAACATTTTAACTCAGAATATGCAGCCAACATTATATTCATCATATTTTACCCAAAAGTTGCTAAATTTGTCAAAAATAGCGATTTTTAAAGAAGTTCACTTACTTTAGAGGTCACTGCTGTTCACGAAAGTAAAAATTCATGCACAATTTATGACATTTTATAAAGTATAAAGTCTAATGACCATTCTAGCAGCATTATTTTGAAACTGTCTCAAATTTGAAATTTTAATAGGCCTGTTTTTGGCCATTTCCGAACATACTCCATTTTAAATTTCCATGACTATTCACATGTAAAAACCTATCATGTTTCTTTACAAAAAATGACCAGCAAAGCATGCATGTTTGCTGCAATGTAACCAAAAAATTCAAATATCACAAATTAATAATTAAATTTTTACATTGATTAATCATGAAAAATATACAATGTAGGCAGTGGCTCCAAATACAAGCATGTAGGTGTAGCCTGTAGGCTGTAGGCTCCCAATGGGAATGTGTACCCTAACGGTTAGCTATATATGTCCACAGAATTATAATATTACTTCTAATAATATGGAAAAATAAGCTCTTGAATTTTTTTTTCTCAAAATTATCGTTAGCTGAAACATTGGCTATTTATTTATTTATTAGCTAACGATAATTTTGAGAATAGCTTTAAATATCATGGTTATCTGTATATTTCATATACATGTACAAATATTAACTTTCTTGTGTTCCTAATTAATTTAAACCAACAGGTTGTAAAATACAGTAAAAAAGGTACATGTACAAACTGACTATATAGATGAATATACATGTAGTTTATTTTGCAATAGACATATAATAATTAATGTTTTCCCATATTATTAGAATCCGGGATTAGAATTAATTATATTATAATTCTGTGTACCTATAGCTAAACCCATGTTTCAGCTAACAGTACACACCTGTATTGGGAGTATACAGGCTCCAGGTACACATGTTTATTCAGAGCAACTGCCAAAAATATAGTCCAGTTGTTACTAAATACCATCAAATGAGCTCTACAGTAGCAAATGAGCTATTATACCCATCCTGATTAAAGAATAGCCTAAATGTACAAGCTGATTGTAGGTTCAAAATGACAGTGTATTTGAATTATCAACCAATGTAATGAGTTGTTCAACTAGATGTTCATAATTGTAACTTTAAACAAATTAGGAATTTAAAACTTCAGATATAAATGAGTGCCAGTTGTCAACAAATGATTGTAAAGATAGTTCAACAGGACAGTTTAAGACTGGAGTGGTAGCTTGTCAGAATACCCCAGGAAGTTACAGCTGTTTGTGTGACACAAGATACTATACTGCTAATTGTCAAGGTAAGGGCTCTTACTTCTTAGTCATGAAATTAGTGCTGACCACTAGCATGTGTTACTCTCAGACCCTAAGATCCCAATTGAAAAGCTAATTGTAAGGTTTTTCTCCGCAAAACCTGGTTCAATTCATTATAGACAAGTAAAGACCATTAATTGCTACCCTTTGGAAATGAAAAACTGGCTTAAAACTTTATTTAGAAAAGAATGTATGAAATGATCACAGTGTGTTATTTTTGCATTATGTCCCAGGGTGTTTCTTGTGGAATTGAACTGCTATCGATTTTAATTTTCACTGTGTGTTATTTTTGCATTGTGTGCAAAAAGTTAAGGCCGCCGCAAAAGTGCAAAGGGTGTTTCTTGTGGAATTGAACTGCTATCGATTTTAATTTTCACTGTGTGTTATTTTTGCATTGTGTTATTAATTATCAGTAGGGGAAAGGTAAGACCTAAACAACTACATGAAGTTTAACCCCACCACATTTTATATGTGCCTGTCTTAAACCAGGTATCATTATCAAACTGTAAACATGTGATTATTCCGCCAGGAGACAAAATCTGTGGAATTTTTTTACCCATCTCCAGTTCTCTCAACTTTTTGTGTAACATTCTGCTTTTTCGAGACATGACAAAATTTTTGTTTAATAGATATTTTAATTGTTCAGTCATAAAACATTTCTAGTGTTTTAGGGGTTTGTCAATTAGTCAGACGTGAATTTCACAGGTAAAAGTGCTATTATTTCAAGGTTTATTGCCAAAATTGACCTGATAATTGTATAAAGTAAAACAGTTGGAGATTAATCAGTGAAGCCAGGTATTTTTGGCACACACTTGTGCCCTTAATTGACATCGGATTTGAATTATATGCATTTCATTTAGACCATGGGCCAATAACAGAACCGTGAGTAGCGCCTACTGGCCTCATTGAAGGCTGCTGGCCTCGTTGAAGGCTGCTGGCGCTACCCATTGTGATTTTTGTCTCGCAGATCGGGACATAGGTGTTACTTTACCGGCGGCGGCGGCGGCCTTAACTTTTTGGGTAAGGTTTCCATATCTCAAAAACTATAGCTCCAAAGTTGATGAAACTTGGTATGCATATGCCTCAGTAGTAGCTTAGCACAGTTGCATCCCCATCTTTTGACCTGGACCTTGATTTTCTGGTTGAGTGACTTTGACAATTTTCAATACATATAATAGCAATGGTAAGGTTTTGTGAGAACCTCCATATCTTAAGAACTATAAGTCCTAGGTTAATGAAACTTGGTATGCATATGCCTCAGTAGTAGCTTAGCACAGTTGCATCCCCATCTTTTGACCTGGACCTTGATTTTCTGGTTCAGTGACTTTGACAATTTTCAATACATATAATAGCAATGGTAAGGTTTTGTGAGAACCTCCATATCTTAAGAACTATAAGTCCTAGGTTAATGAATCTTGGTATGCATATGCCCCAGTAGTAGCTTAGCAAAGCTGCATCCCCATCTTTTGACCTTGACCTTGATTTTCCAGTTGAGTGACTTTGACAATTTTCAATACATATAATAGCAATGGTAAGGTTTTGCGAGCAGCTCCATATCTCAAGAACAATAAATCCTAGGCTGATGAAACTTGATATGTATAAGCCCCAGTAGTAGCTAAGCACAGTTGCATCCCTGTCTTTTGACCATGACCTTGAATTTCTGGTTGAGTGACTCTGATTATTTTTATTGCTTATATTAGTAATGTTTAAGTTCTATAAATACCTTTTGATCTCAGAAATGGAAAATCCTTATAAAGTCAAAATATAGTGAAAGTAAGAAAGAAATATTGTTTCTGATGGTGCCGGCAGGCGAGAAATACTTTAGTTTTAACTCTTGTTCTGAATTGCCGCTTGATTGTGGGCTGTGTCATGTACACTTATTCCACATCTCATCATTTCTAATTGAAATGCAATTTAAAAGAGCATTGAAAATGGTCTAATCTCCAGCTTTGTCATGACAGGTCTATCACATGTATGAAACTGATGTTTGTAGTCATTGAATTGTTATTTGTTTTTAGCTCACCTGACCCGAAGGGTCATGTGAGCTATTGTCATCACTTGGCGTCCGTCGTCCGTCCGTCGTCCGTCGTCCGTAAACTTTTTAAAACGTTAACTCCTCTAACACCATAAGTCCAATTGCAACCAAACTTGGTATGGTTGTTCATTAGCATTCGGTGCTTAGAACTGATGTGGGGATTTTTGATTCGTCGTAAAACATGGCCGCCATGGCTAAAAATAGAACATAGGGGTAAAATGCAGTTTTTTGCAAATAACTCAAAAACGGCTACAGATATCAAAATTCTGGCAAAGGGTAAAAGTGATCAGCACCTCAAGATCTACCTACCCTGAAATTTTGAAGAAAATCCAACGACCCATGTAGGAGTTATTGCCCTTTTTGTGGATTTTTTGCAAATTTTGCACCTGTTTAGCTCAATATCTTGAAAACTATACTAGATATTTGAGAAATTTAAATTGCATATTGTTAAGCACATCAAGATCTACAAATTATGTAACAGGGTCAACGTTGTAGGACCTTTCCTTTTAGGAGTTATTGCCCTTAGAACGTCAAAATTTAGCATTTTAACAGCATTTCTCATTACATTGAAAACGTTAACTCCTCTGACACTTTAAGTCCAAATGGAACCAAACTTGGTATAGTTGTTTATTAGCATTAGATGTATAGAACTGATGTGGGGATTTTTGATTGGTCATAAAAGATGGCCGCTGTGGCTAAAAATAGAACATAGGGGTAAATGGCAGTTTTTTGCAAGTAACTCTAAAACGGTGACAGATTTCAAAATTTTGATTTGGAACAAAAGTGATCAGCACCTCAAGATCTACCAGCTCTGAAATTTTGAAGAAAATCCAACAACCCATGTAGGAGTTATTGCCCTTTTTGTGGATTTTTTGCAAATTTTGCACCTGTTTAGCTCAATATCTTGAAAACTATACTAGATATTTGAGAAATTTAAATTGCATATTGTTAAGCACATCAAGATCTACAAAATATGTAACAGGGTCAACGTTGTAGGACCTTTCCTTTTAGGAGTTATTGCCCTTAGAACGTCAAAATTTAGCATTTTAACAGCATTTCTCATTACATTGAAAACGTTAACTCCTCTGACACTTTAAGTCCAAATGGAACCAAACTTGGTATAGTTGTTTATTAGCATTAGGTGTATAGAACTGATGTGGGGATTTTTGATTGGTCGTAAAACATGGCCGCTGTGGCTAAAAATAGAACATAGGGGTAAATGGCAGTTTTTTGCAAGTAACTCTAAAACGGTGACAGATTTAAAAATTTTGATTGGGAACAAAAGTGATCAGCACCTCAAGATCTACCAGCTCTGAAATTTTGAAGAAAATCCAACGAGCCATGTAGGAGTTATTGCCCTTTTTGTGGATTTTTTGCAAATGTTGCACCTGTTTAGCTCAATATCTTGAAAACTATACTAGATATTTGAGAAATTTAAATTGCATATTGTTAAGCACATCAAGATCTACAAAATATGTAATAGGGTCAACGTTGTAGGACCTTTCCTTTTAGGAGTTATTGCCCTTAGAACGTCAAAATTTAGCATTTTAACAGCATTTCTCATTACATTGAAAACGTTAACTCCTCTGACACTTTAAGTCCAAATGGAACCAAACTTGGTATAGTTGTTTATTAGCATTAGATGTATAGAACTGATGTGGGGATTTTTGATTGGTCGTAAAAGATGGCCGCTGTGGCTAAAAATAGAACATAGGGGTAAATGGCAGTTTTTTGCAAGTAACTCTAAAACGGTGACAGATTTCAAAATTTTGATTTGGAACAAAAGTGATCAGCACCTCAAGATCTACCAGCTCTGAAATTTTGAAGAAAATCCAACAACCCATGTAGGAGTTATTGCCCTTTTTGTGGATTTTTTGCAAATTTTGCACCTGTTTAGCTCAATATCTTGACAACTATACTAGATATTTGAGAAATTTAAATTGCATATTGTTAAGCACATCAAGATCTACAAAATATGTAATAGGGTCAATGTTGTAGGACCTTTCCTTTTAGGAGTTATTGCCCTTAGAACGTCAAAATTTAGCATTTTAACAGCATTTCTCATTACATTGAAAACGTTAACTCCTCTGACACTTTAAGTCCAAATGGAACCAAACTTGGTATTATTGTTTATTATAATTAGGTGTATAGAACTGATGTGGGGATTTTTGATTGGTTGTAAAACATGGCCGCTGTGGCTAAAAATAGAACATTAGGTTAAACTGCATTTTTTTGCAAATAACTCAAAAAGGGTGATAGATTTTTAGATTTTGATTGAGAACAAAAGTGATCAGCACCTTTAGATCCACCATATTGTCAGATGACCCCCTTATTAATCTAATGACCCTTTCAACGTTAAATAGATTTTGCCTTATAACCTTTACTTCAGGCACATATGTCAGGTGAGCGATTCAGGCTCCTGGGAGCCTCTTGTTTATTGTCAAGAAGGACAAAATTATGAAAATATGAAATAAAGTTACAACAATTTTTTTAAAACAGCCTGGATGCTCAATCTCAAGAAGAGTATGCAGAATAATGTTACATTTATTACATAGACATCAAAAGAAATTGAATTTTTCAAAGATAATGAGATGCATGTGAAATAAGTGTATGTGACTCAACCTAAAGTATTAACAACAATGAAAAAATCCCCAATGGAAAATTGCCAGAAGCCTTCAATGTGACCAGTCGTCACTGCTCGCTGTTTTACAATTCACTCTAGATTAAAAATATAATGCCAATGATTCAAACTCAATCAAAAAAACATCAAAGAAAAAGACCCTACAAACTACAAAGTCATGAATTTTAAAAAAAATTAAATAATGGATAAATAAGACATAAACAAATAAAAAGCTATGCAGAGCACAGCATGATATGACGGCAACAAGTTGAACCCTGTACTTTGGAGGCCCAATATGGATAGTCTATTGCTTTGGTTATATGCCGCCCATGTTGGACTAACAAGGTTTTTTGACACATGCATTCTGTTGTGGACTTTAAAATGCATAATATAGTTATTACATATTTACATCAACATTTCATAGAAAAAAATCTTATTCATATATTAATTGACGTTTTGGCCCTTGGACCTCTTATTTCTTATTTTACTAAAATGATAAGGGCCACAAACCCCAAATGCAGTAAGAAGCTTCCTTAAGTGGATATAATCATCATATAAAAACTTTATAACAATTGGCTAGCCCACTACAAATAAATCTATTTGCCTCAACAAACTCTAAAGCAGTGTTTTTTTCCCTTCATCCCCTAATTTCTCAAAAACCGTAAAAGATATTGCAAATCTGATTGAAAAATGCAGGCAGGGATTTTCATAAGGATTCCAAAGAAAAAAAGATTTTGAAAATCGGATGAAAAATAAACAATTTGATTTTTTAAGAATCGCACCTCTTTGGCCCCCTGTAGCAATGTAACAGTGCATTATGTATCAAATTCGTTGACACATTTAGTTGACAGAATTTAGTAAAAAAAAAGAATTTTCAAAAATCGATTGAAAACATTGTACAATAGTTTTGTCAATACTCTAATGTTTTAGCCCTTTTTGGCCCCTTTTTAGCTCACCTGACCCGAAGGGTCATGTGAGCTATTGTCATCACTAGGCGTCCGTCGTCCGTCCGTTGTCCGTCGTCCGTAAACTTTTTATAACGTTAACTCCTCTGACACCATAAGTCCAATTGCAACCAAACTTGGTATGGTTGTTCATTAGCATTTGGTGCTTAGAACTGAAGTGGGGATTTTTGATTCGTCGTAAAACATGGCCGCCATGGCTAAAAATAGAACATAGGGGTAAAATGCAGTTTTTTGCAAATAACTCAAAAACGGCTACAGTGATCAGCACCTCAAGATCTACCTACCCTGAAATTTTGAAGAAAATCCAACGACCCATGTAGGAGTAATTGCCCTTTTTAGCTCACCTGTCCCGAAGGGTCATGTGAGCTATTGGCGTCACTTGGCGTCCGTCGTCCGTCCGTCCGTAAACTTTTTCAAACGTTAACTCCTCTGACACCATAAATCCAATTGAAACCAAACTTGGTGTAGTTGATCTTTAGGGTATGGCCTACAAAACTATCGTTCGGATTTTTGATTCGTAAAAAAACATAGCCGCCATGGCTAAACAGGGGGTCAAATTACAGTTTTTTGCAAATAACTCAAAAACGGTAACAGATATCAAAATTCTGGCATAGGGTAAAAGTGATCAGCACCTCAAGATCTACCTACCCTGAAATTTTGAAGAAAATCCAACAACCTATGTAGGAGTTATTGCCCTTTTTGTGGATTTTTTGCAAATTTTGCACCTGTTTAGCTCAATATCTTGAAAACTATACAAGATATTTGAGAAATTTAAATTGCATATTGTTAAGCACATCAAGATCTACAAAATATGTAATAGGGTCAACGTTGTAGAACCTTCTCTTTTAGGAGTTATTGCCCTTAGAACGTCAAAATTGAGCATTTTAACAGCATTTCCTCATTACATTGAAAACGTTAACTCCTCTGACAGTTCAAGTCCAATTGGAACCAAACTTGGTATAGTTGTTCAGTAGCATTTGGTGTATAGAACTGATGTGGGGATTTTTGATTGGTTGTAAAACATGGCGGCTGTGGCTAAAAATAGAACATTGGGTTAAACTGATTTTTTTTGCAAATAACTCAAAAACGGTGACAGATTTTAAAATTTTGATTGGGGACAAAAGTGATCAGCACCTCAAGATCTACCAGCTCTGAAATTTTGAAGAAAATCCAACTACCCATGTAGGAGTTATTGCCCTTTTTGTGGATTTTTTTCAAATTTTGCACCTGTTTAGCTCAATATCTTGAAAACTGTACTAGATTTTAGAGAAATTTAAATTGCATATTGTTAAGCGCATCAAGATCTACAAAATTTGTAACAGGGTCAACATTGTAGGACCTTTCCTTTGAGGAGTTATTGCCCTTGGAACGTCAAAATTGAGCATTTTAACTGCATTTCCTTATATTGAAAATGTTAACTCCTCTGACACTTTAAGTCCAAATGGAACCAAACTTGGTATTATTGTTTATTATTATTAGGTGTATAGAACTGTTGTGGGGATTTTTGATTGGTTGTAAAACATGGCCGCTGTGGCTAAAAATAGAACATTAGGTTAAACTGCATTTTTTTGCAAATAACTCAAAAAGGGTGACAGATTTTTAGATTTTGATTGAGAACAAAAGTGATCAGCACCTTTAGATCCACCATATTGTCAGATGACCCCCTTATTAATCTTATGACCCTTTCAACGTTAAATAGATTTTGCCTTTATAACCTTTACTTCAGGCACATATGTCAGGTGAGCGATTCAGGCTCCTGGGAGCCTCTTGTTATAAAATGGTTGGGGCCACAAACCCCAAATAAGATACCAACCTTCCTTTAGTGATTACAATTATCATATCAAAATCTTGAAAACTATACTAGATATTTGAGAAATTTAAATTGCATATTGTTAAGCACATCAAGATCTACAAAATATGTAATAGGGTCAACGTTGTAGGACCTTTCCTTTTAGGAGTTATTGCCCTTAGAACGTCAAAATTTAGCATTTTAACAGCATTTCTCATTACATTGAAAACGTTAACTCCTCTGACACTTTAAGTCCAAATGGAACCAAACTTGGTATAGTTGTTTATTAGCATTAGATGTATAGAACTGATGTGGGGATTTTTGATTGGTCGTAAAAGATGGCCGCTGTGGCTAAAAATAGAACATAGGGGTAAATGGCAGTTTTTTGCAAGTAACTCTAAAACGGTGACAGATTTCAAAATTTTGATTTGGAACAAAAGTGATCAGCACCTCAAGATCTACCAGCTCTGAAATTTTGAAGAAAATCCAACAACCCATGTAGGAGTTATTGCCCTTTTTGTGGATTTTTTGCAAATTTTGCACCTGTTTAGCTCAATATCTTGACAACTATACTAGATATTTGAGAAATTTAAATTGCATATTGTTAAGCACATCAAGATCTACAAAATATGTAATAGGGTCAATGTTGTAGGACCTTTCCTTTTAGGAGTTATTGCCCTTAGAACGTCAAAATTTAGCATTTTAACAGCATTTCTCATTACATTGAAAACGTTAACTCCTCTGACACTTTAAGTCCAAATGGAACCAAACTTGGTATTATTGTTTATTATAATTAGGTGTATAGAACTGATGTGGGGATTTTTGATTGGTTGTAAAACATGGCCGCTGTGGCTAAAAATAGAACATTAGGTTAAACTGCATTTTTTTGCAAATAACTCAAAAAGGGTGATAGATTTTTAGATTTTGATTGAGAACAAAAGTGATCAGCACCTTTAGATCCACCATATTGTCAGATGACCCCCTTATTAATCTAATGACCCTTTCAACGTTAAATAGATTTTGCCTTATAACCTTTACTTCAGGCACATATGTCAGGTGAGCGATTCAGGCTCCTGGGAGCCTCTTGTTATAAAATGGTTGGGGCCACAAACCCCAAATAAGATACCAACCTTCCTTTAGTGATTACAATTATCATATCAAAATTTTAAAACAATCTGTCAATATTTACTCAAGTTATCACACAGAAACCAAATGTTCCCAGACAACAACAACAATGACATCGCCTTAAAATTATAGATCGTCAAATTTTGTGGTCTATAAAAACCGAGGTGCAATGTCTCAGTGAGTAAGAATTAAAAGTGATAAGTTCATAAATTACATTAACTTGTCCTGACATTTTGGAACAATTTGAAAAACTTATCAGTCAATGGCCTATGAATTGTACCAATAGGAAACTCTAGGCCAGTTTTCAGCCAAAAACTGCACATGTTAATTGCTAATCCTTATTTCAAAGACTACATGTATAATAACTGCAAATTACTTTAAGGAATGACCACAATATTTTTTTTTCTATGAATAAAAAACATTTCAAAATGTGGCACATAATGTGCAGCAGGTTACACAAAAGTGTTTCACATTTCAAGAAATATTTGATAGGCATGATAGGAGAAAAATAATTTTGATTCAGTTTATAAATTTAAATTCCCCAATTGGAGCCCCAACCACCAGACCAAAAAGTTCATCCATTGAGAAAAAAAAAATTGAGGTTGTAAACGATCATCTGAACATTTCTAAATCCCATAAAATATCTTTTAACAAGTTGAGATCTAATTGATCTTAAACCAAACTTAACCTATATGTATATAACATAAAAGTAAGACTCCTGTCTGTTACAAATGGTCTGTTACTGCGTCAGGCTAACCATCATGCTACTTAGAAATCTTAACCATGAATATTTTTTAAATTAAAAATCATCTTCGCTGCATGTACATATATTTGCATGAACTGATAAAAAGCAAAATAAACCTAATTTGTATATTTGTGTTTTAGAATACTTATATTTAATTTCCAGTGCATATGCACACATGTCTTATCATCTACCATGCAACTTTGGCAATTTGTGATTGAAAACTGTGTGTGCTGGATATGAATATTTTGAAACAAAAGCCTGAGTTTCACATTTGTATTTTGAAAAATTTAATTTGTTCAGGTCTTCAAGACAGGAATAAGTTTGTAATTTTTTTCTCCTAATTTTTATTCATATTTTAAAAACAGTTTGCTTTGTTTCACATATCACCCCATTTTTCGAGTTTGATGGGGCACTTCCAATCCATAGAAGTTCAGTAGAATAAGGGTCTACATGAAGAGTAAGTGGCTTTTCAATGCCAATTTTAGTCATATCATGGCATACAATCAGATCCCCATTCTTGTTAAGAACATCTAAAGAGTTGCTTTCTCCATCACAGATCAATATTTCATTTTTAGAGGTCACTACAAGGTCAGACGGAAAATATTTGTGTTCCGAGTCGACACTTGTTTGGCCATAGTATGTCCATTCTAATTTTCCTTCATAGTTAAAAGCTATAACTCTTCCCTCAAAAGATTCATTCAATAAATCAACTATGCATATATAATTTCCACAAGTTATGATTCTGCGTGGCCAAGTTATCGAAAGTTGATCATTACTTCTGTAACTGTGTTTTAATTCACCTAGGGAGTTCAAAACCAGCACTTTAGTGTTTTTGATTGAGTTATCCTTGTTGGTGTACATATTATCGTTTGGGTCTATCAAACCTACATACACGTCATCATTATTGTTCACATAGACTCCCAAAGTATCATAATTAGGGAACTCTTGAAAAGGATTTAATGATCCTTCTTTGCTATAAGTATTCAAACAGCTCTTCTTGCTTGAAATGATCAGATTTCCATTTGTGAACATTGCCATATCGTAAACTTCTATTTTTTCTTCACTTTGTACTGTAATATTTTCATTTTCAAATAAAAGTTTTTTCAGGCCATGTTCAGAACGATTGCCTATGAATTTTGTTTTATTGTCAACATGAAGTATTGTACGCACATATCGTAAATCTCCTTCATACCTTTGAATCACATGAAGATCTGATACAGGATGTATTTCTCCAAACTTATCCACCAAAGATGTCTTAGTATTGGGTATAAACTTCATTATCTTGTTAACCGTTCCTGATTCATTAAAATCTTCAGATGTTTCTTCATCTATAGGGTCGCACATGTTTAAGATTTGATTGGCTTCTCTGGATTTTAAACTTTTCTTCAAGATGTCTGATTTCTCATGTAAGACATTTTTCTTTTCTTTGAGTTGAGTAATTTTGTCATGGAAATGAGTTGTTATTGGGTTGTAAACATGGTTTACTCTTTCCATAAGTTCTTTCGTATGATTTCTAACCTCATTTATAATTTCTTCTTCCTGCTTTAGAATTTTATTATTGGTTTCCTCAATATTTTTCCTGACTTCTTGTAATTTGTAGTTGAGCAAACCCTCCTTGGTATTAACTTTTTGAATTTCTGCTTCTGTTACTTCTTTTACATTCTTGATTTTGTCCAGTTTACTGCTATAGAAGTCGTATAGATCCACAATTTTGTGCTCAGTGTGTCCATCTGTCTGACATTTGAAACAAATTGTATTTGAGCAATTGCAACAGTAAGCCACCATCCTTTGACCTTCATGGGCTGCACAGGTCAATAGTTCAAGGTCAATTTTGCGATAGATGTCAGCAGTCTCATATGTCCCAATGTCATTCAAGTTGATAATCTTATGATCCCTTGTTGATTTAAGTTTATGTATTTTGTTACAACAGTACTGGCATAAAAAGGAATCACAATTGATACATTTCCATTTTATATTTCCTTCTTCACAAAATTGGCACATTGTAGGAATTTGAGCAACACCCGGTTCCATGTCTGTGTCAGTGGTAGCCATTACAATGTCAATTTCATTTCACTTTTTTGCCCTTTGAATTTGTACAAAGAAAAGTTATTTATAGTACAAATTATCTGTTACATCAATGTTTGTACAGTCATCGTATCTCAATGTATGAGGTTATGTAAGGGGGTACACTGTAATGTTTAATATTTTTTTTGGTGATCTTTTTATTCTTCATGTTCTTCATTTTTTTTGCCATTATTGTTTTGCTTTAAATTTTGAGGACCATTTTTTCTTTATTAGATAATTAAAATTCTTCAAACTGTTTTTCTCTATTCTTTTTAAAGTTTAAATCCTCAATCACACACTTGATCTATTGTAAGTTTTATAACATTACCTTCTGCTGAGTTTATTGTTATAGATCTGTTTATAAGTACTGCTATTTATGGGGGAAATTAACAAAGAAAAAGGGGGACATTTTAGTGTTAAAAATATTTTAAAACCTAAAGGGGATATTAATATAGTGTAAATTAGATATAAAGTATATTTTAAACACAATTACCCAATTATTTTTAATAATATTGTGACTTCTCTTTTATTTATGTGATCATACATTGTTAAACTTGATCCCATACAAAATAATTATTGTAATTGAGTTGGAATGAAGGAACATATTTGTATTTGTCACATCTGGCCAAATAAAAAAATGTGTGTTTCAGGTCCTAGTTTTCCTGCCAACCCTAGCCTTTTTATTGCCATTTTTGTCTCGCCTGCAAAGCAGAGCGGGACATAGGTGTTACTTTACTGGCGGCAACATTAACTTTTTGGAAAAGTTTTTTGAGCACCTCCATATCTCAAGAACTAAAGGTCCTGGGTTGATGAAACTTGGTATGAATATGCCCCAGTAGTAGCTTAGCACAGTTGCATTCCCATCTTTTGACTTTGACCTTGATTTTCCAGTTGAGTGACTTTGACAATTTTCAATACAGGAAAAGTTTTGCGAGCACCTCCATATCTCAAGAACTATAGGTTCTAGGTTGATGAAACTTGGTATGCATATGCCCCAGTAGTAGCTTAGCACAGTTGCATCCCCATCTTTTGACCTAGACCTTGATTTTCTGGTCGAGTGACTTTGACAATTTTCAATACATATACATGTAATAGCAATGTTAATGTTTTTCAAACACCTCCATATCTCAAATATTATTGGTCCTAGGTTGATGAAACTTGGTATGCATATGCCCTAGTAATAGCTTAGCACAGTTGCATCCCCATATGTTGACCTTGACCTTGATTTTCTGGTTGAGTGACTTAGATTATTTTTATTACATATATTAGCAATGTTAAAGTTCTATAACCATCTTTTGATCTCAGAAACTGAAAATCCATGTAAATTCAAAATGTAGTGGAAGTAAGAAAGAATAATTGTTTCAGATGGTGCCGGCAGACAAGACATACTTTAGTGTTAATTCTTGTTGATTAAGCTCTGTTAACTTGAAATCTGATCCCCATTAACTGAGTTAATTTAACTGGAAGGTCAAAAAATTTAAATAAAAAAAAAACAAATGCATGCCTGCCTACCAACCCTATTTTTTTTTCAGGCATGATCGAAACCTGAAACACATTTACTTTTTATTTTTGCCTCCTACAAATAGTGTACCTTTAAAAAGTCACTTCTACAAAGTTTATCAGATTACGGTATGTTTACTGGTCAAGAGGAAAACAAATGTGCTGTTTTCCGAATGACCAGTAAACATTTGTTTTATTATACTGAATCCATAAGCTCTTAACTAAAACAACGCCTACCGTCAATCATTTAAAAACCCCGCAAAATATAGTTATGGCACTTAGATTGCCCTAGGGATATAGTACTTTTACCAAATTCAAGATGAAAAAGTTAAAATGTTTACTTGTATTTTATATAGAAAAACTCTTCTGAAGTATAACAACAAGTAATATTTTAGGCAAAAATTTAGTGCCTGTATTTCACTCTGCATAAGCATTTCCTTAAAATCTTTTACTGATATAAAGTGAAAATTGTGTAATCATATGTACAGTATTAATGACACTAGATATTACCCATAATACCCATGGCAAACAATCACTCTGTCTGTCTGTCCATATGTCCACATACCTAATGAGCGCTTCTACTCCTGAACCACTTAATGGATTGTGATGAAACTTTACATGAAGGAAGTTAATCATATGTAGATACATGCATGAAGAATTTTATTTGCTGTTGGATATCATTCAGAAGATATTTTAGTCACAAGGTTGGGTATAGAGCTTAAATTCTCTGTCTTTTAGGTATGATTTCCCCTTAATAGATATTCCTATTGATTAGGGTAAACAATAATTTTTGTTGTGAATATTTTTTATAGATTTGGATGAGTGTACTCTAAATACAGACAATTGTGATGAAGATTCTAGGGCTACATGTACAAACACTAATGGAGGGTTTACGTGTGCTTGTAAAACAGGGTATAGTGGGGATGGTACTTACTGCGAAGGTATGTTTGATTTTATATATACACCTTAATAGTACATCG
Source organism: Arcuatula senhousia (assembly GCA_963971305.1). Lineage (NCBI taxonomy): Eukaryota > Metazoa > Mollusca > Bivalvia > Mytilida > Mytilidae > Arcuatula > Arcuatula senhousia. Next base: position 24,930,678 of record OZ020303.1, on the reverse strand, counting down.
TTTTTGAATAAGAAATGTATAGAGGGGTAAATTAATGGGTTGCCAAGTTAATAAATCTAAAATCTAAAGATATATTAATAATACAGTATTACCTGTCGTTAAAAATAGCTGTCCTTAAATTTTTAATGGTTGAGTACTGTGGATTCATTTATTTTCCTAGATATCAATTTTTGTGGTAAATTGATTCAAAAGTATCAGTTCTTGGATTCTTAATTATAAATTCAAGGTTATGAAGTCTGCAGCATACAGATCAATGTTTAATTTCCTTTTCCTGGGGTTTCAAAATATGTGGGTCAAGGCCATCCACAAAACCAACGAAAATTGATTCCTCTCAAATGAAAATAAAACCACAGTATAATTAACCAAAATTTAGCAAGTTTTTTATTTATAAGCTTCTAAAGACCTAGCTTAATTGGTTGAAAATATCTTTTTTGTTTTATATTTTAGAGGACAGGTTTATTGTTGATACCTCATCATCCCAAAAGATAGCAGGGGATTTCTCCCAATACTATTTTCCTAGTTATGGAATACCCATGGGTACAGCAGTGTACCCTTCTTACTATGTAAGTATAAGTTGTCATGTTCACAGCAAATTTCTTAGGATCACATATTCCAATTTTGGATGGCAAAAGGTGTCTTAATTTATATGTCATCTGCATCACTATTGTGCAGACATGAAGAAATCACTTTGGCACCACAGAATCACAAAAAAAAATCTGTAATAGTTTTTTGGGCAACTGCATGCTGCAAATCTCAAGGTATTTTCATGAAACCTTATCATGTTGTATTATATGGTGCAAAGATATTTATTGTATGTACATTTGTATCTCTTTTATTTCTTATTAACCAAATGCAGACAGCATACAGAAAGACAAAATTTCTGGTTGTATGAATAAACATAAACACATCAATGATAATACTTGTACAAACATAAGTGTGCTTGTTATGTTGATATTTTAGTTAATGAAAATAAATAAGATAACACTTTGTTTTTATCAAATTATTAACCTACTTGCACATGCATAAAGTGATGTACATGTACAATTTATATCCATGTAATAGTCAACACAGAGGTCTATCTAATGTTTACATCACTTTCTCCTAATTAACAGGTTACAAAGAGTGGCCTGGTCTTGTTTAGTACAGTGACACAAAGTAAAAGTCAAACAGGACAAAAGAAGGCTTTCAGTAACCCTACTACCCTGTCATTAGACCCTGCCTTCCAGGAGAAAGCTGCTGTAGCTGGATGGTGGGCTCAAATGCAGACTCAGAATATGGTATTTTGATAATTGAATAAGAAAAATAAGTATATAAAAACAAGCCAAATTTTTACTAAAGAGCATTAATGTATTGAAAGGACTTGGAGAAGCAGAATTTTAGAACTCTTACAAAATTTCTTGTTTGGTTGAGGAATGTTTATTGCACTTTCATACACATAAGGTACACACAGGACAATGTATAACAAACAGAGAGCAGACTACCAGTGGTAAACATCACTCTTAAATAACATTTTATGGTGTTAACAGTACACAAGTCACAGTACATAGATACTCCATCTTTGCATAAAATGGACTGCCCTAGCAACCTCACCAAAAAGTTTTGCATGAAATTGGTATCATTATTTCAGAATGAAATGTGCAGATGCATAGTATTGCTATGATTAATCTTAGTTTATACTAGAAAGCTATTGCATGTTCTTGACTTATCTGAATTCATAAGTATTGCCTTTCTTTTTATAGACGGATGCCAGTCGAGGTGTCACATGTAAATCAACTGATGTCAGTAACTCTGATACAATGGCAGTAACCTCTGAGATCCAACAGATGTTTTCTGACTCAGACTTCAATGGAACTACTATGATAACTTGTACCTGGAATAAGATGGGGTATTCTGGTGGTGACCAACAGGTATAAGATGATATTGACATTCAGTGTTCTCCATTCCCCATTTAAGCTGGGTGTGCCAACCACCTTTTTTTCAGAGCCGACCACCTTTCCTTTTGGTAAGGTGGTCGGCAATTTAAAAAAAACCATGTTTAATTAGGTCTTTTGTTACTAATTAGATGAAGACATTGAATGACACTTTTATAACCCAAGCCAATTAAAACCATATATCGTTAGGTGACCAGCAAACATAAAAGAAATTTGCCGACAAGGTAAAACAGGAGGTGCTAAGAATAATTTATTGTATGTAAATTTCTTATCATCCAATCAAAAATGGAGAAAATGTAAATAAAAATGGCTGGCACTGTCCAGAACGACATGCATCCATGTGGTTTATTCAAATGTTTTATTGAAGGAAAAAGAATATTGATATTTACCTTCAACTTAGAAATAGTTTAATCCACAAAAAGAACATAAAACATACAATGAATTTTGAATATTTGCTGACAGAACTTCTGGAATGCTAATGAAGGATCAAGTGTGTTTGTTTACATTTGAGCTGTGATCTTGTGACTTTTTGGCGGGAAAATTTACATATTGGCTAACTAATAGGAAAAGAAAGATAACTCAAGCCCAAAGCAAAAATAAAAGAAAATACTTAAAATATCCTAGATTTCATTAAGGCTATTTTTACTGTATCTTTGTTTGTATACTGTGCATTTTATGGTTTTATCAAAACAATCACTCTCTCTGATAAAGGGTTTCAGGGGCTGATCCAGAATTTAAAAAAAGGGGTCCAAACTTTGCCAACAGTTTGCATGAAATCATAAATTTTGCAACAAAAAAGGAACCCAGATCCCCTGAACTTCCCTCTAGATTGGCCTCTGAAAAATACCTGGTTGATAACGGTTAAGCAGTAGAAAAAAAACCCGGTTGGTAAGTGGTTTTTCAAAACACCCACCTTACCTTTTTGAAAAAAGGAGAACACTGACATTTCCTTTTTAAAACTAGAGATCAAATCTATGATAACAATTATTAGGGCCTTACATTGAGATGCATGAGTTCTGAAGTTTTCTGTATCGTAACTTTTTTGTTATAAATAAAACTACAAACTATTAGGACTATAGATCTGAAATTTTACACGGTTATGACATAAAGGATGGGCATGCATCAAATATTTTTGGAAAAACTCAGATTTTCTTGCCGACAGGGCATTCTATAGTTTGATGCATTCATAGTTCATTTCTCATTCAACACCTCAATTCCATTGTCATAAAAGTAAATGTATAAAACATTTGAGTGGAAAAAAGATTTTTTAAGCTACTTTCGAATACCAGTATTAAGTACACATCCTTTCTTTGCATGACTCAAGCCAAATGAAGAGATTGATATTAAAAATTATATCTATAATATGTCATTTGTCGTTTGAATATTTAATTTAATTGATTTATCAGACAGTGACTTTCATGGTGTCAGTAATCACAGACTACAACAATACCTATGGTCTAGTCAAGTACCAAGATCGAGCTATGAAGTGGAACATACCAAGCCACTCCCAGGACAACTATCCTGCTAGGGTTGGCTACACCATACAGAATGGTGGAGTCAGTGTGAAAGAGTATACCTACTCCTACCTCAATCTAAGAGCTGCAAATGTGGCATCCATCAAGCCACTTCTAGAGAAGATAGATGGAATAAATGATGCCAATACACTGCTTTCTGGAACAGATTGGAGTGCCCTGAACATGGCCATGCCTAATAAAGGAAAGCTTGGTTTTAAGTTTACAAGTAATGGACCAGACTTTAAACATCATGGTTTAATGTGTGCTGATTGGATTAGGGGTGATATAGCAGATACAGCAAACACAGTGGATGTAGCCGATGCTGCCACTTGTCCCTGTGTTAAATCACAGATGGTGTTAGGTTTCTATTCGGTTGTATCAAGCTCCAGAATCCCATCAGGCTACACATGTTATATAACAGCCACGGCTGCTTCAGGGTCAGACACAAGAAGTAAAAGATGCTGCTATGATACCTCAGGTCAGCTGATAACAGATCATGTGATCATTAATGGTATGAACACATACCAACGTTTTAGTGGAAGCCAACAGAGTGAAGATGACCTGATGTATGATTCTTGCTGTAAACCTATGTACACTCATTATGTTAGATCAAGTCTGTGTGGTCAGTTTTTACAACAGAGACCTGTGTCTACATGTGATAGTTTTGAGTCCAGTTCTGTAGGTAAGGCTCATATCAATTATGTTCATTTGTCAATACCTTACAAGATGGATTGATTGATTGTTATTATCTTGACGTCCTGTCTGCAGTATTTAAAGCAATAGTCAGGATAAAAATAACTATAATTTATACCACATATTAAATATAGTCTCTGTCTCCGTAGACTAACTTGCTGTTACAAATTGATCAATACTTTTTAAAAATTTACCAGAAGACTACATGACATAAAATCACATTATTAGTATTAAAATGAAACATAGAAAAGGAACAGTGCTGATCGTCATCAAAGTCACAGGAAAGTCATTTTTAAACATTGAGTTAACACTTGTATCTCACTGTATTCCATTCAAAATGTTGCATAAAGCAAGAATTTTCATTCCTATAGTTCTCAAATATCTGTTATAATATTGTAAGACATTTTAAGCCTTCATATTTCATGCATGTAAGTAAGTCTGTTTCATTATTACAATATATATGCTGCTTAATTAGTACAGCCAAGCTTAATTCAAAGCCACAAATATTACCTATAATTATCACTGTCCTTATATTAAGATAGGATATGTTGAGTCAATATATAGTTCATCACAACAGACACAAATTATCATGATTAAAGTATAGATATATGTTTAAAATGTTACATTTGCTAAATATATATTCAATTGCTTTCAAATATTGTTAAACCACAGACTGACAGACACAAATTATCATACTTAGAGTTTTATATGTTTCAAAATGTTGCATTTGCTTTTTATTCAATTGCTTTTAAAAATTGCTAAACACTAATATCACTAGCTTCTTCACTTTATTATAGTATTTAAGGTGCTAGTCAGGGTTGTTCATGATAAGTTTGAATTTAAAGTACCAAGATTAAAATCTTGCAGAATCATGATCAGTAATAAATAATTAAAATGTATTGGATTTTTATTTCTCTGAGATTAACAAAGTGAAATGATAATTAACAAAATGAATTGTTGACTGAATAAAGTAATATTTTTTTTGCACTTTTCTGTCCAATTTATTTACAAGTGCTATTTTTATATTTTTTTTTGTGCTCCACCTACAAAAGTGGAAGGGCCATTAGTGTTTGGGTGTGTAATGCTGCCCACCCCAAATCAGATTTACCTACGGGTTAAAGTTACTTTTGAATTTCCATGCAGGAAGCAAATATTGTACTTGTCTCATCAACTTTGTGGTTGAATGTTAACAGAGGGAGTGTTATAGATATAAGGAAAGAAAAAAAACGATGCAAGGTTGGGTATCATGTTTTTATGACAGTACATGCAAAATTTTACGTGTCTAAAACATCCAGGAAAACATAGATTACTTTTTATGGCCCGACCACGTATGTGGATCGGACATATAGTTTTACCCTTGTACGGATGTACGTACCTACGTCCGTAACACTTTGGTTAAGTTCTTGGTTAAGGTCCATTACTCGGATACTAGATGTTGGAGGTCAATGATATTTCACCACCAGATGGGCCTTGGGTAGGGCTACACCACCCAGTAGAAATTAGGTCACTGTGACCTATATTTCATGCATGAATGACTTCAGTTAAGTTCTTGGTTAAGGTCCATAACTTGGATACTAGATGTTGGGGGTCAATGATATTTCACCACCAGATGGGTCTTGGGTAGGGCAATACCACCACTAGAAATTAGGTCACTGTGACCTTTATTTTTTGCATGAAAGACTTCGGTTAAGTTCTTGGTTAAGGTCCATAACTTGGATTCTAGATGTTGGGTGTCAATGATATTTCACCACTAGATGTGTCTTGGTAAGGTGACACTATTCACTAGAAATGAGGTCACTGTGACCTATATTTTACGCATGAATGACTTTGGTTAGGTCCATATCTTGAATACTACATGTTAGGGGTCAATAATATTTCACTACTCGATAAGTCTTAGTAACATGGCACCACCCACCTGAAATAAGGTCACAGCGACCTATATTTTACACATGAACACTTTTGTTCAGTTTCGTGGTAAAGGTCCATATCCCAGGTAATACACATTGAGGGTCAATGATATTTCAAAAACGGGAGGGCCATCCTGTGGCTCATAGGCACATTTTCTAGATACCAGTATGTTTGCTGATGAATAAAAATAACAAATGTCTGTTTGTATTTTCTTGACAAAGGTCTGCTATTATCTTTTTTTTTGTAATTTAATTAGCAAAACATATTAATATAGTGATATAATCTTTCTGTAGCTGCTGCTGTTGGAGATCCCCACATGACAACAATGGATGGACTTAGATTTTCCTTCAATGGTTTGGGAGAATTTAGAATGTTTGTTTGCCCCACCTTTAACCTACAAGGTAGAACAGTCCGAGTTGTGAAGGACAATGTTACCCAGAATGCTACAGTATTTAGTGCAATAGCTGGCCAGCAGACATCAGGAGATAAGATTGAATTCAGATTAGGTTCTGGAAACAGCTTTGGTAAATATATTTTTTAATGTAGTATTATTTAGCAAATTTCATTCTTCTATACAGGTGTCAGAAACACATCTCTCAAAAAATACAGAAAGATATTAAAATCAAATATCATTTCAGAGCTAGCCAATGAATGTTAAGGCGTTAGTACTGACATTATACTTACATACTGTGGTTTTATTGTCTCGCCTGCGAAGCAGAGCGGGACATAGGTGTTACTTTACCGGCGGCGGCAGCGGCGACAGCGGCGTTAACTTTTTGGAAAAGTTTTATGAGCACCTCCATATCTCAAGAACTATAGGTCCTGGGTTGATGAAACTTGGTATGCATATGCCCCAGTAGTAGCTTAGCACAGTTGCATCCTCATCTTTTGACCTTGACCTTGATTTTCCGGTTGAGTGACTTTGACAATTTTCAATACATATAATAGCAATGGAAAAGTTTTGCGAGCACCTCCATATCTCAAGAACTATAGGTCCTAGGTTGATGAAACTTGGTATGCATATGCCCCAGTAGTAGCTTAGCACCTTTGCATCCCCATCTTTTGACCTTGACCTTGATTTTTTGGTTGAGTGACTTTGACAATTTTCAATACATATAATAGCAATGGAAAAGTTTTGCAAGCACCTCCATATCTCAAGAACTATAGGTCCTAGGTTGATGAAACTTAGTATGCATATGCCCCAGTAGTAGCTTAGCACTGTTGCATCCCCATCTTTTGACCTTGACCTTGATTTTTCGGTTGAGTGACTTTGACAATTTTCAATACATATAATAGCAATGGAAAAGTTTTGCGAGCACCTCCATATCTCAAGAACTATAGGTCCTAGGTTGATGAAACTTGGTATGCATATGCCCCAGTAGTAGCTTAGCACAGTTACATCATCATCTTTTGACCTTGACCTTGATTTTCCGGTTGAGTGACTTTGATTATTTTCAATACATATATTTGCAATGTTTAAGTTCTATAAACATCTTTTGATCTCAGAAACTGAAAATCCATGTTAATTCAAAATATAGTGGAATTAAGAAAGAATAATTGTTTCTGATGGTGCCGGCAGGCGAGACATACTTTAGTGTTAACTCTTGTTATTTTTCTTGAGGTACCAATATTCATGGTTGGCAGTCAACCATGACAGTAAGAACTCAACAATGTGTAAACTTTGTATTGGTCTCTTCTTGGAACATTTGCAAACAGGAAATTAAAAATATTACCATACATCTTATTTTTTTATTTTATTTGGGAAAACAGTGAAAATTGATACCAATGAAAATAATCTGATACAGAAAACTGCATCCTCGGAAACCCAGGGGTTCTTGTCTCGCCTACTCGTTCATCACCCCTGGGGCATTACGCATGAAATACTTCGTTTTTCATAGTTTTGTATCGAGCTTTCTGATTGGTCGCTTTACATTTTTCTTACGCGATTTAAACATGTTTCTATATATAAATAGTATCAAGTTCAAGATCAGATCCTGAACTCGAAGCGAACGATTTCATACCAAATGTCCCAGGGGTGATGAATGAGTAAGCGAGAGAAGAACCCCTGGGTTTCCGATGATGAGAAAACTGTAGATGCTTGCTTTTTAGTGACGGAAAAGTATACAATATTGTGATAAAACTATTATCTTCCACAGAGATTTTGAAGAATGGAGTTATCATCACCCCAGATCTGGATTCTGGATCTGTTGCCTACACTGGAGTGACATTGTCCAAGAGTACTAACTCTGCTAATAAGACTGTCCATAAGATGACATTTTCTGTGGGAATTGTGGTAGATGTAACAGCCAGTTTTGGATTGCTGGAACCAGTTGTTTCAGCTTCTGCCAGTCTGAAAAGTGCATGTACAGGTAAATAATTACAGAGATGGAGATAAAAAATGTAGGACTTTAAGTGAAACAATTATGCTTCATGCAATAATACTTTTGACAAATATCAGATTGCTAAATAATGAAATGCTTCCATTGCTGTAGAAAAAAATAATAATTGTATCTTAAGCTTCTTGCTAATTAACCCAGTAGATGATAATGAGATGTGGAAAGAAAGCACATGACAACAACAATTTCAAAATTAGCAAAATCAGCAAGCAGCTTTTACTAATCAGTCAAACTAAATGGTACAAGCCTTAATAATTGACATAAACTGCTTACACATCATACAAATAACTATTTATTCTTGTTAAATATTTGTATTTCGATGCTAACATTTTCTCTAGACTTATTTGGCAATTAATGTATTGCGGTAAATTTTTGTGAGGTTCTAATTTTTGCAATATTCGTGATTATAGCTCTATTCTGAAATTTAGAACCCGCATAAAATGGAATCAACATAAATTTCTATAAAGAATATTATTAAGTTGCGAAAATAAATGTCTGCGTATATAACAACTTAGTCATTTGGTATGAAATCACGAAATTTCCACACTGTGAAAATTACCCGCTATACGGTATTTTAGTAAAAATATTTAAAAGAGATAATTTTTATGCCCCATCTACGAAAGTCTTTTGAACATTCTTTTAAATCATGTGTGTTGTAAAAGATTGTCCTTTTTAATTAATGTTTTCTAACACATGGCTAATATATATATTCTACCTAACTCTTTCATTCTTTTAGGTTTACTTGGTAACTTTAACAGCAATATGGAGGATGATTTTACTGGTCCTGATGGAGTGACGTTGTCACAGGGATCTAATGCCACTGAAGAAGAAATATATCAATATGGAATTCAATGTAAGTATCAATAAAAGTGTTTAGAATTTGCCTTTTGTTAGAATAGGATTAATATCAAGTCTCATTAAAATGTATTGATTATCACGAGAAAATATCAGGAAATGTAAAGTTAAACATATTTGTGCAATCACAAGTTTTGAAAGCAATGAAAAAATTCAAAAGACTAGTGGTGGTTGTCTAATTCTTAATACATAATGAATATTATATGTCCAAATGCTGTAATGTGATACATATTTAGCCATTTTATATTCATTATATGATATATTTACATTGTAACATTTCTTGATTATCTTTGTGGTTTATTTCTTAAAGGGATGCAATATAGGCCATGCAATATAGGTCTTGTGATATAGGGTATGCAATATGTGTTTTGTCTTATAATGCTTATTCAAAAAGATTACATAAGTACTTAGATATATGATATAAGATTATTATACTAGCAAAATAAATTCTAAAGAATTAGATATAACAGCATGCTTATATGCACAATTCAAGTATGATTTATTTGTATTTACAGGGCAGAACAATGAGACTAACTCCCTGTTCACCTATGATCTGGGTACCTGGGCATCTTATACTGACACATCCTTTACTCCAATCTTCTTCAACGCTAACCTGACCATCATGTTCCCTGATGACGCAGACCGCCGAGAGGCCCAGGACACCTGTTACCAAGTCAATGGAACAGATCCAGACCCAACCCAGAGACGGCAGTGTTATTTTGACTTTAAGGCCACTGGTGATGCCTCTCTTGCTCAAGCTACTTCAGAGTCTGAAGCTAACGTACAACAGGCACAAAGTTCTCTAGGTAAGTAATGATAGAAAATAAATAAATATTTAAATAATCAATGTCTCCACTAGGAATTTTGATTTTGTCCTGGTGTATGTAAGTGTTTTAGCACAACACACTTGTGTAGTACATAGATAATGTTTTGACTAATGGATATAGACGGATTTGAATACACTAAAATTCCTATCATGCAACCTAGTTTCTGATATATTTGTTTTGCTAAAAAGTGTATTCGCAAAATTAACCAATTTTGTTGACAATATCTTACTTGACCTACTTGGTAATATCCAACCTAAATGATATACTTGTTACATAAATAAAAAGCGGATTTTTAGCAGAGCATTCTAAACTCTTGCACATTTCTTATATGTGTATCTCATTTTTTTCATCTATCTGCAGCCAATTTTCCACCACTTATACAGAACAAGAATGATTCCATAGAAGTAATTAGTGGAAACAACTATACCAACCTCACATTTATAACTGCTACAGACCAGAATGGGGACACCATCTACTACCTGTTGAACACAGATGCCCCCGCAGGACTTTCTGTAGAAAATGATACTGGTGCACTGTCCTGGGGACAGGTACCAGATTTGGACTTGGGGACTGTTGTCGTTAGTGCTTCAGATGGGACCGCTTCATCTGTTTGGTCACCACAGATCAAATACTGCAAATGTCAGGTATATGTAATTACTAAAAAATGAATTAAATATATGTCATTTTTGTGAAAGTTGGATTTAAAAATGGGACATTTTTCACAGTTAATTCCAACAACAATATATTTGTAGTAACTTCTGATTAAGATTTCACTTCTAAATTTCCCAAGAAATAATTGTAAGCAACAAAATTAGTAGTTTTTTTGTCTGCATATAATTTTACAGAGAAAGCTAAAATAATAATATAAATTCACTTATGATTTCTATTCTTGTGTTTATAAAAATCACAGATTGCACATTTAGCAAACAATCAATCATCTTATTTTACTCCTTCAGAATGGAGCAACATGTGATTTCAACATTACCAGTACAGAGAGCTTTGTAATTGTGCCATGTATTTGTACAAATGGTTATGAGGGGGATTTTTGTGAGACAGACATTGATGCCTGTGCGGCTGGTCCATGCCACCCAGAGGTAGTGTGTACAGATGTTCCCGCCAATCAGTTAGACAGTGAACCTTATCCATTTAAATGTGATGCTTGTCCACCAGGGACGGTAGGAGATGGCAGATACTGTGCAGGTTTGTGTTATAGCTTTGGCAATATTTATTGAGCAAAAAATATACAAGTAAATGTGGTACATATTTTAACCTTTAATAAAAGACAATCTGCATGTTTCACAGGCTGGCATTTCTGGCCTCAACTTGCTTCTCTTCATATCTTCATAGAGTCTGGTTATAAGTAATCCTTTTTTTTGTGGAGCTATATTTATTGTTTTTCTGTGTCACTGTAGCAGGAATACCCCATGAGATAATCCTTACAATAATATCCCACACTGTCAATGTCATAGAATAGATTGTCATCATGCCAAATAAAAAAGAAAAATATGGATAGAATTGAACATGGCTTTTTCCATCATTTTAACAAAATGTTTGCACATGCCTAGTCAAACAAAAAAAACAAACCTTTTTCACTGTCTGATTAAATAGAAAATAAAGAGATAAAGAGAAAGTATAAATTATTTATTCAAAAACTTCTACTTTATTTATTCATGGTATAAAATACAGTAGAATCGATAATTATAAGAGTTTACAAGTTCATGAACATTTACTTAGATAATTTCATCATTTTGGACTTCAGATCGAGACGAATGTTCGGAGACTCCTTCACCATGTGCCCATCAGTGTGAGAATTTAGCTGCAGGATACCAGTGCTCCTGTAATTCAGGCTACTCCTTGGGATCAGACTCAAAGTCATGCATTGGTAGGCTTCCTCGTTGTATTAAATTATTGAAAAATAAAGAAGAATAATATATTCATTGTCAAAAGACTGTTTAAGGTTAATAATAATAATAATAAATTCCTTTATTTCAACAGGATAGCATATTTAGTTAACAAACTACAATATGGTCCTGCATTATGTACATATTTACAGCATAAAGTATAAGATTGACAGTATACACTAAATAGAATAACATCAACAGACATTATTTAAATTTAACCATAATACTTTTGCAGATATAGCTGTTTAAAAGATTCAATTGTTGTACATGCTTTTAAGTTTTCTTAGGTTCTTAAGGGTCATCAGATTTTTGTCTCGCCTGCGACGAATGTCGCAAAAGGCGAGACTTAGGTATGGTGATTCCGGCGACGGCGGCGACGGCGGCGGCGGCGTCCACAATTGGTTAAAGTTTTTGCTTAAGTCTGTTTTGTGTGAACTAGTTATGTTACACCATTGATATTTGGTATGCAGTTGCATCAGCATCAGTACAGATCAGTTTTAAAAGGATTTCACCTGTATGCTCCTGCAGTCACGGTCTACTGACTTTGAAATTTTACACTGATTTGGCCGAGGTTAACCTTTTTTCTTAAGTCTGTTTAACATGAAGCAGTTATGTTACACCATTGATATTTGGTATGCAGTTGCATCAGCATCAGTGCAGATCAGTTTTAAAAGGATTGCACTTGTATGCTCCTGCAGTCACGGTCTACTGACTTTGAAATTTTACACTGATTTGGCCGAGGTTAACCTTTTTTCTTAAGTCTGTTTAACATGAAGCAGTTATGTTACACCATTGATATTTGGTATGCAGTTGCATCAGCATCAGTACAGATCAGTTTTAAAAGGATTTCACCTGTATGCTCCTGTAGTCACGGTCTACTGACTTTGAAATTTTACACTGATTTGGCCGAGGTTAACCTTTTTTCTTAAGTCTGTTTAACATGAAGCAGTTATGTTACACCATTGATATTTGGTATGCAGTTGCATCAGCATCAGTGCAGATCAGTTTTAAAAGGATTGCACTTGTATGCTCCTGCAGTCACGGTCTACTGACTTTGAAATTTTACACTGATTTGGCCGAGGTTAACCTTTTTTCTTAAGTCTGTTTAACATGAAGCAGTTATGTTACACCATTGATATTTGGTATGCAGTTGCATCAGCATCAGTACAGATCAGTTTTAAAAGGATTTCACCTGTATGCTCCTGCAGTCACGGTCTACTGACTTTGAAATTTTTCACTGATTTGGCCGAGGTTAACCTTTTTTCTTAAGTCTGTTTAACATGAAGCAGTTATGGTACATCATTGATATTTGGTATGCAGTTGCATTGGCATCAGTACAGATCAATTTCAAAAGTATTTTATCTGTATGATCCTGCAGTCATGGTCTACTGACTTTTAGATTTTACACTTTTTAACTTTTTACTTATGTCACAAGTGTTTTTTATAAAGCAGTTATGGTTCACCATTTATATTTGGTATGCAGCTGTTTAAGCATTAGTTAAGATCAGTTTAAGGAGGATTTTTACTTCATTTTATACTGTGTCCAGTTGCGACAGGCGAGACATGTCTCTGTGTTAACAGTTTATTTATTCAAATTACAGAAAATAGGAGAAACGCTAATGGGAAAAGAAGGTATAAATATTTTGCCTATACCTATACAGAATTACAGAAACATTAGCATCATAATGTTGAAGATGATTACCATTACTTTTTATATTGTAGATACTGATGAATGTCAGAGAGGTACTGATGCCTGTAGTACCAGTACAACTGTATGTAACAACACAGATGGAGGATATAACTGTGACTGTCTAATGGGATACTATAAAGCTGGATCACTCATATCTTGTGAAGGTTAGATATTTTGTATTTTTACTGTGGTTTCATAATTATTCAAGGGGTATCAATTTTCCTGGTTTTCGTGTGTGGCCTTGACCCATAAAATTTTATATCCCATGAAAAGGAAAATAAACATTGATCAGTATGTAGCAGACTTCATAACCAAGAATTTAAGAATCCACTTATTAATTTTTCTTCCCTAACGCATGAAAATTGGTACCCACAAAATAAATGAATCCACAGTAATAGATGAAAGGCTTGAAATTGGGGAAAAGGTAGACAATCAAGAGAAATCTGTTTGCAAACTTAATATTCAATCCATTATAAATAACATTACAATAAATAAAAAGTTTGAATTTGAATTTCTGAAAAGGGGTGGTATAGTTTTGCATCTCATTTCAGTATTTTAGTAGTTTGATTCTTTTTGGAACCATTAGTTATATATGTATGTTCCTTTCTAAAAGAGAAACAACATGTGTTTGTAAGTAACAAATTGAAACTTGATGCCCTGGGCCTGATGCTTAATTCTTCAAGACAATCATTTTTGAAATTTTAGTTGCTTCTCTTTATCTGTATTAGATTTTATATTTTTTCTCTATCTGTTTCAGATATTGATGAATGTGCCACTAATCCATGCCCTGCAAACTCAGTGTGTAGAAATTCTGTTGGTAGCTATACTTGTGTCTGTAACTATGGCTACAGCTGGGATTCTCAGACACAAACATGTGTTGGTAAGCAGAGAATAAATTGTATACAGTAACACTAAAACATGTGAAATGTTGACAGTAAGATAAAACAAGTTGTAAAAGACATCTGAATAATTCATGCATATTTCATCTGTCATTAAACATACAAAAACAGCAATCACTTATCTCCAGTAGAAAATTTTAATCAACTTATGAAGTCAATTTTTAAAAAATACATTGATTGTTGTCCTTAATGATGTATCTTCAAATTGGTGTTATAGGAGTCTGTTTAAACTTACAGTGAGGTGACAGCTTTACTCCAATTATTCAAAGAACAGCAATAAAAACACTGCTCCTTTGCTTGATTCTTATTTCAAGGTTTATAATGTGATTTTATGTCCTGCAGATATGCCCAATATTCCTTTCTTTTCTTGATACATAGTTTTAGTGTGTAATTCAGATATATTTGACACTTTTTCAGACATAGATGAATGTTCACCTAGCAATAATTGTGAGCAGACCTGTGTGGATGACATTGGACAGTATACATGTACATGTAGAGCTGGATTCAGGCTACTAGCTGACACCATTTCTTGTATAGGTATGGTAAATCATTGTAACACATAATTTGAAGAGACCTTTTAAATTATATTCAAAATATGAGAAAGACCTATCCTTTAAACAGCTTGCAAAGTTAGCATAAAGCATATAATTTAAAAAGTACAAGAATTTCATAAATTAGAGAGGATTTGGACAACCCAAATCAAAGCAAAATTCATTTGAAACAGCATGATCACATATCCTGCAAACTTTCATGGGGCCATTTCACAAGATGTTTTTAAGACAATTAATTAGAATACATGGAATAAGCAATAAAAGGTGTTTTTTTATCATGTTTTGAATCTTGTAAATTATGGCAGCCTTAATTCTTACCTTAAAGAGCTCCACTGTAGCTGCTTATTATTGTAAAACATATACAATGGTTACATGCATATTTGTATTTTTTCTATAGAACCCTAAACTGAGTGACTCTTCTGGTAGCTAGTTTTGGATAAAGATGGTTCAATAAATAAAAAAGTCTTGTCTATTATCATTGGAAAGATTGTAATCTATTTTGGATTCAAACAGTACTATAAGAACATGTCTATCTGTTATCCCTTCCTATTTATTTTATGTTCAGCTGAAAATGAGTGTACTGCCTCCCAGAAGTTAGAGTGTGATGGTGGCAGTAGTACTTCTGTGTGTGCTGTAGATAGTGCCAATGGAACAGACATCATCTGTCAATGTCCTAAAGGATATGCCCTCAACAGTACAAACTATTGTGTGGGTAAGTAAGTTAATTGTCAGTCCAAAGTTATAGGAGTGAAAAACCTAGAGGAACAGTCGAAAATGTGTCTGACTAGCTACTATCATCAAATGTGATGGTTCAATAGTTGATCAGGATGAACATTTCATGAACCAATTTTCTTACTCTCTTGAAACCACTTGTGAGGGTAGTCTTAGTTAACATTGCTAGATGTTTTCAATGTTGATTTTTTTATACCCCATGCACATTTAACTTTCTGATAATCTTGTATAAATCATATGTGTAAAGAACTTAACTTTTTTGTATGTTATTCAAACTCATTTCCATTCAGTTAAAACTAGCAGTTGGTATGATGTTTGCAATACGTAGTATAATTTCAACACTTTCTTTCCTAAACAGTTAAGAAATTATTATCATAAACATAATATTTGTTGTTTTAGATATTGATGAGTGCTCCTCAGGACCCTCACTTTGCCCTGCCACCTCAGACTGTGTGAACCTAGAGGGAGACTTTTACTGCTCTTGTAATACAGGATACAGAGCTGGAGCTGATAATAAGACATGTTCAGGTATTTAGTTTCATATAATGTAGGTTGAAAATCTTTTATAATGGTATGCTAGACAATGTTATAATTTTAAATTTATATTTGCCAACTGCACACATCCAAGATTTGTCGACAAGAGATTTTCAGGTCTTTTCAAAATTGGAGAAACAGAGGGACATACAAAGTGATGTTTATGGTGTATATGACATACTTATTTAAAAATTTAAATACCCCACCTATGGAAGAAGAGGGTCATATAGTGATTGGAACTTTGAGTCTCTTCATCCATTTGTTCCAAATGACATTCAACTTCAGGTTAAAGTTACTTTTCAATGTTGCTTTGTGGCGCATTATGTCTTAAATATATTCTTGTTCTGATCCTACCATACTTTCAAATTGTGGTTAGTTTGAGTAAAAAAAAGCATTTTACAAACATTATTACATTTGTTTGTAGATATTAATGAGTGTACAGAGAATACAGATGGATGTTCACAAGGCTGTGTTAATACTGAGGGCAGTTTCTATTGTACATGTAATACTGGATATAGTCTTGGCAATGACGGAAAAACCTGTACAAGTAAGTACCTTTGCAAAAACCAAGGTTGGATCTGTCAATAATCCAGACAGTTTCTGTTGATCAGGGACTACATTTTATAACCTTAAGAAGGTGAAGAATATATTTTTCTATCAAACTCTTCTTCAGTCAATTAATCTGCTAGTCACAAATAAGTCTCCAGAATCATAACTTTAAAACACCATGATTTTCATGAAAGTGACACACATTTAAGCCTATGAGACAGGGTGCACACCTTTTTATTTCGGAGGCAAAGGTCATAGTCACTTCTTTAACCTGATAAAAGTTTAGGTTCAAAGCATTTCTTATGAACTTTTTGATGGATTGTCTTAGAAAGTCATTAGGGTACTATTTCCTATTTCAGATATAAATGAGTGTGCCCAGTCATCTACAAACTTTTGTGACAAAGAATTTGGAGTATGTACAGATACCACACCTGGGTATGCATGTACCTGTCGGAATGGGTATACAGGTGATGGATTCTCTTGTTCAGGTAGGTGTCATACATGTAACGAAAAATTCTGTCGCTAGAGGAAATATTATAAGCTGAGCATTTTCATAAAATTCTTAAAATTTTTGAAACACAATTAATACCAAAAAAAAGACGAAAAACAAATGAGAACATTCCATGAACACAACATAATGAAATTCATTTTAAATCTATTTTATTTCCTGAAAGTATTTACAAAATAAAAAAAAAAACAGGTTAACTGTTTGTTTAAAAATTGATATTCTATATGTTCCACTGACAAGTGTTTGGATTAATTTAAAAACATCTGAGACATGTTTTTCTAATGACACAGATTTGAACGAATGTGGGACTTCTGATCGTGGAAACTGTACACAAGGATGTCAGAACACCATAGGTAGTTACAGATGTTTCTGTGGAAATGGATATACACTGGACGGGGATGGATTCACGTGTAATAGTAAGTCAAATATTTGTAACTGATATACAACACTAAAATTGACATCATTACAGAGTTATATAGGTAAAGACATGACGTTAAACAATCCAGTCATTAAGCTGACTTGCAATTTTGTTTAAATCTGTTATGTAAACTCACAATCAAAATGGAGACATGCATTGTCAAGGTGTTAGTATATCTTAGGAAGAAAGCAAATATCAAAAGATGTAATCATCTTAATTGTGAATAATTTCTGAAGTCAAACAGAAGTAAAAAGGAGAGGGACATAAACAAAAAGCAAAACCTTATGCAACCAAAACAATGAAAAGCAATGGTACAATCCTTCATTGAACTACAAAGTGGGCTGTACTTGCTTGTTATAAATTTGTATTTTATTTTTCAGACATAGATGAGTGTGCCAATGATATAGACAACAACTGTTATGACAGTTCTTACTGTACAGATACAGATGGAAGTTATACATGTAGCTGTCCTGCTGACTTCCAACTGAAGGCTGATGGCAGAACTTGTCAATGTAAGTTATGTGGTTTATGGCATTGCATGCTTTGATTTTATCAGTTACTCCCTATAGTATCCTCACCTCTGATATCCAACCCAAAGGGTAAAGGATTAAGCACTACAAAAAAACAAATTTGGTGGATTACATTTATACTATTTGCCATTAAAGTCTAACAATGATTTAAACCTTGTGGAGCCTTGTGTATGTATAGGTTATGAATTTTTCCTCTACACAAAAAGGTCAGCTGAACAAAAATGCCAAAATATGCACACAAAAAGTATCATGGTTACAGTATTAAAAAACTACTAAGCTATTTTATAGCTTCAAAATATGTTGCTTTAAAAGTTTAATAAGATATTTGAAATATAAGGTACATGTATGTAACCAAACTATGTTTTATTGACTTATGAGTTTTATATTCTTGACTATAAGGGAATGCCCCTCTTCAGCCACTGTTAAAAACAAGATACACTATGTGTTTATGGGTCTTCCAGCCCATGACACACCACCGCCAGTGTTGGCTGCTTCAGTTACAGACAAACTGGAGACAGGAACTGTCTCCCACCATGTGAAGGTTCTGGTCGGAATTTGGGAGACACTATGTTTTATAATTTATATTTACAGCTATTTATAACTGTGATGCTAACCATGGGTGTAGTGATACCTGTAATAGGATCAATGGAACAGATACCTGTGCCTGTCCTTCTGGCTACCAACTGGATAACACTGGGAAAATTTGTCAAGGTCTTGTATTTAGGGGAAATTCCTAGACGTTTTTTTGCTGTTTAAGAAAAAACTATCGAAACATTGGCTTTATTTTTTGTTTAAAAAATGTGTGCTGTAAAAAGATGATTTCGGATAAAGAATGCAAATTATTTTGGATTTGTAAAATCATTTCTTATATAGATTAGGGTTTAATATTTTGTGGTTTAGAACCAAAACTTTGTAGATTTCTTTGTCTGGAATAGTTTTAGTACTTTAAATTCATGTAGATAATAAATTTGTGAATAACTCCTACCCATTAATTTACCTAAATTAAACCCCCTATAGATATTTTACTTTTTTTTCAGAATTATAAGAAAGTTCAAATATTTGTCCTTTTTTCGCTGTATGGTTTAAGGTTCACTTATAACTAGTTTTACACTAGAAGCAATGTAAGGAACACCAAGCTTTTCTTATTTTAATTCTACATTATATAAATGTATATTGTAGACATTGATGAATGCAGTAACAGTAGTCTCCATAACTGTGACATAACCAACAATGTCCAGTGTAACAACCTGAATGGATCATACAGCTGTCTGTGTGTTAATTCATCATACACAGCTATAGAACTCTACAAATGTGTTGGTAAGATAATGGTTATAAACAAACTATGTGAACTCATATTGTTAAATAATTATTGCCCAAATTCAGGGTATGAACCATTTGGGTTATAAAATGGTGAGTTTAGGGTGGCAAGCAGGTAGGGAAATAATTTTTGTTAGTTACACAGTTTTCTCAGCAACTATCAATAACAGTCACTTAATGTTTGGTATACAGCATCAGCATGTGGTCTCATACCATGGGATCTGATTTCAGGCATGTTGCTCACCTACTTCCTGTTAAAGGAAATTTTGACTTTGACAGATTTCTGTATGTGTAACACAGAAACATGGATACCTGTCTAGATGAAATCATTTGGAACTAAAGAGTATTTTACTTTTGTAAAGTTGTTACTGATTTATACAGTGTAACATACACTTATTAAACTATTCTCATAATCATCTTTTTATTCTTATATATTGTATTGGTATAAACAGATTCCTACAAATTAGACCACTGTATTTTAAATCTGTTTTTCTTCTTTGTACAGATGTAGATGAGTGTTTAGCTGGAACAGCCACATGTCCTGCCAACTCAAGATGTGTTAATCAGGAACCAGAATATGAGTGTCAGTGTCTCAGTGGCTATGTAAAGTCTAATTCATTATGTGTTGGTAAGTCTTTATCAGTGGATATGTCAAGTCTAACTCATTATGTGTTGGTAAGTCTGTATCAGTGGCTATGTCAAGTCTAGCTTATTATGTGTTGGTAAGTCTGTATCAGTGGCTATGTCAAGTCTAGCTTATTATGTGTTGGTAAGTCTGTATCAGTGGCTTTGTCAAGTCTAACTCATTATGTGTTGGTAAGTCAGTGTTCATTTGTTATTTTAACCATTTGCTCTTAAAGTTTTAACCTTTGCTTCTCATTAGGGACTTGATAATGAGATGTGGACTATTAAGGATTCATTTATTTTCTCATGGGATTTTAGATTTTGAGGTTTGCACTGTCTTGGTAGAAGGTATCAGTATAAAATTTTAACACTGGATTTGACTGCTATCTAACCACACAAATATTTAAGATACCACGGTATATTCAACACAACCTACAAAAGGGTTCACAGCTATACCACTGTCCATGTGTAGACCTTTTGTCTGTAACATGGAGCCATAGCAATGTTTTACAAAGGTTTTTAATGTTAGGTATATAATCACAAAGAATCTCAAGCCTCCGCAAGACAAGTACATGAGAGAGGTATATCCTTTTATAGAAACAAGTGGTGTAATATCATTTGGGTAAGGTATTCTTCAGTATACAAACATGCTTAAAACAATTACTATATCCTTTTATAGTAACAAGTGGTGTTATATTAATATGATACAGGTTAAACCTGAAAAGCTCCCGCAGATTAAGTATTCTTGTATATGGTTCCTCATAATTTAATTAAAAGCAAGAACTCATGATCTTTCAATAACAGCAAGAAATGCAAGCTTTGACATGAATTTAAAAAAGGAACGCAACTGCAAACAGAACAAGGAAGTGAATTTGTGCGGACCTCGCAGAGAACACCCTAAGAATTTCTACTTTCATTTTTGAATTCAAAGCCGGCTAGAGAGAAATTAACTGACAAAAACAAATATGTTTACTGGGGACAAAGTAAATGTTATGACTGCAGGAAATGAAATTTGTCTGCTGAAACATTCAAGTTATTTGTTTGGTTGACAATGCACCGCTTTTTAAGGGGGATCTTGTTTCGCGAAAATTAGAATGACAGGTTCCCGCGCTTCTGTCATTTTGTTATGATGGGCGGGACCTCTAGTGATAAGAATGGACGCCAAAATAGTAGTACTATTTTTTTAAGATTCTTTATATTTAAAAAATTTCATAGCTGGAAATACTTGAAAAAAATATTTTAATACAATAACTATGTTTATTATTTTTTAAAATTGAAAATTACAAAAAAAGGAATTTTATTTTGCATTCCGTGTTATTGGGTGCGGATTTCTGACTAGCTTATACGTCTTCCGGTTTGAGGCATCATACTCAGTCAATTTAGCTCCCGCTGAGCGGGAGCTTATTAAGGAAAGGTATTCTTTAGTACATGCACAAGTTTGAACAATTACTATATCCTTTTATAGTAACAAGTGGTGTAATATCAATGGGATAAGGTATTTTTCAGTATACACATTACTAACAAGTGCTTTCAAATTTTGTTATCTATCCTTATAGCCAATGAGTGTTTATTAGGAACAGACGCCTGCCATGCCATTCTAGCTGACTGTTCCAATACACAAGGCTGCTATATGTGTGCTGGTCATAATATAATTTTCTATTTTTAGATGCCAATGAGTGTGTATTAGGAACAGACACCTGTCATGCCACCCTAGGAGACTGTACCAATACACAAGGAGGCTACACATGTGCCTGTAAGACCGGGTATCAAGGAGATGGAGTCACATGTTCTGGTAGGACAGTTTTTGTATTACAGTCCATTTACTACTGAAAATATTTTTCTCAGATGTTTAGAGCAATACCAAAACTCAAACGAACTTGTTCCTCATTACTGTGGTTTCATTATTATTTGTTGGGTATCAATTTTCGTGGTTTCTGTAGTTGGCCTTTACCCACGAAAATTTTTACCTAACAAAAAGGAAATTTTACATTGATCTTTATTATGTAGTCTTCGAAACCATGAATTTAAGAATCCACGAATCACCGATCCTTTTTCATCAAACCACGAAAATAGATACCCACGAAAATAAATGAATCCACAGTTTTACTATTTTGTTTTAGTTGATGTGTCATACATAAAGATTATATAGATGTGTATTAAGACCTAACCAATAATAGTTTAATAATTTAGAGTGTGTTTTCTTTAGACTTTTCTTGTCTGGATATCCACTCAATTAGTTAACTCTAGATTCTTGCAATGTCTTATTGATTTGAAAGCTTTAGAATGAAGCACCATTGCTTTATGCTATTATTTTATAGATATTGATGAATGTTCGACTGGTTCTAACACATGTGATAAACAAGTGGGTAGAGGAACATGTAACAACACTGTAGGATCCTATGTGTGTGGCTGTGAATCAGGATACACGTTGGCCTCCAATGGCTATACTTGTAATGGTATGTTTTTATTTGCTCACCTCGACCGAAGGTCCATGTGAGCTATTGCCATCACTTGGCGTCCGTCGTCATCATTGTCATCTGTCGTTGTTCATTAACAATTTTACAAAAATCTTCTCCTCTGAAACGACTGAACAGAATTTAATGAAACTTGGTATGTTTGATCATTAGGGTGTCCTGCACAAAAGTTGTGTTTCCATTTTTGATTCGTAAAAAAACATGGCGGCCATTGCTAAAAATAGACCAGGGGGTCAGACTACTGTTTTTGGCTTATAAATCAAAAAGTATAAGAGATAGATGAATCTGATGCCACCCTACTGCTAAAGCATCAAAAGCTCTACAAAAGTCTCCATTTGATCAAATGTCTGATGACCCCCTAAAGGGGTTACAAACCCTTAAAGGTGAAAAATAGTGTTTTTGTGCTATAGTATGAAAACATATAGCAGAAAGAGAAAAGCTGTTGCTTGCTTAAATGTTCAGCTCATTAAGCCCTACAAAAGTCTTCACAGGTTTGAAGTTGTCATATGATCCTTTATAGGGGTTATAGCCCCTTAAAGGTGAAAAATAGTGTTTTTGGCTGTAGAATGAAAACTATTGCAGATAGAGAACAGCTGTTCCTTTCTATAACATTCAGCTCATTTAGCTCTACAAAAGTCTTCATAGGGTTGAGGTTTTCAGATGACCCCTTGTTGGGGTTATGGGCCCTAAAATAAAGGTTTTTTACCTGCGTCGCCGAAGGCGAAAGCAGGTCTAGTAGTCGGGTCACTCCGTCCGTCCGTCCGTCCGTCCGTCCGTCTGTCCGTCCGTCCCGCTATGGGGTGCCTGTCTTGTGTAATCTGAATCTCAAAAACCAATCACTAGATCTTTCTGAAATTTTACACAGTGATAACAGATATATTGAAGATGTGCACCTCCCCTTTTGGGGTCATTTTATTATTTCGTTTAGAAATTAGGGGCCCAAAAGGGGCCAAAAAAGCGACTTTTTATTTTTTTTCCACCATAACTTTTGTTCTGGTTGACCAAATGCCATGAAACTTTACAGTAATGTTACTTACCATAAAAGGAAGGGTTAGGCTGACTTTGGGTGTCCCCTCTTTTTTCGTTTAGAAATTAGGGGTCCAAAAGGGGCCAAAAAAGCGACTTTTTAATTTTTTTCCACAATAACTTTTGTTCTGGTTGACCAAATGCTATGAAACTTTACAGTAATGTTACTTACCATAAAAGGAAGGGTTGGGCTGATTTTGGGTGTCTCCTCATTTTTTCGTTTAGAAATTAGGGGCCCTAAAGGGGCAAAAAAAGTGACTTTTTTTATTTGTTTCCACAATAACTTTTGTTCTGGTCGACCAAATGCTAAGAAACTTTACAGTTATATTACTTACCATAAAAGGAAGGGTGGGAATGATTATGGGTGTCCCCTCTCTTTTTGTTTAGGAACGAGGGGCCCAAAAGGGGCAAAAATGTGACATTTTTATTTATGGTCCGATTTTGAATTTTTTTTTTACATGTTAATTTTGGTCATATATTGGATACAAAATGGAGGATACAATTCTTTCTTGACCAACCTTTTCTGTTTAGCAATAAGGGGACCAAAAGGGGAAAAAAATAGAAACTTTTTTTTTATCTATTTTACAATATTGGGTGGCGTGTGACAAATATGCTTTGTAAGTCCACCATAGGATGCAAGTGTCAAAATATTTTGACTGTCCATATTGGGCCTAGAACGTACAGGGTTCAACGTTTTGCCGTGCGACGCAGGGCCAGACATCGATTGGTCTTGTTTTTTCTTGTTATGGGCCTACAGAATGAAAACTATAGTAGATGGAGAAAAGGTGCTGCTTGCTTAAATGTTCAGCTCATTAAGCTCTACAAAAGTCTTTATAGGGTTGACATCAAGACCAGGTGAGTGATTCAGGCTCCTGGGAGCCTCTTGTTATGTTCATGTAATAGTTTATCCCTCTAAAAAAAAATCTTTGTTTAATCATGTTTTGAGTATATCGGTATGCAACCAATTGAAGCTTCATTTATTAAAACTTTCATCCTTAATGTGTTATATGTATAAGTTCAGTTCTATTTTCAGCATACTAACTTTTTGGATATGAAATTTTATAGTGATTTTTTTTACTTCTGTCTAACAATAAGAGTAGTTTTACTAAATATGTCTTTTGGTCTAGCTTTATTGATAATGTTTTTTACTATGTAGATGTTGATGAATGTACTGGAAGCCATGGTTGTCAAGGAACATGTGAGAATCTACCAGGGACATACAGATGTAGCTGTCAGACTGGATATAGGCTTGATACAGATCAAAAGTCGTGTATAGGTAGGTAAAATTTTATGTTCATGAGAAAACTTAACTTATACATTTAAAAATCTCCTAAAGCTTTAAACAAAAGATAGAAACTATAGAACTCAGCCCTCTTTCCATTGGTATGTCCATCAAAAATTGGTGTCCAAGCATAACACCTGAATTAAAGCTCGCGTAGTATGAAAAAAGCCTATTGGCTTTGGAGTCAAAAGGTTAAAGATCAAGGTCACAAGTTTTCGAAGATACTTATGACTTGTAAACTGAAATTGCCTAGCGAAGAATAACTTTTGATTGCCTTGACAAAATTTCATACAACTTACTCATGTTCAAACTTGTGGGGTAAGGTAAAAGCCTATAGATTATGGGGTCCACATAAAATCTCAGAAATTTCAAACTCAGATTGGTTTCAAAAGCATAACTCAATAAAAAACTTTAATTCTTTTATACTAAAAAGTTAAGGAGGCAAGGAAAAAGCCGTTTGGTTTTTGGGTCAACAGCTCATAGTTCAAGGTCACAAATTTTACTGGGCAGGGGACTTTCACCCATATTCTTTTGCTGAAGTAGAATATTTTATGTTTTGTACAGATTTATTGAAATAAATTGAATTATTTTACTGTAAAATTTGAATTTGCAGCTGATATAGGGTGTGACCCAGGACATGATTGTGGATACCAGTGTGCTAAGATTAGTGGTGTAGATACATGTACATGCCAGACTGGGTTTGAGTTGATGAGTGATGGTAAAAATTGTACGGGTAAGACCAATAACATGGTAACAGGTCTGTTTCAATGAGACCAAATTATCTAGGTCTTTGTCTCAGCCATTTATACTAATAAGCAGTACTGTTGATATTTTCCTATAACAATAACAGCTCTTATTGTAATAGGGCTGCTTCAAAGGGACTAAATTATCTGGGTCTTTGTCACAATTCATTAGCCATTACTTGTAAAATACAGTACTGTTGATAATTTTCAAGAATTAAAAGTCCAACAAACTTTTTTCATTAATAGCATTTTTGTTTGAAAATGTTTCAAGCCATTAAAAAAGGATTTTTTTTATTTAAAACGTAGTCCTTAGAACATGTAAGAAAATATTTTTTCACATACGTATTCATGTTATTCCTAGACATAGATGAGTGTGCCACAGCTAATTCCTCGTGTGATGCCACCAGAGGTCTATGTAACAACACTGTAGGATCCTATGTATGTTCTTGTAGTGATGGATATATCCTGGGAGCTGGCAATACTTGTACAGGTAAGTTATGTAACATGTGGGATGCATGAATTAATCTTTTTATATCCCCAGTTGTAAGTGTGAGTCTATATCTTTATCACCTTGTCATTCTTTATATTTATAAATTTGTCTCTCCTGTAACAATTGTATGACAGATTTCTTAGCTTGCACTGATGGGATTGATTTCAAACTTTGTACACTGCATTAGCCCATTTGGTGTATAACAAGTACATAAGATTCACAATATAAAAAGGATACTATTTAAGATAATTAGAAATAGTATTGTAGAAGGAGAACTTCTTTGTCATTTTTTTCCCTTCCAAAAAAAGTTTTTGGACATGCATGTTTATCTTTTTAGTTTGTTTTTTTTCCTGTACCATATCAGGTTTACCTTTGTATTTTAGTTGATTTTTGGAACCAAAAGTTGGATTTTGATATAATTTTTTTATACTAACTTAATAATCATAGCAAGAACACATTTCAGCAACAATTTTTCAGCAGCAACGTTCCATCCTTGTATTGGATTCCAAAGTTACATAAAACTCCATACAAGCAACGATTTATTGCTGGGTCATCCAAATGTACAACTAAGCCTCTTTCAGTTTTGTTAACATCAATATTGACGGCAATAAAATCAAGCCTTCAAAAGTATTTTGATTGTTGTTACTCTAGAAATGGCGTCAATCAAATGTGGATTCTCAAAAATTCTAAAGAACTGATGGAAAATCTCCATTCTAAGTCATTTTCATCATGTAATAGCATAAAAACGTTTGATTTCTCTACATTATATACTTCAATTCCACATTCACAATTAAAATCTCGTTTGGCACAGCTGATTAAACGTAGCTTTATCAAAAAGAATGGAAAACGCAGGTACAAGTATTTGGTAGTCCGTTATAAAAAGACTTACTTTGTCATCCAAGAGTCTAGCAAGAAAAACAAATTTACAGAAGATCAAATAATAGAAATGCTCAACTTTCTAATCGACAACATATTTGTACAGTTTGGTGGACGTGTTTTTCAGCAAACAATAGGTATCCCAATGGGCACAAATTGTGCACCATTGCTTGCCGATTTGTTTCTTCATTCATATGAAGCAGACTTCTTACAATCACTTCTAGACAAAAAGGACGGCAAACTTGCTTTATCCTTCAATCTCACATTTCGTTATATTGATGATGTCCTTTCACTAAACAATCCTCGATTTGGTGACTATTTACATCTCATATATCCGAAGGAACTTGAGGTAAAGGACACTACAGATTCTAGGAGGTCTGCTTCATATTTGGATCTATTTCTCGAAATTGACACACAAGGAAGGCTTTGTACAAAGCTCTATGACAAACGTGATGACTTCAACTTTCCAATAGTTAACTTTCCCTTTCTGTGTAGCAACATTCCGTCCGCTCCAGCATATGGAGTTTACGTATCACAATTGATTCGTTATTCCAGAGCATGTGGGGAGTACAACGACTTCCTTGATATAGCTACACGGCTGACAAGCAAATTGTTAACACAGGGGTACGTTGCTCCCAGGTTGTTGTCATCACTCAAGAAATTTTACGGACGACATCATGTGCTTGTATGCAAATACGGGATTTCTATCTCTCAGATGAGCACAGATGTTGGTTTGACATAGAGTTTTGTAATGTCATCCTTTCCGGATTTGACCAACACTTAATCGATCTTTGGCAACGTGACGGGTGTGCTATAGCAAGCAGGAACTGCTTACTCTTCCGGAGCACCTGAGTTCACTCTCGTTTCGACTTGAGTTCGCGTTGCTGAATGCGGTTTTGTTGTTATGTGTGTGTGTTTTATGTTGTTATGTGGTTTGTTTTGTTGTGATGATTTTTTGTCTGCCGGTTTTGTCTTTGTCTTCACGGTTTTATGATACTGATTACCCCTTTGGTACACCTTTGCTTCTTGCTGTTCTACCAGAGAGGGCCATCAGTGTTTTTGGTGATGCTAGTCATTGTTTATGACATAATTATATATTTTTAGATCGTGATGGTAATTGGTCCAATTGGGGATCATGGGCAAGCTGTTCTGTTACATGTGGTGGAGGGACCCAGTCTAGGACAAGAACTTGTTCTAACCCTACCAAGGAAGGCTCGGGGGCAGATTGTGCAGGGAATGGGTCAGAATCTCAGGCTTGTAATGAAGTGGTCTGCCCTGGTAAGTAAAAAAAGCTAATGTATACAACTTTGTATGAAGTTATTTTACAGAATTTATGAAACAAGAGAAAATTTTGATTTATTAAAGGCATATTGTCTATGGCAAACTCTTTTTTTTTACCCCCCAATTTTTTTGTGTCAATTAGACCGATATGCAATAAAATGAATATTGAAAGACAAATTTGCCACTAATTTTGCCTCAAAAGTAGTTTATTTCGATCAAAAAAGCTCGACAATATTGATTGATATTTTATTTACCTGCATTACATCACATTGACACAGATTTAAACTGAGTAGTTTTAACACGGACACTAATCGGAATCTCGGGTTTTGTCCCCGAATACATTGATATGTTGAAAAAATACCAATATTTTTCGTGTTTACCTTTTCAATCACATTCAAAACTTAATACATGCAATAATTGTCAGTTTTATTCATTAAGTAGCTCTAATATTCGGTTGTCGTTATAATTTTCTTCTGAGCTAAAGCTTCGAGAAACAGATTATGCACCACGTACAAAACTAGAGAAGTTTTCAATCAAAGAAAGTATAGTGTGCATGCTTACAGCTCATCTACATCTCATGAATATGAATTTTTGTAAAGCTTTACAAATATTAAATATTTTTCAATTTTTGATGTAATAAGGTACCCTAGTCGTATTTTGAATGTTTGTATCTTTCTAAATAAACAAAACAAATAGTCTGACGACAGTTTTTTGGTTTTACAAAAAAATAATTTTTCGTAGACAATATGCCTTTAAAACTATAAAGGAAAATAATTTTTACAATGAATAGAAAAAGTAATAACAAATTTGTTGAACAGTGATGAGACATCTCAATTGTACAAAATCGAAAGACAAAATAGTAAGAACATGCCATAGAAATTGGATATCACAATGAGCTTGACTTGTTACAAAAATGTCAAAGAAGTGGTGGGTTGAACCAGGTTTAAATGGGTCAAACCTCCCTCTTCAATTGCAACTAATGAGTCCTGTAGTAACAAATGTTAGACACTCTTGTGAAAGTGAGATTATTGTAGTACAGCAGGAAGAAAGCTTTTTTGGTCCTCTAACATGGAAATTAAATATGGCTTAATAGTGTTTATAAATCTATATATATATGGTGTGTACAAGTTGTAATTTTGTACAAGTTATAACATTTTGTACTTGTTATAACTTGTACAAAATTACAACTTGAACACAACATATATACCTTATCAGCCTGCTTTGTTTGTTTACAGCTACAGCAGATGAATCAACTTATGGTATAACTATGGAATTTGATGGCATTTCTAAAGATCAGGTAACTTTTATTTTAGATAGATTTATTTACTTTAAAAACATTATCTTTTGTGACTTTCTAGGGTCAGGCAAACCACAAAATTTCCAACAAATTAACAAATGGCATAGATTTCTATTAAGAATTTTTATGTCATGAATCCATGAATATGCATGTTATTCCAATGCATGAGAAGTTGCGTGAAGATAGTAATCTTAACTCTAAAAATTAGAAAATAATAGAATGATATACATAGAAAGGTTATAGGTTAATTTTCAATAACTGTAGTGTGCGCTCAATGTATTGATGTGTTATGAAAATGTTCATGCAAGCTAATGCCTGTACAAATTTACATATTTATCTATTTCAGTTTAACAACATAGAATCAGCATTCAAACAAGCTGTAGTAAACAATGTCAATACTTATTGTAACCACAACACTAGTACCACACAACAGTGCTGTCAGACATCTACTGGTTACACGTAAGTAAGAATACAGTTAAATTGCAAACAAGCTGTAGTAGATAGTGTCAATACTTATTGTAACTTCAATGCTAGCAACACACAACAATGCTGTCTGACATCCACTTTTTATACGTAAGTGAGAATACAGTTAAATCTCAAACAAACTGTAGTAGACAATAGTTATTATAACACACAACAGTGCCGTCAGACATCAACTGGTTACATGTAAATAAGAATACAGTAAATATTATCAAGCTGTAGTAGACAGTGTCAATACTTATTGTAACCACAACACTAGTACCACACAACAGTGCTGTCAGGCATCTACTGGTTACACGTAAGTAAGAATACAGTAAAAATTTAACAAGCTGTAGTAGACAACACATATTGTAACACACAACAGTGCTGTCAGACATCTACTGGTTAGACATAAGTAAGAATATAGTTGAATCTCAGTTGTAAGTGCTGTCACATCAGGAGGTATCTTTGAGTGTAATCTTTGTATAACATCTGCTACATTTTATGAAACTAAAATGTGAACCAACCACTACTTTCTTTGGTTTTGTCAGGAAGTTAGATGTTGAAACCTAAGGTAATACTATGTTGTCACTCAACATTAAAAATGAATCAGAAAATAGACAACAACATCAACATTACATTCCTATTTATGTAAGTTATCCATATCTGAATTTCAATAAAATATAGCATTTAGGCACCAGCCAAACTATAATTAAAGTTAACAATTTTTTTTACAGACCAAACCCTAGCAGTCCTTTAGCCTTCACTACAATTAGTGAAATAGCGTTTGGTGGAGGGACACCTGTGGAAAATAATAATGTTCTAACAGTAATGATAGTGGTGAAATACAGCTCAACGAATGCCTTATGTACAGCAGCCTCTTCTGCTCCGGCAGGAAGGAGGAGAAGATCTGTAACACTCAGCAACCTAGAACTAGCCTTGCCTAATTCAGTTTTTGAGCAAATTATGGCAGATCCTTCATTGTAAGTACATGTTTATTTTTCCCTTGTTGTTGAAAATTCCATAATCAACT
Organism: Arcuatula senhousia; assembly: GCA_963971305.1. Classification (NCBI taxonomy): domain Eukaryota; kingdom Metazoa; phylum Mollusca; class Bivalvia; order Mytilida; family Mytilidae; genus Arcuatula; species Arcuatula senhousia. The sequence goes on along the minus strand of OZ020303.1, from coordinate 24,899,340 downwards.
TGATCATGTTATAGAAATTATTTTAATGACTAAAATCAAGGTAATATTTTTAATGACATAAACATTTTTTGCATTAAAAAAAATAGGCATATGGATACTTAAAAAAAACACTGTTGAGATTTCATCAAATTTATGAAAAGTGCTTACTTATAAGGCATTTAATCCATTTCAGGCAAAGCTCACTAACACAAGCCTTAGTAGATGCTGCCAATACACAACTTGGTGTGTCACTAAATATTACTGTAGCATCAGTTGTCTTGGTAACCACTACTGCTGCTCCTACAACAACAGTGGTAAGTTATATTACAGCAATTATGATCGATTGGTCACTTCTACTCTGTATATAAAGGTTTTTTATTCGTTTTTGTTGTTGTTGTATTTTATAGTTTTTACAACAATTGCTGTCATAGACCTGTATATTAAATAGATTTGCAAATTGGTGAAATCTCACAATATCTCATGCAAAGAAACGAGATTTCGTAAAAAATAAACAATTTGAAATTTACAACTTTATTCTGTAATATCTCAAAAACCGTTTAAGATTTTTACATGATTCTTTTTTACAGCCATTCTTAAATGTTTAGAGAATTTACATGTGTTAAGATCACTTTTACAACCTTAAGCACTTTAGAGGAGTATCAAAAGAGCCCATACTACCCTAGTTTTCATGAAAATACATTTTTTTACAAAATTTTTGTAAAGTTTCCACTTTAAATTGCCACAAAATGGTTATTTCTCAATCAAATTGAATAAAATTTTCACACAGATATTCCTTAATCTTTTCTCTGTTTAATGCAATTTATTCTGATTAATTCCATAGAAAGGCATTAAAGTAGTTCAAAAAATAAACCAACTCTCATTTATCAACCATGCAGTGATATTTTCATACATATACTGGACAATTAACAAGTTGCAAATCTATTTAATATACAGATCTATGTTGCTGTGAGAGACATGTGTATGTTACAAAAATAATGTGACTGGTCAATTCTATTCATTTATTTAGTTTTTTTTGGTTTTTTTGTTTTTTTTTTGGGGGGGGGGGGTCAAGCTATTATCATACTTGTCTACATTTCAAAATCAAAATTATATTACTAGGTATATATTGAGACATAAACATTATGTAATTAAATGATACATGTACATGTATGTCTTATAAGAAAAATTAGTTGTCATGGATACAGTAGTTATCTTCTTGTTACTCAATATTTGATTAATAAAACTCTTCCCTCAATCAAATTAAAATCAAAACATTTAAATGCTAATGAAAAATGTAACAATAAACAACATTTCACAGAAATCTACTTCTTTATCATTAAAGGGAGTGAAGTCAAGTGAGACAGCATCATGGAAGATAGGATTAGCTATTGTAGGCTCATTGTTAGGCCTGGTCTTCATTGTCTTGTGTGTAGTATTGATAATTAGATTGTAAGTATTATGTTGAGATAATTTATATACAGAAATTAGGACTTTTTAACCTTAAGGATTTTACTAGAAATTTGTTGTTGAATATACTTAGATTTACTTAGTTTCTATAGTTTTAGAATCAAATGTGGTAGGGGTGAGGCAGAGGTCAAAAGGAACTTTTATTGGTTACTGGTGTATAGTGCGCAGTTTTTTACATTTTTTTCATGATTCTAACATAGGGGTGCGCACAATACATCCCGGCAACGGCAACGGCAAAAGATCGATGTTTGTCAGACTTTGGACACAAGATTCATCCATGATTGAACACAAATCCTGTTCATTATTAGTATCTCCAAATAAATTTTATCATGCTTTTATCAAATAAAAACTTAATTCCAGTGTCTTAGTGTGTTTGTTTATTAATTTCATTTTCATATCGACCGCCATTGTTGTTGTTGTTGTAGTGGGTAAATTCCTCCGTTGACTTCGGAGCACCATTTTGAAACAAGTTGGTAAAAACATTTGTGTTCTTAAAAAATTACTTTTGTCCAATTTCTTTATTCAAAATAAGAATTATAAAATATGATTCTAATTTATTTATTCATTCTCCCTTTACTTGTTTCCTTTCTGAATCAATATTGTGTATTCCCCTTAGTTACCTCATTTAAATAATTCTAAAAATAGAATGGTTTGTTTACATGATTGTGTATTTTCTTTCATGTAATTATTTGAGCAACTTGAGTAAGATATAACCATTTTCCTATTGTTTTGTGAATAAATACTCATCCCAAGCTGGAGATAATTTAGATTTACTGGTAATTATTTGTTTTGACACTTTGGCCAATTTGCACAAAACATTGATATTTTGTCAAACTGGCTTGGACAATTAACAATTAAAGCCATTCAGCTGTAATACTTCAGGATTGTTTGAATAGTAATTTGTTGATCATTACTGTTTTGACACCTTTATTGTTTTTATCAAAAGATGTGAGCTTGGGTTAACACTTGTTGTTTGTTAATTGAAAGGGGGACCATTACCGGGATTTACGATCTTGCTGTCATAATAAAATACACAAATAATATAACAGTTTATTTTTATTTTCACAAATAATTACAAAACAATTTTATTTTCATTAAAAAATCTTCATCTGTAGTCTTTCTACCTGAAAAACAGAGACAAATTTTCAGGGTTCTCTGTCATAGAAAAAGATTGTCGATTTTACACAAAACTTCGTTTTTCCCCCAGATTTTCATCATGTACATAAATGCGCACTATACACGGCAAAATACGGTATAATGGGTGGTGAAATTTTAATTTTGAATTGGAAATATGATTTTTCAAAATTTTTCATGGATTTTATTTTATTTAGAAAATAATGTTTGTACTTGAAATATGATTGACCGGTTCTGTGTTTACAATTAAGTACTAGTGATGATTTTTGCAGGATTTCACAAAAAATCCTGGTTATTAAATGGTAAATGTTTGATGGTTGGGATATATTTTTGTTACTGTTTTCTTAGCAAATACCTATCATATCCTTTTAATATTTGGTATGCAGCATCAGCATGCAGTCTCATATTGTTGCATTGAATTTGAAGTAGACTTGTTCCTCTTTATTATAGTTGTATCATTTTTTTACATTGACAGATTTTTGAAGGAGTTACGCCCCTTCCCCTATAAAAATCCCTCATTGGACACCCTATAACGATGATTATACCCCCCTGCACAAACAAAGTTTTGGGAGTTAATAGGAATCACCCTGATTGTCTGTCCCTCTGTCCACCTATCTCCTAAGTGCAACACCTCCTAAACCCCTGGATGGATTCACAGAAAGGAAGTTTATCATATGATGCTGTGCATGAAGAATTTTTATTGCTGTTGGATATCATTAAGGGGAGATAATTGACTTAAGTTTTTTTTATCAATATAGTGTCCAAGATGAAGCGGGGGATATCCCTTCGTGAGCTTGCTCACAGTATTCAATGTTGTCATGGGTTTAACAATAAAACTGAATGCGGTTGACCTCTGTTTTGTATGGATGAATGATCTTCTCAACAAATAAAAGTGTACATTCGGTACAACCTAGGTTACATATTACATTATCCAGGTTGTTCTTTTGATATCATGTTTTACCTACCTGATGTTCCTTGGGTTTTAATGTCAAACAAAAGCACTATTGAGTATTTTTCTTGTAAATTTATTATAGGAAAAAGAAAACCAAGGTCACACCACTAGAAGAGGGAAATGCAGGAGCAGAAGAAGTTCCTGAAAATAATCAACAAGGATAAAACCAGTCTATAGTGTTAATGACACAGAACTAATAATTTTACTGATCTTTTACAATGTTTCTTGTCTTGGTTCAAACAGATAAGCAAAAAATGGTTCTTTTATGGGTAGTATATTTTTTTCTTTGATGCAAGTTGTGTTAAGTGTGAAACAATTTAAAAAGCTGCCTTTAATCATATATTTTTGTATTGCAGTTTTGTGTCCTTTTTTTCTGAGAAGGTCATAAATACCGGTATTCTTGTATGTCTTCAATGGCTCTATATAAAATTTCTACATCATTTGATTTCAGGATATGATGCAAGTTTATTTTTGTTTTGTTAAGTAATATTTTGCCTGACAAATTGATGGTTTAATGGCAAGTTTTGTATAAAACTTTAGACAGACTGTGATAATTTTACATATAATACCTGAATCCATATACTGTGGATTCATTTATTTTCGTTGGTATCAATTTTCGTGGTTTGATGAAAAGGGATCAGTTCGTGGATTCTGAAATTCGTGGTTCTGAAGTCTGCAACATACAGATCAATGTTAAATATTCTTTTCGTGGGATTTCAAATTTCGTGGGTCAATTCCACCCACGAAAACCACGAAAATTGATCCCCCACGAATAATAATGAAACCACAGTAATAGGAATAAATGTTAAATGTTGTTCAGATTTGTAATTGTTTAGGTTCAAAGTTTAGCTAGACACATTTTGTTGTTTATTTGGCTCTCAGCTCAATTTTTTAATTGACAATTGAATGATATTATGATTTTTATTATTGATATACTTTGTGATGATATACTGTATTAAGTTTACGTTCTTATTTTAATTTGATATAATGCTGTTTCTTATTGACAATCATGTGTTAAAAGAACTGAAATCAAATGCAATTTTTACTTTTAATATCATTCCAGTTTAAGAGAGGATATAAGTGTTTAGTTTAGTTTATTGTTCAACACCAAGTTGTTTTGAGAGGTTGGGAACAAAAAAGTGGTTTCTTATATGTCAATGACTTTAAGTTGAATAGGGTTAGAGAGCAATAAAAATACCTCATTTTGTAGTTTGAAACATTGAATTGATACGAAAATTGTAATTTATACTGTTGCAGACTATGTATCATGTTACAGTGCAAACTGTTTTACTTGAACATTCTTAAACTTTGTTATGTCTGAATGAATATGACAGGCAGGTAAAAAAAGGGTCATTCTGGAAGGGGGCCATAGTTTTGTTCAGGAAAGTCTTAAGGTGTGTCAAAGCATTTAAGGTCTGAAAATGTTACCAAGTTCTTTTATTCATGTTTAAAAAAAAATCAGATTTTATGTTACAAAAATTGTTAAAAAAAAATCAAAACAAAAAATTTTCATTATTATATTATTTCATAAATGTATTATATTAATTAAAGCAAGTATATTTGTGTTTAGCAATACACAAAGGAAGTTGTGATTGCATTACAAACGAGTTGATGTTATATTGTTTGAGGCAGAGGCAGATATCTTTGATTCAATGTTAGCATCCTTGTTATACATTTTATGTACATAGTATTAACACTGTTGACTGTAAAAAACCTGATGGTCTTGTGTCATAATTCAAAGTCAACCTTTTTTAAGCAAATTTGTATATATGTATGTCCCCAAAAGTGTTGCGAAAGACTCCAAAAGCAACTTCTATGATCAAAGTCACTTTGGCACCATAATCTGTCATCATACATCATGTGGTACACAAAATTTCTTCTGAAAATTTCTCACAAACAACTTGCATTTAGCCTGATTCAAGGCGCTATATGGTATAAAGTCATTTTATGTCTTAAATTTTCTATTTTATACTGTTCAGCTGAATGTTTTAGGAGGCAGACAACATATACATCTTTTATGGAAGTTGGCCATTCTCATTTCTTTTGGTGACAATTTCATTACTAGAAATTTTTCAACAGATTATTATTTCAGATTGTTTAATGAAGAACTATATTAAAACCATTTAAATTATAATAACAAGCTTCAGATTCTGATACAAGACCATCTATAATCATGGTATTAACCAAGGAGAACTTGTCTGTGATCACATAGTGCTTTTGAATTGTATATATTTGATATCTCCGTCCATTCCTTGTTTATATTGTTGTACATACCTTTTTTATATTTGTTGTTTATAACAAAAGTGTCAAAAAATATATGATGACTTGACTTCTAATCAAAAGATATTTCATGTATGGTAAATCTTCTTCTTATCAAGAGGTATTACATGTATGATAAATCCTCTTTTTTGTACTTGTGTTACACATACCCCAAGATTGAAGGATGTAGCATTTCAAATAAAGATCTAAGACAGTTGTTTATTACATTGAATG
>OZ020303.1:24769220-24893215 GCA_963971305.1 Arcuatula senhousia | reverse complement strand
CAATTTGGCATTTAGCATCTGGCATTTACAATTGAGAATTTTGCCAATCGACAATTAGCAATGAGCAATACGTAATTGGCGACTGGTAATCGACAATTAGCAATACGTAATTGGCAACTGATAATCGACAATTAGCATTGGCAATTCGCAATTGGCAATAGGTAATCAACAATTAGCATTGGCAATTATAATCAACAATTCAGTAGCATTGACAATTAGCAATTGGCAATTCACAATTGGCAATTGGCAATCGGCAATTAGCAATTCGACCCCCCAAAAAACTTATATAGCACTTTGTTGATATGTATAAAAAAAAAACAAAAAAAATGTGTGTAAATATAAAACAAAATTTAGAACAAATCCGTAAATACATTTCATTGAAAATATCATACTTTGTTAAGTGTTTATAAGTTAATTCTTATGTTTTTTTATATCATTTTCAATCAAGGAAAAAATCATTTCTTAGAGACTTATCAAGATCAATCATTCCTATGAGGAAAACTACATTAAAACATAGGTGAAACAAGGAAATAATGCCCCCTTCAGTTTGTTTCCAACTTATCAAATACTTTTTAATACTCATTAACTTCTTATTTCCTCTGAGTTTAAGCGTGCAGTATGATTAAAATGCAAACATTTAACCATTTAATCATTTTCAGCTATGTAAACATACAAATTGTGTAAATATGACTTTGAAATGAGTAGAAATTACATTTGTTTAGATATTGGAAAGCTCAGTATAAAGATTGGTGAAGGATGGAACTTGTTTGGAGTATGTCTCGGATTTAGTGCTGCGCAAATGGAACAGTTGAAAATGCACATCCTAAAAGTATTTCAAAATGTGTCTTTGAAATGTTGTCAAAATGGGAACTTGTAGTAGACCAACACAACATCGACAAAAAACTTGCTTTGGCGGAAGCGCTTAGGGAGGCCGGGAGAGCAGATTTAGCAGACGATTTAATGGTGTCGTCTGCGAATAGGAAGCGTAGTTATTCTGTTTCGCCAAGTAGACTTTCACAACAGTTTAGTTTCGACGATTTAGACGAGTTGGATGGTTTTTGTCCACCCGAACAAGGTTGGTTAAACAGATTTAATAAATGCTTTGGTAATCATCTTTAGAGTGAATTGTTGCAAGTATTTTAAAACATATATTCAAACCTGATCTTCTTCATTACAAACTTGTCCTTATCAAGTATTAAAAAACCCCAGTTATATTAGAAATTCGATCGAAGAACCAAAAGAAACCATGATGAGTTTAACCCTCTTAAACAACCTTCAGAAGGTAGAAAAAACAACATTAAAAACGAAAGAATATGGAATATGTGCCAGAAAGACACGATCCACATATTGAAATGATTTTGATAAATGTACAATGCAAAATTTCACTGCGTGTGAAGCGCTTTTCTGGATAAACCTTCATCAGACACGCTAGGAGTAAAAAACTTGGAAAATCGGTAGTATATTAGATTAAATTTTGATAAAACAAAAGCAGAAGCCAAAAAATATTACAACAATGACCAAACAGATAAATTTTTCTATTTTTAAAGAAATAGCCAAACGTTGTGGAAATATGTAAACTGTGTCTTTCCAACACATATTCCAGTACTCGAAAATATATAAGAGCATACAACTGAAGCACGGGGGAGTTTTCTACGACCTCCACAATCAACACGTAACTAAATACTATTTTTGATAGCATAATGACAACGCTTGATAAGAAATTAGTATCATGCAGTTTGATTTTTTTTATTATTTTGTTGTGCGTTTCCTTTTTATTAGCTCACCTGGACCTTCGTTCCAGGTGAGCTATTGGAATCACTTGGCGTCCGTCGTCGTCGTCGTCGTCGTCTGTCCTCTATTAACAATTTTTCAAAAATCTTCTCCTCTGAAACTACTGAACAGAATTTAATGAAACTTGGTATGATTGATCCATAGGATGTCCTGTACAAAATTTGTGTTTCGATTTTTGATCCATCAAAACACATGGCCGCTTTGGCTAAAATAGACCAGGGGGGTCAGACTACTGTTTTTGGCTAGTAAATCAAAAAGTATAAGAGATAGCTGAAATCTGATGCCACCCTACTTCATCAGCATCAAAAGTTCTACAAAAGTCTCCATTTGTTCGAAGTTGTCAGATGATCCCTTATAGGGGTTACAGCCCCTTACAGGCGAAAAATAGTGGTTTTGGTCTATAGAATGAAAACTATTGCAGATAGAGAAAAGCTGTTGCTTGCTTAAATGTTCAGCTCATTTAGCTCTACAAAAGTCTTCATAGGGTCGAAGTTGTCATATGACCCCTTATAGGGATTACAGGCCCTTAAAGGCGAAAAATAGTGTTTTTGGCCTATAGAATGAAAATTATTGCAGATGGAGAAAAGCTGTTGCATGCTTAAATGTTCAGCTCATTTAGCTCTACAAAAGCCGTCGTAGGGTTGAAGTTGTCAGATCAGACCTCTTATAGGGATTACAGGCCCTTAAAGGCGAAAAAAAAGTGTTTTTATACGACCGCAAAATTTTTGCAATCGTTTAATGTTATATATGGCGATGTCGTCGTTGTCGTTGTCGTCATCGTCGTCTGGGAATATTTGGTTTCCGTGCGATAACTGGAGTAAATATTGACCAATTGTTATGAAATTTTGATATGATGTTTTTAACCACTAGAGGAAGGTTCCTATTCAATGTATTTGGGATTGGTGGTTTCTACCGTTTTAGAAAAAAAGGGTCAAAAGGAGTTAAAACGGGTGTATTGACAAAACTGTTGTAGAATGTTTGTTATTCTTTCGATTTTGAAAATTCTTTTTTTAATTGTATTCCTCATTTAATTCTGTCAACTAAATGTGATAATGGTTTTGATGTATTTTGTACCGTTACATGGCTACAGGGGGCCAAAGACGGGCCACGCCCAAAAAATCAACTTTTCTATTTTTGGTCCGATTTTCAAAATCTTTTTTTCATTGGAATCCTCATGAAAATCCCTGCCTGCGTTTTTCAGATTTGCAATATCTATTACTGTTACTGAGATATTAGGGGTCGAAGGGGCAAAAACGCCATTTTTAAAGGTTGGTCAAGGCAAATGGATATACACAAGAAATTTAGCTGTAGTGGCCAGCCAATTGTTATGAAGTTTTAATATGATGATTATATCCACTGAAGGAAGCTTTAATTGCATTTGGGGTCTGTGACCCTTACCATTTTAGAAAAAGGGGTCAAAAGGGGCTAAAAATGGGTCAAAAATGTCAATGAATGTAGAAAAGATTTTTTCTTTTAAATGTTAATGTAAATATATATGTGTCAAATATGCATTTTAAAGTCCACCACAGGATGCATGTGTCAAAAAGCTTTGTAAGTCCACCATGGGTTGCATGTGACCAAACCAATAGACTATCCATATTGGGCCTCCAATGTACAGGGTTCAACTGTTGCGGTCGTATCATGCTGCGCTCCGGGTAGCTTTTTTTTGGCCTATAGCAGATAGAGAAAAGCTGTTGCTTGCTTAAATGTTCATCTCATTTAGCTCTACAAAAGCATTCATAGGGTTGAAGTTGTCAAATGACCCTTTACAGCCCCTAAATTAACATGTTTTCATGTTTTTGGCTTATATAATGAAAACTATAGCAGATAAAGAAAACTTGTTGCTTGCTTAAATGTTAAGTTCATTTAGCTCTTAACAAAAGTCTCTATAGAGTCAAAGTGTGCAGATGGCCATTAGAATAACATTTTGCACGTTTTTGGCCTACAGAATGAAAACTATTGCTTTTGTCAGCTGTTTCTTGCTTAAATGTTCAGCTTATTTAGCTCTACAAAGTTTTTTATAGGGTTGACATCAAGACCAGGTGAGCGATTCAGGCTCCTGGGAGCCTCTTGTTGGTTTGTCTTATGAGTGTCTTATGAGTTTGCCTTGGTCTTTTCAGACTTACTATATTTGACTCACTGATTTGACTGCCCCGTTGGTACTCTTTTGCTTCTTGTGTAATAAGCCGAGTATTCTATAATTATACCATCGTTTGTTTAGGACAAAGACAGTCGGTGAACAACAGATTGATGGAGGACCTCGGGAAAGTCAAGTTTGAAAATTCTGAAAATGACCCGCTATTCAGATTCATTGGTAATAGATATATTTTTAATATTAACAGTCCTTGATTTATTGTTAAAATGCTGAAATTTATTTTTTACTCTCAAGCTAAGATTAGTCTTCATAAAAATTTGCTGAGCTATCTCGCTAAGTTTGGATTTTATTATTAACGCTTCGTGTTTTTGTTCATTTGTCTTTGAACCTTTTGGATGTTAGCATCTCTGAAAAGTCTCCAGGAGGTGAACTGCATTCAAGTATTTGTTGTATCTTTATATTGGCATATTATACAAAAACTCGGATATTTTGCAAATACAAGATACGGCATTACAAATAGTTTATTTATTCTTTTTTCAGAACAGTCGAAGATTTTTATGAAGCATAAGATTAGTTCCATAGGCGAGTTTGTAAAGACAAGAGCCTTTGACGAGGCTCTTAAATTTTTGAAAGAAAATTGCTTCATCATTATAGCTGGCAATTCTGGTGACGGGAAAACAACCATTGCGATTAACATCCTTCAACGTCTTGAAAGAGAAGGATATATAGTATTGGCACTCTCTGATCCAACAATGCTAGAAAATGCTATAGACCCCAGTAGAAAGATTGTTTATTTTATCGATGACGCATTTGGTACACCAACTCTGAACAAACGTTTAGTGGACATTTGGAAAAAACTATATGGAAAGATAGAAAGTTTGGTAACAGCCAAAAAAGTTATTATTGTACTAACATCAAGAAAAATGGTTCTCACAATGGTAAAAGACATTCTCCGAAATCAAGGTCTATACATTAAATCAAAATTTGATATAACTAACGAGAGTGTTTGTCTTTCAAATGTCGAGAAAAAGAAGATGGTAGCTAGTTACTGCCAGGGTTATGGCTTATTTCCTTCGCAACTTATGCATCACACGTCAAGTTATATGCCGGGGTTCCCTCTTATGTGCAAACTTTTTGCAAGAAACCCTCGTGTTCGAAAATTAGGGAATATATCTATGAATCCGCTATTGGTCCTGCAAGAAGATCTCACAGACCTGTTGAATAACGACCTGACAGCATTCTGCATGATGGTTTTAATCGTTCTCTATGACGGGAAGCTGCCCATTGAATGCCTTGAAGAGACGGACATTGACGAAATCAAATTCGGTGTGGTTCTGAAAGCATACGGGCTTGATGATAGAAATAAGGCAATTTCGGAAATGGCGGCAGCGGCAAACCACATGCTTGATGTATATTTAGAAGAAATTGACGAGATGTATGTCTTTGCGCATGACGCGATTTTTGATGCAGTTTGTTTGGTTTTTGGTAAAAAAAATCCACATGAAGTTCTGAACATCGTGTCGTCTGAGTTTATTGAGATGCGTGTCCGAACATATGATGCTGTAAATCAAATGGACGACGAAAGAGATGTAATTGTCTTGAAGAAACGCCAGTACAAATATTTAGCCGCTAGATGGATTAAAGACATTCAAAATGGTAAAATAAGACAAGTCTTGAACAACCCGTCTATCAAAGATGAAGAGATGGTAGATATTTTCATGAAAGAAATCGACAAACTCTCTCCAATAGAATTTGAAAACATGATAGGTTGTTCCGCTGGCCAGTCACTTATGGAATTTCTAATCAGTGGTGGACATTTAATACTCTCTGCACAACTTTTGAAGAAAATCAAATATTCAAACCTTTCACCAGAACATGGTTTGTCTGTAAAATGTCTTCAAATGGCAATTGAACATAAAGACGCAGTTTTGGTAAAACTTCTGATGGAATTCGGTGTAAGAACAGATATCTGTTTGCGCCCTCGGAAAATGAATGCAGTACATAATGCAGCTTTATCAGGAGAAGTCCACATTTTAAAACTTGTCGTAGAAGGCAGCAAATACCAATGTTTGTCGAGCAAAGATGAAAATGGGATGCAACCTATTCACTATGCATGTCAGAGTTCAAGTCTGGGATGCATAGAATACATAGTTTCAAAGGGTACAGATATCAATTCATCTGATTTCGATGGGAGGCAACCCATACATCATGCATCCTCTGTTGGGTGCACAAGCGCAGTAAAATTTCTTCGTGATTCCGGCGCATTGTTATGTAGTACAGATTCTTCGTTAAGAATGCCAATGCACTTTGCTGCGATGAGTGGAAATGCCGAATTGGTGACTTATATGCTGCAACAAAATTGCAACCCAAACGTTGTCGACGCAACAAGTTGGACACCTTTATTATATGCATGCCGTTACGGACACCCGGAAGTAATAAAAACACTCATAGACCGCGGGGCAGATTTGTCTATATGTAATGATCGCCGGCAATTGCCGATTCATTGTGCCGCTGAAGGTTGTCGGGCTGAAGACTCGATTTCACACGCTTGTATTAAAATCATTCTGGAAAGTACAACAGACATTAACGCCGTCGATGAAGCAGGAAAAACAGCCCTACACTATGCATGTGGTTGGTCATTTGACCATAGATATGACTGCGTTTTAAGTTTGCTTAAATCTGGCGCCGAGGTCAATATTATAGACAAAGACAATATGACGCCGTTAATGTATGCATGCAGCGGAGAAAGCTTCGACTGTGCGTCGTTACTTATTCAGTATGGCGCAATTGTCGATTACGGGGAGGATACTTTGAAGAACAAACCTATTCATTTTGCCTGTGGTTCTAGTGGAAACATTGAAATGGTCAAACTTTTGCTTAAGAAGTCTGCAAATCTCAAAGCTAAGAATCAAAACGGACGGCAACCAATTCATTTTTCTAGTCAGTACGGGAATAATGATGTTGTGTTATTTCTATACTGGAACGGTGTCGACATAAACGTCAAAGACAACGAAGGAAAAACCCCGCTACATTATGCATGTAGATGGAGCAAACATGAAACTGTAAAACTTTTGATGAAACTCGGTGCTAATCCGCAAATTGAGGATAACGAGAAAAACACCCCTAAAGATCAGATACCAGGGTGGGCTGCCAATTCGGGGTTAATTAGAAAGTATCTGGCAAGCACATCTAACTCCTTATAAACAGGACCAATGGAGAAAAGAACAATACATTTTTTGTTTTCATTAACATTTTTGTATAAAATGTTTGTATTTGGTACGACACCTAATTCATTTGCTTCAAAACCATGTTGTTTATTATGTTACCGGACCCTTAGAATTTAGTTCGTAAAGGAAGGGGGAGATCTGGTGCAATAAAATCTGGTTAAGCCCATCGTAACTTTTGAAATTTCTTTACGTGTACCAAGTCAGGACCATTGTGATCTTTAGTTTCTCCTACGTGCCTTTGACATTTTAGATTGATCATCTCAGTTTGGTAGTTTTGTTACAACCTTTTTGAATACCATTTGTATAATCTTTTGTATAAAAGAGCTTTTTTGGTAACATAAAACTTATGTTTTCTATATATTAAAATTAAAGAGAAAAAGTGTATGTTTGTACCTGACGTGTCTTTTCCGTTGTTCTTTGTCCAGAAAGATAACGTTAGGATTATTTGTGAATTATAAACATTTTATTTCCGATCTAGTCCTACCATTTGTAAGACGAAAAGCGGCGACCGCCGGTCACATTGGAGGTTGTTAAAGCTGTATTCCACTGCTAGTGATTTCTGCAGGTTCTCTGTTGTCATGTACACTTATTCCACACCTCATTATCTTTTATCTTTAAAAACGAGGATTTTTTTTTCAAAACTGGCACAACAGAAATGCTGGTTTTATCCGGTAACAATACGCACAAAGATCACCTTAAAATTAAGATTATTAACCGTTACTTCACCAGAACTAAAGCTCCTTGATTTACAATAAGAACCTGTGATAAAATACCTATCGTGTTACCTTCGAGATGAGGACAAATCACTTCGATACCAACGCAACTATACATGTATTCTGGTATTTGTGATCTCTGGACAAAATCTGTGTTACTATTCATCTGTCCGCATAGTCAGTTTCTAAACGCAAAGGCAAAAACGAGTAAACAAACCAGGGGCGGATCTTTAAATTTTCAAAAGAGAGGGGTCACTGTGGACGAAAAAGGGGTTCCAGACCAATTTGGCTGAAAATAAAATGAATAGAAAATAACATTAAGAATAAAAACATATCCTAAGCCATCGAGCTAACTGCCCGTTGAAGACTGTAGGTTTTTTTTATTGCTGTTGGTTCACATACACTTCTTATTCCACGGCAGCACCTTTATGCTAACGTACTTTAATTCTTAGTAAACTGACTCCAACACTAAAAAATGCATTTTTGTGTGTAAATCTCTAGGATCTTGATCAAGTGATCTTAAAAAAATACACACAAAATATTATCAATGCCGAATAACATTTGCAGATCCGTCGGGAGGTCTCAAAAACTAAAAAAAATGTAAAGAGAGCCAAAGAGACATAAGAATATAAAAGGAAGTAAAAATCAGAGACACTGAAGAAACTTGTTTATTGACAAAACAAAGCAGCACAACGCTAACGCAAATAAGGACATAACACTACTATTCAAAATCAGGCTAATCTATCTGAACCAAAATAACAGTGAACGTAGTTGTTCCAGATGGAGTGAATATATATGCATTTATGTCTGCTACAATGAAAGTTCAATACATGAATTTACCTCCCAATCATTACATAGGATCTCTGAGACGTTGCGCACGTTATTGCGTCCTCTACGGTAACGTCAGATTTCGACGATTTCTTTTTTACTAATGTATTCGCGTAAAAGGGAATTTAGTTGCTGAGCTCAATTTGCGGCTTAAAACATAGATTAACCCGAATGCGACCGCTAAATAAATGTACGGATACCTAGAACTTATTAAATCGGCCATTATAATCTAGATCGACATGTTTGCCTTCCGGCTTCTGAAATAGGCCAAGAAATCAGTTGAACATTGAATCACAACTAACTAGTAATACATAATATTTTGATATATTTCCATAAAAAATATCGATTAAAATAATCTTTTTATGCATATTTTAATAGCATAATAAAATACTATTGTGCATTCACCTGGTGTGCATCATAAACTTTGCGCAATTTTACATTTTCGTGGTATTTGCGATTATATTGTTTTTGTTTCCCTTTCTTATTCTTAACTTTTTGCTGTTGATCTTTTTTATGCATTGCATTGCATTACTTAAAATCTTATGTTTTGGGTTTTTTCTTTTTCATTGATTTTGTTTGCATGTTTGTCATAACTTTTTTTTTCGTTATTTCTTTCCGTTTTAATCTTTTTCAATTCTGTAGTATTTCGCTCTTTCTAATGTATTCGACAAATTTTTCGGTATAAAATATTTTTATTTAGTAAATATTTAAACATATGTTTGTTCGAGTAAGATTTTGATCTGTTTTTATTTATATTAAAAAATAAAACATGTAGGACATGTAGGTTTTTTCTAATTATTATCCATTGTTAAGTTTATGTATAACCTTTAAAATTCACGAAATGCAACGTTAAAAAATTGCGAATTGGACAAATCGTGGGACTTTTGCTTTTGCATAGATTTTCACCTTATTGAAATGGTAAGCAGTTCATTTTGACAAATATTTATCTGCTGAAGTTTACTAACTCAACACTCTACGAAATCTACCCAAAATCTACGAACTCAATTTTCTTGAAAATCGCATTTTTTCTCTTTTGCAAACGCTATTTCGAGATTGGAGCCATAATTCATATGCAAAATTTCACTAAGTTTAGACTTTTAACTAGACCGCAAGACAGTTTTGTTTGTTCGGATAGCCGAGGTTTTGGAACGCCGGACATGCGTTTTTTACATGAATTCACGGAGTTGTAACATATTTTGTACATTTCATTTTAAAAGCAGAATGTCGCACAGATAGTATTTAATTAGATAATAACAATAGGCAGGTTTAATATATTTATTGTATTGAAAACATGTAAAGACATTATTTAGACAGGAAAATGTTGTATTTAAACAAGGATGCAATATCGTGCGTAACGTCTCGAAGCTTCTATACAATCTTAGGGTCTTGCAGTTTATACTTCATAAATGATAGTACAATAAATGTTTTTGGTTGAAAAACTTTTTTATCCTTAGAGCTAGACTCTTCTCCCCTTTTTCGAACTTTTTGTGAGCGAGTACTTTCCGTTCTTTGGGTTTTTGACCTTTAAATGCTTTTTCTTCACAGCAACATAACCAAACTGACAGTTTAATGACTGCTGCCCGGTCGTTTTGGTACTTTGTATCTTGTTAGGTACATTGTCCGATGTTGTCGGATCTTGTCGGAACGAGTACTTTTTTTCGTGTGGGTTAAACGCCCTTTTCGACGCACCGGGGCCATATAGGTCGGTCGGCTTGAATGGTCGGGGAAACTGGAGTATCCGGAGGAAACCACCTACCTTGATATTTTTCTTTCGTTAATTTTCGAACTTTTAATGTTTTTAATGCTATAAATGAATGAAGAGTAGAAATACTGCTTGATATTTTATTTGATATTTTTATATTTAACCAATAATTAGAATTCCAGTTTTTGGATTGGTCCGACTAGAAGTAAAGCTAAAATAATTTTTGCACCGGGGGGGGGGGATTTTTTAAATTTACCGATTGTCTAAACTCTAAGTCTGTTTTAGCACCATGTGTTCCTCTATTACTGTATATTGTCAATATCTTCTGTGGATCTTTTGTCGAACTTTAAGGTATTTTTTCCGAAACTTTGGTTTTGTTTTACCTTACATTGACATATAACTGCAACATGCATTTAATTTCAGCTTAACCAAATTAATCGTTGTATTTTTTGGTTTTAATTGTGCTTTGTATAAGTATCTCAAGATCGTATGATGTAAAACATCTATCCGTTATGGTAAAATAAAATAAAAATAAAATTTATGCTTCCGTGTCCTACAGGCCGAACTCTTACCTGAGTCATTTTAAAGAATTTACAGGTAACAATTTCGTAACAGATTTATTTGTAAACATGGACAACACATATAAATACACTATTTTAGGACTTTTTCTCGTAAATATCTTAGGTAAGAAAATTATAATCTATTAGAAAGCCATAGATCTATATGGAGCTACCATAAAACAGCTATAACTAACAGTAAGAAAATACATAGTGTCCCTTTCTTTTTCTCTCTGCGTTTTTTTTAAAATTAATCAAAAGTCTTCTTATATAATTTAAGATTCCAGTTTTTAAAAAAATGAAAGAAGTCTTAGCTTCACGTTTTTCCTTTTTTTAAAAATTACTTGCTCTTTTTTCTTGTGTTCTTCTTTTTATAATGTTTGTGTTACCTCCTTGTTTCCTTTATAGGCATATACTATATAACATAGAATTAAAACTACACTACAATGCTTCCGCTATTGCTGAAATTATGTTTAATACTGCGAGCAAGCTTACAAGGGATATAGCCACGTAATATATTGAACTCTATGTTAGTAAAAAACTAAATCTCAACTACAAATATTGCCCCTGAAGGATATACGACAGATGCACATCTCCAAATGATACACTTCCTTTATGTAAAGTATCAACAAACCTACCAAGTGGTATAGGAGGAGTTTCTCTTACGAGATGTGTAGACCGATGAACAGACAGACGGACAGATTGATTAATTACATGTACCCAAAACTGTGTTTCTACAAAACAAACCCGAGGAATCATAAATACTAACGGTCAGGAAATTAAAAATGTTGGCTTCTGTAAATTCTGTTGAAAAATCAGTTCAATCTTACCTAAAAGTGAACTATGACATTTTATATGTTGTTGTTTTGTGTCCTGCTTATTTTTTTACTTCAATTAAATTTCTTAATTATGATAATTATCGAATAAAATAGTGAATTAAATTATTTTTAAGATGATGTCTGCTGTGAAAACTGTTATGGGAAATACTTCAACTGGACTACCTCGACTTTTAAAGATATAACCCTACATTGTGTAACCGGGTGTTGTGGAAATGATCAGAATCCTAAATGTTGTTCACAGTACCAATCCAAAAGTCAAATGTAAGCTATTAATTTAATAGATGTGTTATATTTGGAAGCATTTACATTTAAGACACCTTAAAGCATTTCAGGTAAAACTTTATTGTGAAAGACAGACTCGGACCAATTTGAAACAAAACAAAAGCTAAGCATACACAATAAAACTTGTATTGATTAGTGATAGTAACAAAATACAAACAAATACATAACGGGAATAATGAGTCTTGAGAGCCATTGGCATACAGACAGTCCCATTCAAGCGAAATAAAAGTTATATTGGTTCTTTATATATACGAACATTTTTAAGAAAATCAGTTGGCTTTACCAGATGTTATGTGACAAATTCATTATATTTTACAATTCATCATCATAACCCCGATCAAATTATGAGAGATTCAAACAGAGTACTCGGCTTAATCCTGTTTTATTCCCTTTTCGCGTTATTTCACTTTATTTTCATGTAATTTGTGTCAAATGCTTGGTCATTATTCTCTAATTTTTCTAAAAAAAAAAATCACCATTATATTCTAAGAAAGGGAACTTCTCTGAACTGTTGAGTGATACTTTTTGTTTATCATTTTCTTTAATTGTCCCTGCCAGTATAATGGGAATAATTTTTAATGTTTTACCTCTTTGATTTTTGAAGCATTTTTGAGATGTTTCTTTATATTTCTTTGTAGAGGCACCGCCAGTATAATGGGAATACTATTTGCTGTTGTAGCCGGGGCGATTATTTTCTTTGGTTTTTGTATATGCTGCTATAAACTATGTTTCGCTCAAACATTTAGAGACAGGAGTAATGATACAGGTATAGATCTACTGTTAACATCGATATTAAGAAAATAGAGTTCACAATGAAAATGTTTAGAAATGTGCACAGCGAGTTCATAACGAAGGATCGATCGCAGCGAATATTTAGTTTGTAAAACATTTATGTTTTTATGGGATGTCGATGTTCTATTATCACACATACAAACAAACAAACTAAATTCAACAGATTGCATGATGTTAAAGTAAAGTTTGTGAATATTTGGTCATACAAAACACAGAAAATGAGAATCAAATGACCACTCAGTTGCTTTCATTACGTATAAGACTGAACTACTTTATTTGCTTTGGTGTGTGGATTTTTTTTCACAAACTAGATACATGAGATAAAAATGGGACATTAAAAAAATCATATATAATTTCTCGTAAAGTTAGCTTCCTCTCATCATCTCGATAAAGAAATGAAGCATTTCTCTATTTGCAAATGTCTAGAACTGCAAATAAAAAAAGCTATGAATATGAATTCCTCAAACTGCAAATAATACGTAATATAACAATTTATATAATATCACTATCAAAACTTCGTGTCCGTTGTTACATTTCAGAAACGCCCAATCAGGAATCAGGACAAACCCAACAGCCTGGTTTATCAGTCATATCCAATGGTGAAATTGACTCTCTCCCGAAATATGAAGACTTGCCGCCCTCATACGATGAAGCAATGTCAGGCCATGACAACTTCGGGTTCGTTACCGAATCTGGCGTTATTATTCAACCCCCAGAATATACGGAAAATAACGAAATTTTACCCACTTAGGCTATGGTTAGACAGAATCTAACAACAATTATTAGCATAATATTTTCTGAAAGAAAATGTTTATTTTTAAAGAATAATAAATATGACTTATCTATCCAGCTCGCAAAACTTGAAAGTGCTCTCGTGAATTGTTACTTTGTTATATGAATGTTACAAATAAAAATGAAATTTAATAAGTTTTTTATTGAGATGACACTTGAACTTAATGAAAATAACATTGTATATACATTGGTTGATTGATAAACCCGTCCCCCTCCACTCAATTTGCTTACAAATCATTTTTCAGGGTTCCACTTGCCATTCAAAAAAAAAACAACCTAGGTTAAGACAATAGTTGAAAATATATCTTAATATGTACTTGTATCTCTCAGATGATCACAGATGTTGGTTTGACATAGAGTTAAGTAATATCATCATTTCCGGATTTGACCAACACTAAATTGATCTTTGGCAACGTGACGGGTGTGCTATAGCAAGCGGGAACTGCTTACTTTTCCGAAGCACCTGAGTTTTTTTTGGTTAGTTGTGTGGTTTGTTTCTTGATGATTTTTTTTTGTCTACCGATTTTGTCTTTGTCTTTTCGGTATAATGATGTTTGATTGCCCCTTTGGTATACACCTTTGCTTCTTAAAATAGCCATATGTATGCAACTCTGTACTTTCTACATGAAGCTGACATGCAATAAGTTTATAAAAGTTTATGACAAGATAAAATATCTTACATAAAAAAGAACTTGGATCCCTCTTTTTCATTGTCTTTGGCAGTCCATCACTTGAACAGTGCTTTACAAAAAATATGTATCCACGTCTTAAAAAGTATCTTAGATATCCCCCTGTTAAATATATGGGCAGCCATTCGGGCAAAAATGAACAAAAAAATGAAAAACAGACGATAAACTGAAAACAGACACAAAATCACAGAAAACAGACACAAATTTTAAAAACAGACAAAAAATACAAAAACAGACATAAATTTTACTAACAGACAGACGATTCTGTAAAACAGATAAAATATGAAAACAGACAAAAATTGTAAAAACAGTCAAAAAATACAAAAACAGACATAAATTTTACTAACAGACAGACGATTCAGTAAAACAGACACAAATTTTACAAACAGACACCGAATTTCAAAAACAGACGTTTTTTAAAAACCAGTCGATAAACAGCTGTATATCTTGTATATCAGAATCTTGGCCTTGGGAGGTAGAAGATGACTGTGCCTGTGTGGGGGATGAGTCGCCAAGTTCAGTGGCAGCCTTCCCGATCAGATCGGAAGCTTCTTTCAATAACCTTTCAGCATCATTTACTAAATTCCCCGAGGTTAGCCCGCTCCGGCACCAACACTTATGAGTTGGAGAATACATCAAAGCTTTAAATTATCCGTCTAAATTTCAAAATTGTCAAAACCCTAAGGTTCTTCCTACCCCAGACATAGGTTGAATATCTTAGTAATAATTTGGTTCCCCAGTTTGGTATTTTTGGTTATACTGTTCTATGCTCTTCATATTCATACAGTGTTTGGCATTTTCAATATTTTTGGTAGAGCGCCTCTGATGAGTCTTGAATAGACGAAACGCGCGTCAGGCGTAGCAAAATTTATTGTCTGGAACTTTGTTGTCATTTGTATTTCGAACACACGTAAAGGTTAGCACTGCTGGTGGAGTGTAAATTCCCCGAGGTTAGCCCGCTCCGGCACCAACACTTATGAGTTGGAGAATACATCAAAGCTTTAAATTATCCGTCTAAATTTCAAAATTGTCAAAACCCTAAGGTTCTTCCTACCCCAGACATAGGTTGAATATCTTAGTAATAATTTGGTTCCCCAGTTTGGTATTTTTGGTTATACTGTTCTATGCTCTTCATATTCATACATTGTTTGGCATTTTCAATATTTTTGGTAGAGCGCCTCTGATGAGTCTTGAATAGACGAAACGCGCGTCAGGCGTAGCAAAATTTATTGTCTGGAACTTTGTTGTCATTTGTATTTCGAACACACGTGAAGGTTAGCACTGCTGGTGGAGTGTAAATTCCCCGAGGTTAGCCCGCTCCGGCACCAACACTTATGAGTTGGAGAATACATCAAAGCTTTAAATTATCCGTCTAAATTTCAAAATTGTTGGTATTTTTGGTTATACTGTTCTATGCTCTTCATATTCATACAGTGTTTGGCATTTTCAATATTTTTGGTAGAGCGCCTCTGATGAGTCTTGAATAGACGAAACGCGCGTCAGGCGTAGCAAAATTTATTGTCTGGAACTTTGTTGTCATTTGTATTTCGAACACACGTGAAGGTTAGCACTGCTGGTGGAGTGTAAATTCCCCGAGGTTAGCCCGCTCCGGCACCAACACTTATGAGTTGGAGAATACATCAAAGCTTTAAATTATCCGTCTAAATTTCAAAATTGTCAAAACCCTAAGGTTCTTCCTACCCCAGACATAGGTTGAATATCTTAGTAATAATTTGGTTCCCCAGTTTGGTATTTTTGGTTATACTGTTCTATGCTCTTCATATTCATACAGTGTTTGGCATTTTCAATATTTTTGGTAGAGCGCCTCTGATGAGTCTTGAATAGACGAAACGCGCGTCAGGCGTAGCAAAATTTATTGTCTGGAACTTTGTTGTCATTTGTATTTCGAACACACGTGAAGGTTAGCACTGCTGGTGGAGTGTAAATTCCCCGAGGTTAGCCCGCTCCGGCACCAACACTTATGAGTTGGAGAATACATCAAAGCTTTAAATTATCCGTCTAAATTTCAAAATTGTCAAAACCCTAAGGTTCTTCCTACCCCAGACATAGGTTGAATATCTTAGTAATAATTTGGTTCCCCAGTTTGGTATTTTTGGTTATACTGTTCTATGCTCTTCATATTCATACAGTGTTTGGCATTTTCAATATTTTTGGTAGAGCGCCTCTGATGAGTCTTGAATAGACGAAACGCGCGTCAGGCGTAGCAAAATTTATTGTCTGGAACTTTGTTGTCATTTGTATTTCGAACACACGTGAAGGTTAGCACTGCTGGTGGAGTGTAAATTCCCCGAGGTTAGCCCGCTCCGGCACCAACACTTATGAGTTGGAGAATACATCAAAGCTTTAAATTATCCGTCTAAATTTCAAAATTGTCAAAACCCTAAGGTTCTTCCTACCCCAGACATAGGTTGAATATCTTAGTAATAATTTGGTTCCCCAGTTTGGTATTTTTGGTTATACTGTTCTATGCTCTTCATATTCATACAGTGTTTGGCATTTTCAATATTTTTGGTAGAGCGCCTCTGATGAGTCTTGAATAGACGAAACGCGCGTCAGGCGTAGCAAAATTTATTGTCTGGAACTTTGTTGTCATTTGTATTTCGAACACACGTGAAGGTTAGCACTGCTGGTGGAGTGTAAATTCCCCGAGGTTAGCCCGCTCCGGCACCAACACTTATGAGTTGGAGAATACATCAAAGCTTTAAATTATCCGTCTAAATTTCAAAATTGTCAAAACCCTAAGGTTCTTCCTACCCCAGACATAGGTTGAATATCTTAGTAATAATTTGGTTCCCCAGTTTGGTATTTTTGGTTATACTGTTCTATGCTCTTCATATTCATACAGTGTTTGGCATTTTCAATATTTTTGGTAGAGCGCCTCTGATGAGTCTTGAATAGACGAAACGCGCGTCAGGCGTAGCAAAATTTATTGTCTGGAACTTTGTTGTCATTTGTATTTCGAACACACGTGAAGGTTAGCACTGCTGGTGGAGTGTAAATTCCCCGAGGTTAGCCCGCTCCGGCACCAACACTTATGAGTTGGAGAATACATCAAAGCTTTAAATTATCCGTCTAAATTTCAAAATTGTCAAAACCCTAAGGTTCTTCCTACCCCAGACATAGGTTGAATATCTTAGTAATAATTTGGTTCCCCAGTTTGGTATTTTTGGTTATACTGTTCTATGCTCTTCATATTCATACAGTGTTTGGCATTTTCAATATTTTTGGTAGAGCGCCTCTGATGAGTCTTGAATAGACGAAACGCGCGTCAGGCGTAGCAAAATTTATTGTCTGGAACTTTGTTGTCATTTGTATTTCGAACAGACGTGAAGGTTAGCACTGCTGGTGGAGTGTAAATTCCCCGAGGTTAGCCCGCTCCGGCACCAACACTTATGAGTTGGAGAATACATCAAAGCTTTAAATTATCCGTCTAAATTTCAAAATTGTCAAAACCCTAAGGTTCTTCCTACCCCAGACATAGGTTGAATATCTTAGTAATAATTTGGTTCCCCAGTTTGGTATTTTTGGTTATACTGTTCTATGCTCTTCATATTCATACAGTGTTTGGCATTTTCAATATTTTTGGTAGAGCGCCTCTGATGAGTCTTGAATAGACGAAACGCGCGTCAGGCGTAGCAAAATTTATTGTCTGGAACTTTGTTGTCATTTGTATTTCGAACACACGTGAAGGTTAGCACTGCTGGTGGAGTGTAAATTCCCCGAGGTTAGCCCGCTCCGGCACCAACACTTATGAGTTGGAGAATACATCAAAGCTTTAAATTATCCGTCTAAATTTCAAAATTGTCAAAACCCTAAGGTTCTTCCTACCCCAGACATAGGTTGAATATCTTAGTAATAATTTGGTTCCCCAGTTTGGTATTTTTGGTTATACTGTTCTATGCTCTTCATATTCATACAGTGTTTGGCATTTTCAATATTTTTGGTAGAGCGCCTCTGATGAGTCTTGAATAGACGAAACGCGCGTCAGGCGTAGCAAAATTTATTGTCTGGAACTTTGTTGTCATTTGTATTTCGAACACACGTGAAGGTTAGCACTGCTGGTGGAGTGTAAATTCCCCGAGGTTAGCCCGCTCCGGCACCAACACTTATGAGTTGGAGAATACATCAAAGCTTTAAATTATCCGTCTAAATTTCAAAATTGTCAAAACCCTAAGGTTCTTCCTACCCCAGACATAGGTTGAATATCTTAGTAATAATTTGGTTCCCCAGTTTGGTATTTTTGGTTATACTGTTCTATGCTCTTCATATTCATACAGTGTTTGGCATTTTCAATATTTTTGGTAGAGCGCCTCTGATGAGTCTTGAATAGACGAAACGCGCGTCAGGCGTAGCAAAATTTATT
This sequence comes from Arcuatula senhousia, assembly GCA_963971305.1. NCBI lineage: Eukaryota > Metazoa > Mollusca > Bivalvia > Mytilida > Mytilidae > Arcuatula > Arcuatula senhousia. The sequence continues at coordinate 24,874,524 of OZ020303.1, read as the reverse complement.
GTCTGGAACTTTGTTGTCATTTGTATTTCGAACACACGTGAAGGTTAGCACTGCTGGTGGAGTGTAAATTCCCCGAGGTTAGCCCGCTCCGGCACCAACACTTATGAGTTGGAGAATACATCAAAGCTTTAAATTATCCGTCTAAATTTCAAAATTGTCAAAACCCTAAGGTTCTTCCTACCCCAGACATAGGTTGAATATCTTAGTAATAATTTGGTTCCCCAGTTTGGTATTTTTGGTTATACTGTTCTATGCTCTTCATATTCATACAGTGTTTGGCATTTTCAATATTTTTGGTAGAGCGCCTCTGATGAGTCTTGAATAGACGAAACGCGCGTCAGGCGTAGCAAAATTTATTGTCTGGAACTTTGTTGTCATTTGTATTTCGAACACACGTGAAGGTTAGCACTGCTGGTGGAGTGTAAATTCCCCGAGGTTAGCCCGCTCCGGCACCAACACTTATGAGTTGGAGAATACATCAAAGCTTTAAATTATCCGTCTAAATTTCAAAATTGTCAAAACCCTAAGGTTCTTCCTACCCCAGACATAGGTTGAATATCTTAGTAATAATTTGGTTCCCCAGTTTGGTATTTTTGGTTATACTGTTCTATGCTCTTCATATTCATACAGTGTTTGGCATTTTCAATATTTTTGGTAGAGCGCCTCTGATGAGTCTTGAATAGACGAAACGCGCGTCAGGCGTAGCAAAATTTATTGTCTGGAACTTTGTTGTCATTTGTATTTCGAACACACGTGAAGGTTAGCACTGCTGGTGGAGTGTAAATTCCCCGAGGTTAGCCCGCTCCGGCACCAACACTTATGAGTTGGAGAATACATCAAAGCTTTAAATTATCCGTCTAAATTTCAAAATTGTCAAAACCCTAAGGTTCTTCCTACCCCAGACATAGGTTGAATATCTTAGTAATAATTTGGTTCCCCAGTTTGGTATTTTTGGTTATACTGTTCTATGCTCTTCATATTCATACAGTGTTTGGCATTTTCAATATTTTTGGTAGAGCGCCTCTGATGAGTCTTGAATAGACGAAACGCGCGTCAGGCGTAGCAAAATTTATTGTCTGGAACTTTGTTGTCATTTGTATTTCGAACACACGTGAAGGTTAGCACTGCTGGTGGAGTGTAAATTCCCCGAGGTTAGCCCGCTCCGGCACCAACACTTATGAGTTGGAGAATACATCAAAGCTTTAAATTATCCGTCTAAATTTCAAAATTGTCAAAACCCTAAGGTTCTTCCTACCCCAGACATAGGTTGAATATCTTAGTAATAATTTGGTTCCCCAGTTTGGTATTTTTGGTTATACTGTTCTATGCTCTTCATATTCATACAGTGTTTGGCATTTTCAATATTTTTGGTAGAGCGCCTCTGATGAGTCTTGAATAGACGAAACGCGCGTCAGGCGTAGCAAAATTTATTGTCTGGAACTTTGTTGTCATTTGTATTTCGAACACACGTGAAGGTTAGCACTGCTGGTGGAGTGTAAATTCCCCGAGGTTAGCCCGCTCCGGCACCAACACTTATGAGTTGGAGAATACATCAAAGCTTTAAATTATCCGTCTAAATTTCAAAATTGTCAAAACCCTAAGGTTCTTCCTACCCCAGACATAGGTTGAATATCTTAGTAATAATTTGGTTCCCCAGTTTGGTATTTTTGGTTATACTGTTCTATGCTCTTCATATTCATACAGTGTTTGGCATTTTCAATATTTTTGGTAGAGCGCCTCTGATGAGTCTTGAATAGACGAAACGCGCGTCAGGCGTAGCAAAATTTATTGTCTGGAACTTTGTTGTCATTTGTATTTCGAACACACGTGAAGGTTAGCACTGCTGGTGGAGTGTAAATTCCCCGAGGTTAGCCCGCTCCGGCACCAACACTTATGAGTTGGAGAATACATCAAAGCTTTAAATTATCCGTCTAAATTTCAAAATTGTCAAAACCCTAAGGTTCTTCCTACCCCAGACATAGGTTGAATATCTTAGTAATAATTTGGTTCCCCAGTTTGGTATTTTTGGTTATACTGTTCTATGCTCTTCATATTCATACAGTGTTTGGCATTTTCAATATTTTTGGTAGAGCGCCTCTGATGAGTCTTGAATAGACGAAACGCGCGTCAGGCGTAGCAAAATTTATTGTCTGGAACTTTGTTGTCATTTGTATTTCGAACACACGTGAAGGTTAGCACTGCTGGTGGAGTGTAAATTCCCCGAGGTTAGCCCGCTCCGGCACCAACACTTATGAGTTGGAGAATACATCAAAGCTTTAAATTATCCGTCTAAATTTCAAAATTGTCAAAACCCTAAGGTTCTTCCTACCCCAGACATAGGTTGAATATCTTAGTAATAATTTGGTTCCCCAGTTTGGTATTTTTGGTTATACTGTTCTATGCTCTTCATATTCATACAGTGTTTGGCATTTTCAATATTTTTGGTAGAGCGCCTCTGATGAGTCTTGAATAGACGAAACGCGCGTCAGGCGTAGCAAAATTTATTGTCTGGAACTTTGTTGTCATTTGTATTTCGAACACACGTGAAGGTTAGCACTGCTGGTGGAGTGTAAATTCCCCGAGGTTAGCCCGCTCCGGCACCAACACTTATGAGTTGGAGAATACATCAAAGCTTTAAATTATCCGTCTAAATTTCAAAATTGTCAAAACCCTAAGGTTCTTCCTACCCCAGACATAGGTTGAATATCTTAGTAATAATTTGGTTCCCCAGTTTGGTATTTTTGGTTATACTGTTCTATGCTCTTCATATTCATACAGTGTTTGGCATTTTCAATATTTTTGGTAGAGCGCCTCTGATGAGTCTTGAATAGACGAAACGCGCGTCAGGCGTAGCAAAATTTATTGTCTGGAACTTTGTTGTCATTTGTATTTCGAACACACGTGAAGGTTAGCACTGCTGGTGGAGTGTAAATTCCCCGAGGTTAGCCCGCTCCGGCACCAACACTTATGAGTTGGAGAATACATCAAAGCTTTAAATTATCCGTCTAAATTTCAAAATTGTCAAAACCCTAAGGTTCTTCCTACCCCAGACATAGGTTGAATATCTTAGTAATAATTTGGTTCCCCAGTTTGGTATTTTTGGTTATACTGTTCTATGCTCTTCATATTCATACAGTGTTTGGCATTTTCAATATTTTTGGTAGAGCGCCTCTGATGAGTCTTGAATAGACGAAACGCGCGTCAGGCGTAGCAAAATTTATTGTCTGGAACTTTGTTGTCATTTGTATTTCGAACACACGTGAAGGTTAGCACTGCTGGTGGAGTGTAAATTCCCCGAGGTTAGCCCGCTCCGGCACCAACACTTATGAGTTGGAGAATACATCAAAGCTTTAAATTATCCGTCTAAATTTCAAAATTGTCAAAACCCTAAGGTTCTTCCTACCCCAGACATAGGTTGAATATCTTAGTAATAATTTGGTTCCCCAGTTTGGTATTTTTGGTTATACTGTTCTATGCTCTTCATATTCATACAGTGTTTGGCATTTTCAATATTTTTGGTAGAGCGCCTCTGATGAGTCTTGAATAGACGAAACGCGCGTCAGGCGTAGCAAAATTTATTGTCTGGAACTTTGTTGTCATTTGTATTTCGAACACACGTGAAGGTTAGCACTGCTGGTGGAGTGTAAATTCCCCGAGGTTAGCCCGCTCCGGCACCAACACTTATGAGTTGGAGAATACATCAAAGCTTTAAATTATCCGTCTAAATTTCAAAATTGTCAAAACCCTAAGGTTCTTCCTACCCCAGACATAGGTTGAATATCTTAGTAATAATTTGGTTCCCCAGTTTGGTATTTTTGGTTATACTGTTCTATGCTCTTCATATTCATACAGTGTTTGGCATTTTCAATATTTTTGGTAGAGCGCCTCTGATGAGTCTTGAATAGACGAAACGCGCGTCAGGCGTAGCAAAATTTATTGTCTGGAACTTTGTTGTCATTTGTATTTCGAACACACGTGAAGGTTAGCACTGCTGGTGGAGTGTAAATTCCCCGAGGTTAGCCCGCTCCGGCACCAACACTTATGAGTTGGAGAATACATCAAAGCTTTAAATTATCCGTCTAAATTTCAAAATTGTCAAAACCCTAAGGTTCTTCCTACCCCAGACATAGGTTGAATATCTTAGTAATAATTTGGTTCCCCAGTTTGGTATTTTTGGTTATACTGTTCTATGCTCTTCATATTCATACAGTGTTTGGCATTTTCAATATTTTTGGTAGAGCGCCTCTGATGAGTCTTGAATAGACGAAACGCGCGTCAGGCGTAGCAAAATTTATTGTCTGGAACTTTGTTGTCATTTGTATTTCGAACACACGTGAAGGTTAGCACTGCTGGTGGAGTGTAAATTCCCCGAGGTTAGCCCGCTCCGGCACCAACACTTATGAGTTGGAGAATACATCAAAGCTTTAAATTATCCGTCTAAATTTCAAAATTGTCAAAACCCTAAGGTTCTTCCTACCCCAGACATAGGTTGAATATCTTAGTAATAATTTGGTTCCCCAGTTTGGTATTTTTGGTTATACTGTTCTATGCTCTTCATATTCATACAGTGTTTGGCATTTTCAATATTTTTGGTAGAGCGCCTCTGATGAGTCTTGAATAGACGAAACGCGCGTCAGGCGTAGCAAAATTTATTGTCTGGAACTTTGTTGTCATTTGTATTTCGAACACACGTGAAGGTTAGCACTGCTGGTGGAGTGTAAATTCCCCGAGGTTAGCCCGCTCCGGCACCAACACTTATGAGTTGGAGAATACATCAAAGCTTTAAATTATCCGTCTAAATTTCAAAATTGTCAAAACCCTAAGGTTCTTCCTACCCCAGACATAGGTTGAATATCTTAGTAATAATTTGGTTCCCCAGTTTGGTATTTTTGGTTATACTGTTCTATGCTCTTCATATTCATACAGTGTTTGGCATTTTCAATATTTTTGGTAGAGCGCCTCTGATGAGTCTTGAATAGACGAAACGCGCGTCAGGCGTAGCAAAATTTATTGTCTGGAACTTTGTTGTCATTTGTATTTCGAACACACGTGAAGGTTAGCACTGCTGGTGGAGTGTAAATTCCCCGAGGTTAGCCCGCTCCGGCACCAACACTTATGAGTTGGAGAATACATCAAAGCTTTAAATTATCCGTCTAAATTTCAAAATTGTCAAAACCCTAAGGTTCTTCCTACCCCAGACATAGGTTGAATATCTTAGTAATAATTTGGTTCCCCAGTTTGGTATTTTTGGTTATACTGTTCTATGCTCTTCATATTCATACAGTGTTTGGCATTTTCAATATTTTTGGTAGAGCGCCTCTGATGAGTCTTGAATAGACGAAACGCGCGTCAGGCGTAGCAAAATTTATTGTCTGGAACTTTGTTGTCATTTGTATTTCGAACACACGTGAAGGTTAGCACTGCTGGTGGAGTGTAAATTCCCCGAGGTTAGCCCGCTCCGGCACCAACACTTATGAGTTGGAGAATACATCAAAGCTTTAAATTATCCGTCTAAATTTCAAAATTGTCAAAACCCTAAGGTTCTTCCTACCCCAGACATAGGTTGAATATCTTAGTAATAATTTGGTTCCCCAGTTTGGTATTTTTGGTTATACTGTTCTATGCTCTTCATATTCATACAGTGTTTGGCATTTTCAATATTTTTGGTAGAGCGCCTCTGATGAGTCTTGAATAGACGAAACGCGCGTCAGGCGTAGCAAAATTTATTGTCTGGAACTTTGTTGTCATTTGTATTTCGAACACACGTGAAGGTTAGCACTGCTGGTGGAGTGTAAATTCCCCGAGGTTAGCCCGCTCCGGCACCAACACTTATGAGTTGGAGAATACATCAAAGCTTTAAATTATCCGTCTAAATTTCAAAATTGTCAAAACCCTAAGGTTCTTCCTACCCCAGACATAGGTTGAATATCTTAGTAATAATTTGGTTCCCCAGTTTGGTATTTTTGGTTATACTGTTCTATGCTCTTCATATTCATACAGTGTTTGGCATTTTCAATATTTTTGGTAGAGCGCCTCTGATGAGTCTTGAATAGACGAAACGCGCGTCAGGCGTAGCAAAATTTATTGTCTGGAACTTTGTTGTCATTTGTATTTCGAACACACGTGAAGGTTAGCACTGCTGGTGGAGTGTAAATTCCCCGAGGTTAGCCCGCTCCGGCACCAACACTTATGAGTTGGAGAATACATCAAAGCTTTAAATTATCCGTCTAAATTTCAAAATTGTCAAAACCCTAAGGTTCTTCCTACCCCAGACATAGGTTGAATATCTTAGTAATAATTTGGTTCCCCAGTTTGGTATTTTTGGTTATACTGTTCTATGCTCTTCATATTCATACAGTGTTTGGCATTTTCAATATTTTTGGTAGAGCGCCTCTGATGAGTCTTGAATAGACGAAACGCGCGTCAGGCGTAGCAAAATTTATTGTCTGGAACTTTGTTGTCATTTGTATTTCGAACACACGTGAAGGTTAGCACTGCTGGTGGAGTGTAAATTCCCCGAGGTTAGCCCGCTCCGGCACCAACACTTATGAGTTGGAGAATACATCAAAGCTTTAAATTATCCGTCTAAATTTCAAATTGTCAAAAGATCTCCGTAAGGTTCTTCCTACCACAGACATAGGTTGAATATCTTAGTAATAATTGGTTCCCCAGTTGGTATTTTTGGTTATACTGTTTCTAGGCTCTTCATATTCATACAGTGTTTGGTTTCAATATTTTTGGTAGAGCGCCTCTGATGAGTCTTGAATAGACGAAACGCGCGTCAGGCGTAGCAAAATTTATTGTCTGGAACTTTGTTGTCATTTGTATTTCGAACACACGTGAAGGTTAGCACTGCTGGTGGAGTGTAAATTCCCCGAGGTTAGCCCGCTCCGGCACCAACACTTATGAGTTGGAGAATACATCAAAGCTTTAAATTATCCGTCTAAATTTCAAAATTGTCAAAACCCTAAGGTTCTTCCTACCCCAGACATAGGTTGAATATCTTAGTAATAATTTGGTTCCCCAGTTTGGTATTTTTGGTTATACTGTTCTATGCTCTTCATATTCATACAGTGTTTGGCATTTTCAATATTTTTGGTAGAGCGCCTCTGATGAGTCTTGAATAGACGAAACGCGCGTCAGGCGTAGCAAAATTTATTGTCTGGAACTTTGTTGTCATTTGTATTTCGAACACACGTGAAGGTTAGCACTGCTGGTGGAGTGTAAATTCCCCGAGGTTAGCCCGCTCCGGCACCAACACTTATGAGTTGGAGAATACATCAAAGCTTTAAATTATCCGTCTAAATTTCAAAATTGTCAAAACCCTAAGGTTCTTCCTACCCCAGACATAGGTTGAATATCTTAGTAATAATTTGGTTCCCCAGTTTGGTATTTTTGGTTATACTGTTCTATGCTCTTCATATTCATACAGTGTTTGGCATTTTCAATATTTTTGGTAGAGCGCCTCTGATGAGTCTTGAATAGACGAAACGCGCGTCAGGCGTAGCAAAATTTATTGTCTGGAACTTTGTTGTCATTTGTATTTCGAACACACGTGAAGGTTAGCACTGCTGGTGGAGTGTAAATTCCCCGAGGTTAGCCCGCTCCGGCACCAACACTTATGAGTTGGAGAATACATCAAAGCTTTAAATTATCCGTCTAAATTTCAAAATTGTCAAAACCCTAAGGTTCTTCCTACCCCAGACATAGGTTGAATATCTTAGTAATAATTTGGTTCCCCAGTTTGGTATTTTTGGTTATACTGTTCTATGCTCTTCATATTCATACAGTGTTTGGCATTTTCAATATTTTTGGTAGAGCGCCTCTGATGAGTCTTGAATAGACGAAACGCGCGTCAGGCGTAGCAAAATTTATTGTCTGGAACTTTGTTGTCATTTGTATTTCGAACACACGTGAAGGTTAGCACTGCTGGTGGAGTGTAAATTCCCCGAGGTTAGCCCGCTCCGGCACCAACACTTATGAGTTGGAGAATACATCAAAGCTTTAAATTATCCGTCTAAATTTCAAAATTGTCAAAACCCTAAGGTTCTTCCTACCCCAGACATAGGTTGAATATCTTAGTAATAATTTGGTTCCCCAGTTTGGTATTTTTGGTTATACTGTTCTATGCTCTTCATATTCATACAGTGTTTGGCATTTTCAATATTTTTGGTAGAGCGCCTCTGATGAGTCTTGAATAGACGAAACGCGCGTCAGGCGTAGCAAAATTTATTGTCTGGAACTTTGTTGTCATTTGTATTTCGAACACACGTGAAGGTTAGCACTGCTGGTGGAGTGTAAATTCCCCGAGGTTAGCCCGCTCCGGCACCAACACTTATGAGTTGGAGAATACATCAAAGCTTTAAATTATCCGTCTAAATTTCAAAATTGTCAAAACCCTAAGGTTCTTCCTACCCCAGACATAGGTTGAATATCTTAGTAATAATTTGGTTCCCCAGTTTGGTATTTTTGGTTATACTGTTCTATGCTCTTCATATTCATACAGTGTTTGGCATTTTCAATATTTTTGGTAGAGCGCCTCTGATGAGTCTTGAATAGACGAAACGCGCGTCAGGCGTAGCAAAATTTATTGTCTGGAACTTTGTTGTCATTTGTATTTCGAACACACGTGAAGGTTAGCACTGCTGGTGGAGTGTAAATTCCCCGAGGTTAGCCCGCTCCGGCACCAACACTTATGAGTTGGAGAATACATCAAAGCTTTAAATTATCCGTCTAAATTTCAAAATTGTCAAAACCCTAAGGTTCTTCCTACCCCAGACATAGGTTGAATATCTTAGTAATAATTTGGTTCCCCAGTTTGGTATTTTTGGTTATACTGTTCTATGCTCTTCATATTCATACAGTGTTTGGCATTTTCAATATTTTTGGTAGAGCGCCTCTGATGAGTCTTGAATAGACGAAACGCGCGTCAGGCGTAGCAAAATTTATTGTCTGGAACTTTGTTGTCATTTGTATTTCGAACACACGTGAAGGTTAGCACTGCTGGTGGAGTGTAAATTCCCCGAGGTTAGCCCGCTCCGGCACCAACACTTATGAGTTGGAGAATACATCAAAGCTTTAAATTATCCGTCTAAATTTCAAAATTGTCAAAACCCTAAGGTTCTTCCTACCCCAGACATAGGTTGAATATCTTAGTAATAATTTGGTTCCCCAGTTTGGTATTTTTGGTTATACTGTTCTATGCTCTTCATATTCATACAGTGTTTGGCATTTTCAATATTTTTGGTAGAGCGCCTCTGATGAGTCTTGAATAGACGAAACGCGCGTCAGGCGTAGCAAAATTTATTGTCTGGAACTTTGTTGTCATTTGTATTTCGAACACACGTGAAGGTTAGCACTGCTGGTGGAGTGTAAATTCCCCGAGGTTAGCCCGCTCCGGCACCAACACTTATGAGTTGGAGAATACATCAAAGCTTTAAATTATCCGTCTAAATTTCAAAATTGTCAAAACCCTAAGGTTCTTCCTACCCCAGACATAGGTTGAATATCTTAGTAATAATTTGGTTCCCCAGTTTGGTATTTTTGGTTATACTGTTCTATGCTCTTCATATTCATACAGTGTTTGGCATTTTCAATATTTTTGGTAGAGCGCCTCTGATGAGTCTTGAATAGACGAAACGCGCGTCAGGCGTAGCAAAATTTATTGTCTGGAACTTTGTTGTCATTTGTATTTCGAACACACGTGAAGGTTAGCACTGCTGGTGGAGTGTAAATTCCCCGAGGTTAGCCCGCTCCGGCACCAACACTTATGAGTTGGAGAATACATCAAAGCTTTAAATTATCCGTCTAAATTTCAAAATTGTCAAAACCCTAAGGTTCTTCCTACCCCAGACATAGGTTGAATATCTTAGTAATAATTTGGTTCCCCAGTTTGGTATTTTTGGTTATACTGTTCTATGCTCTTCATATTCATACAGTGTTTGGCATTTTCAATATTTTTGGTAGAGCGCCTCTGATGAGTCTTGAATAGACGAAACGCGCGTCAGGCGTAGCAAAATTTATTGTCTGGAACTTTGTTGTCATTTGTATTTCGAACACACGTGAAGGTTAGCACTGCTGGTGGAGTGTAAATTCCCCGAGGTTAGCCCGCTCCGGCACCAACACTTATGAGTTGGAGAATACATCAAAGCTTTAAATTATCCGTCTAAATTTCAAAATTGTCAAAACCCTAAGGTTCTTCCTACCCCAGACATAGGTTGAATATCTTAGTAATAATTTGGTTCCCCAGTTTGGTATTTTTGGTTATACTGTTCTATGCTCTTCATATTCATACAGTGTTTGGCATTTTCAATATTTTTGGTAGAGCGCCTCTGATGAGTCTTGAATAGACGAAACGCGCGTCAGGCGTAGCAAAATTTATTGTCTGGAACTTTGTTGTCATTTGTATTTCGAACACACGTGAAGGTTAGCACTGCTGGTGGAGTGTAAATTCCCCGAGGTTAGCCCGCTCCGGCACCAACACTTATGAGTTGGAGAATACATCAAAGCTTTAAATTATCCGTCTAAATTTCAAAATTGTCAAAACCCTAAGGTTCTTCCTACCCCAGACATAGGTTGAATATCTTAGTAATAATTTGGTTCCCCAGTTTGGTATTTTTGGTTATACTGTTCTATGCTCTTCATATTCATACAGTGTTTGGCATTTTCAATATTTTTGGTAGAGCGCCTCTGATGAGTCTTGAATAGACGAAACGCGCGTCAGGCGTAGCAAAATTTATTGTCTGGAACTTTGTTGTCATTTGTATTTCGAACACACGTGAAGGTTAGCACTGCTGGTGGAGTGTAAATTCCCCGAGGTTAGCCCGCTCCGGCACCAACACTTATGAGTTGGAGAATACACCAAAGCTTTAAATTATCCGTCTAAATTTCAAAATTGTCAAAACCCTAAGGTTCTTCCTACCCCAGACATAGGTTGAATATCTTAGTAATAATTTGGTTCCCCAGTTTGGTATTTTTGGTTATACTGTTCTATGCTCTTCATATTCATACAGTGTTTGGCATTTTCAATATTTTTGGTAGAGCGCCTCTGATGAGTCTTGAATAGACGAAACGCGCGTCAGGCGTAGCAAAATTTATTGTCTGGAACTTTGTTGTCATTTGTATTTCGAACACACGTGAAGGTTAGCACTGCTGGTGGAGTGTAAATTCCCCGAGGTTAGCCCGCTCCGGCACCAACACTTATGAGTTGGAGAATACATCAAAGCTTTAAATTATCCGTCTAAATTTCAAAATTGTCAAAACCCTAAGGTTCTTCCTACCCCAGACATAGGTTGAATATCTTAGTAATAATTTGGTTCCCCAGTTTGGTATTTTTGGTTATACTGTTCTATGCTCTTCATATTCATACAGTGTTTGGCATTTTCAATATTTTTGGTAGAGCGCCTCTGATGAGTCTTGAATAGACGAAACGCGCGTCAGGCGTAGCAAAATTTATTGTCTGGAACTTTGTTGTCATTTGTATTTCGAACACACGTGAAGGTTAGCACTGCTGGTGGAGTGTAAATTCCCCGAGGTTAGCCCGCTCCGGCACCAACACTTATGAGTTGGAGAATACATCAAAGCTTTAAATTATCCGTCTAAATTTCAAAATTGTCAAAACCCTAAGGTTCTTCCTACCCCAGACATAGGTTGAATATCTTAGTAATAATTTGGTTCCCCAGTTTGGTATTTTTGGTTATACTGTTCTATGCTCTTCATATTCATACAGTGTTTGGCATTTTCAATATTTTTGGTAGAGCGCCTCTGATGAGTCTTGAATAGACGAAACGCGCGTCAGGCGTAGCAAAATTTATTGTCTGGAACTTTGTTGTCATTTGTATTTCGAACACACGTGAAGGTTAGCACTGCTGGTGGAGTGTAAATTCCCCGAGGTTAGCCCGCTCCGGCACCAACACTTATGAGTTGGAGAATACATCAAAGCTTTAAATTATCCGTCTAAATTTCAAAATTGTCAAAACCCTAAGGTTCTTCCTACCCCAGACATAGGTTGAATATCTTAGTAATAATTTGGTTCCCCAGTTTGGTATTTTTGGTTATACTGTTCTATGCTCTTCATATTCATACAGTGTTTGGCATTTTCAATATTTTTGGTAGAGCGCCTCTGATGAGTCTTGAATAGACGAAACGCGCGTCAGGCGTAGCAAAATTTATTGTCTGGAACTTTGTTGTCATTTGTATTTCGAACACACGTGAAGGTTAGCACTGCTGGTGGAGTGTAAATTCCCCGAGGTTAGCCCGCTCCGGCACCAACACTTATGAGTTGGAGAATACATCAAAGCTTTAAATTATCCGTCTAAATTTCAAAATTGTCAAAACCCTAAGGTTCTTCCTACCCCAGACATAGGTTGAATATCTTAGTAATAATTTGGTTCCCCAGTTTGGTATTTTTGGTTATACTGTTCTATGCTCTTCATATTCATACAGTGTTTGGCATTTTCAATATTTTTGGTAGAGCGCCTCTGATGAGTCTTGAATAGACGAAACGCGCGTCAGGCGTAGCAAAATTTATTGTCTGGAACTTTGTTGTCATTTGTATTTCGAACACACGTGAAGGTTAGCACTGCTGGTGGAGTGTAAATTCCCCGAGGTTAGCCCGCTCCGGCACCAACACTTATGAGTTGGAGAATACATCAAAGCTTTAAATTATCCGTCTAAATTTCAAAATTGTCAAAACCCTAAGGTTCTTCCTACCCCAGACATAGGTTGAATATCTTAGTAATAATTTGGTTCCCCAGTTTGGTATTTTTGGTTATACTGTTCTATGCTCTTCATATTCATACAGTGTTTGGCATTTTCAATATTTTTGGTAGAGCGCCTCTGATGAGTCTTGAATAGACGAAACGCGCGTCAGGCGTAGCAAAATTTATTGTCTGGAACTTTGTTGTCATTTGTATTTCGAACACACGTGAAGGTTAGCACTGCTGGTGGAGTGTAAATTCCCCGAGGTTAGCCCGCTCCGGCACCAACACTTATGAGTTGGAGAATACATCAAAGCTTTAAATTATCCGTCTAAATTTCAAAATTGTCAAAACCCTAAGGTTCTTCCTACCCCAGACATAGGTTGAATATCTTAGTAATAATTTGGTTCCCCAGTTTGGTATTTTTGGTTATACTGTTCTATGCTCTTCATATTCATACAGTGTTTGGCATTTTCAATATTTTTGGTAGAGCGCCTCTGATGAGTCTTGAATAGACGAAACGCGCGTCAGGCGTAGCAAAATTTATTGTCTGGAACTTTGTTGTCATTTGTATTTCGAACACACGTGAAGGTTAGCACTGCTGGTGGAGTGTAAATTCCCCGAGGTTAGCCCGCTCCGGCACCAACACTTATGAGTTGGAGAATACATCAAAGCTTTAAATTATCCGTCTAAATTTCAAAATTGTCAAAACCCTAAGGTTCTTCCTACCCCAGACATAGGTTGAATATCTTAGTAATAATTTGGTTCCCCAGTTTGGTATTTTTGGTTATACTGTTCTATGCTCTTCATATTCATACAGTGTTTGGCATTTTCAATATTTTTGGTAGAGCGCCTCTGATGAGTCTTGAATAGACGAAACGCGCGTCAGGCGTAGCAAAATTTATTGTCTGGAACTTTGTTGTCATTTGTATTTCGAACACACGTGAAGGTTAGCACTGCTGGTGGAGTGTAAATTCCCCGAGGTTAGCCCGCTCCGGCACCAACACTTATGAGTTGGAGAATACATCAAAGCTTTAAATTATCCGTCTAAATTTCAAAATTGTCAAAACCCTAAGGTTCTTCCTACCCCAGACATAGGTTGAATATCTTAGTAATAATTTGGTTCCCCAGTTTGGTATTTTTGGTTATACTGTTCTATGCTCTTCATATTCATACAGTGTTTGGCATTTTCAATATTTTTGGTAGAGCGCCTCTGATGAGTCTTGAATAGACGAAACGCGCGTCAGGCGTAGCAAAATTTATTGTCTGGAACTTTGTTGTCATTTGTATTTCGAACACACGTGAAGGTTAGCACTGCTGGTGGAGTGTAAATTCCCCGAGGTTAGCCCGCTCCGGCACCAACACTTATGAGTTGGAGAATACATCAAAGCTTTAAATTATCCGTCTAAATTTCAAAATTGTCAAAACCCTAAGGTTCTTCCTACCCCAGACATAGGTTGAATATCTTAGTAATAATTTGGTTCCCCAGTTTGGTATTTTTGGTTATACTGTTCTATGCTCTTCATATTCATACAGTGTTTGGCATTTTCAATATTTTTGGTAGAGCGCCTCTGATGAGTCTTGAATAGACGAAACGCGCGTCAGGCGTAGCAAAATTTATTGTCTGGAACTTTGTTGTCATTTGTATTTCGAACACACGTGAAGGTTAGCACTGCTGGTGGAGTGTAAATTCCCCGAGGTTAGCCCGCTCCGGCACCAACACTTATGAGTTGGAGAATACATCAAAGCTTTAAATTATCCGTCTAAATTTCAAAATTGTCAAAACCCTAAGGTTCTTCCTACCCCAGACATAGGTTGAATATCTTAGTAATAATTTGGTTCCCCAGTTTGGTATTTTTGGTTATACTGTTCTATGCTCTTCATATTCATACAGTGTTTGGCATTTTCAATATTTTTGGTAGAGCGCCTCTGATGAGTCTTGAATAGACGAAACGCGCGTCAGGCGTAGCAAAATTTATTGTCTGGAACTTTGTTGTCATTTGTATTTCGAACACACGTGAAGGTTAGCACTGCTGGTGGAGTGTAAATTCCCCGAGGTTAGCCCGCTCCGGCACCAACACTTATGAGTTGGAGAATACATCAAAGCTTTAAATTATCCGTCTAAATTTCAAAATTGTCAAAACCCTAAGGTTCTTCCTACCCCAGACATAGGTTGAATATCTTAGTAATAATTTGGTTCCCCAGTTTGGTATTTTTGGTTATACTGTTCTATGCTCTTCATATTCATACAGTGTTTGGCATTTTCAATATTTTTGGTAGAGCGCCTCTGATGAGTCTTGAATAGACGAAACGCGCGTCAGGCGTAGCAAAATTTATTGTCTGGAACTTTGTTGTCATTTGTATTTCGAACACACGTGAAGGTTAGCACTGCTGGTGGAGTGTAAATTCCCCGAGGTTAGCCCGCTCCGGCACCAACACTTATGAGTTGGAGAATACATCAAAGCTTTAAATTATCCGTCTAAATTTCAAAATTGTCAAAACCCTAAGGTTCTTCCTACCCCAGACATAGGTTGAATATCTTAGTAATAATTTGGTTCCCCAGTTTGGTATTTTTGGTTATACTGTTCTATGCTCTTCATATTCATACAGTGTTTGGCATTTTCAATATTTTTGGTAGAGCGCCTCTGATGAGTCTTGAATAGACGAAACGCGCGTCAGGCGTAGCAAAATTTATTGTCTGGAACTTTGTTGTCATTTGTATTTCGAACACACGTGAAGGTTAGCACTGCTGGTGGAGTGTAAATTCCCCGAGGTTAGCCCGCTCCGGCACCAACACTTATGAGTTGGAGAATACATCAAAGCTTTAAATTATCCGTCTAAATTTCAAAATTGTCAAAACCCTAAGGTTCTTCCTACCCCAGACATAGGTTGAATATCTTAGTAATAATTTGGTTCCCCAGTTTGGTATTTTTGGTTATACTGTTCTATGCTCTTCATATTCATACAGTGTTTGGCATTTTCAATATTTTTGGTAGAGCGCCTCTGATGAGTCTTGAATAGACGAAACGCGCGTCAGGCGTAGCAAAATTTATTGTCTGGAACTTTGTTGTCATTTGTATTTCGAACACACGTGAAGGTTAGCACTGCTGGTGGAGTGTAAATTCCCCGAGGTTAGCCCGCTCCGGCACCAACACTTATGAGTTGGAGAATACATCAAAGCTTTAAATTATCCGTCTAAATTTCAAAATTGTCAAAACCCTAAGGTTCTTCCTACCCCAGACATAGGTTGAATATCTTAGTAATAATTTGGTTCCCCAGTTTGGTATTTTTGGTTATACTGTTCTATGCTCTTCATATTCATACAGTGTTTGGCATTTTCAATATTTTTGGTAGAGCGCCTCTGATGAGTCTTGAATAGACGAAACGCGCGTCAGGCGTAGCAAAATTTATTGTCTGGAACTTTGTTGTCATTTGTATTTCGAACACACGTGAAGGTTAGCACTGCTGGTGGAGTGTAAATTCCCCGAGGTTAGCCCGCTCCGGCACCAACACTTATGAGTTGGAGAATACATCAAAGCTTTAAATTATCCGTCTAAATTTCAAAATTGTCAAAACCCTAAGGTTCTTCCTACCCCAGACATAGGTTGAATATCTTAGTAATAATTTGGTTCCCCAGTTTGGTATTTTTGGTTATACTGTTCTATGCTCTTCATATTCATACAGTGTTTGGCATTTTCAATATTTTTGGTAGAGCGCCTCTGATGAGTCTTGAATAGACGAAACGCGCGTCAGGCGTAGCAAAATTTATTGTCTGGAACTTTGTTGTCATTTGTATTTCGAACACACGTGAAGGTTAGCACTGCTGGTGGAGTGTAAATTCCCCGAGGTTAGCCCGCTCCGGCACCAACACTTATGAGTTGGAGAATACATCAAAGCTTTAAATTATCCGTCTAAATTTCAAAATTGTCAAAACCCTAAGGTTCTTCCTACCCCAGACATAGGTTGAATATCTTAGTAATAATTTGGTTCCCCAGTTTGGTATTTTTGGTTATACTGTTCTATGCTCTTCATATTCATACAGTGTTTGGCATTTTCAATATTTTTGGTAGAGCGCCTCTGATGAGTCTTGAATAGACGAAACGCGCGTCAGGCGTAGCAAAATTTATTGTCTGGAACTTTGTTGTCATTTGTATTTCGAACACACGTGAAGGTTAGCACTGCTGGTGGAGTGTAAATTCCCCGAGGTTAGCCCGCTCCGGCACCAACACTTATGAGTTGGAGAATACATCAAAGCTTTAAATTATCCGTCTAAATTTCAAAATTGTCAAAACCCTAAGGTTCTTCCTACCCCAGACATAGGTTGAATATCTTAGTAATAATTTGGTTCCCCAGTTTGGTATTTTTGGTTATACTGTTCTATGCTCTTCATATTCATACAGTGTTTGGCATTTTCAATATTTTTGGTAGAGCGCCTCTGATGAGTCTTGAATAGACGAAACGCGCGTCAGGCGTAGCAAAATTTATTGTCTGGAACTTTGTTGTCATTTGTATTTCGAACACACGTGAAGGTTAGCACTGCTGGTGGAGTGTAAATTCCCCGAGGTTAGCCCGCTCCGGCACCAACACTTATGAGTTGGAGAATACATCAAAGCTTTAAATTATCCGTCTAAATTTCAAAATTGTCAAAACCCTAAGGTTCTTCCTACCCCAGACATAGGTTGAATATCTTAGTAATAATTTGGTTCCCCAGTTTGGTATTTTTGGTTATACTGTTCTATGCTCTTCATATTCATACAGTGTTTGGCATTTTCAATATTTTTGGTAGAGCGCCTCTGATGAGTCTTGAATAGACGAAACGCGCGTCAGGCGTAGCAAAATTTATTGTCTGGAACTTTGTTGTCATTTGTATTTCGAACACACGTGAAGGTTAGCACTGCTGGTGGAGTGTAAATTCCCCGAGGTTAGCCCGCTCCGGCACCAACACTTATGAGTTGGAGAATACATCAAAGCTTTAAATTATCCGTCTAAATTTCAAAATTGTCAAAACCCTAAGGTTCTTCCTACCCCAGACATAGGTTGAATATCTTAGTAATAATTTGGTTCCCCAGTTTGGTATTTTTGGTTATACTGTTCTATGCTCTTCATATTCATACAGTGTTTGGCATTTTCAATATTTTTGGTAGAGCGCCTCTGATGAGTCTTGAATAGACGAAACGCGCGTCAGGCGTAGCAAAATTTATTGTCTGGAACTTTGTTGTCATTTGTATTTCGAACACACGTGAAGGTTAGCACTGCTGGTGGAGTGTAAATTCCCCGAGGTTAGCCCGCTCCGGCACCAACACTTATGAGTTGGAGAATACATCAAAGCTTTAAATTATCCGTCTAAATTTCAAAATTGTCAAAACCCTAAGGTTCTTCCTACCCCAGACATAGGTTGAATATCTTAGTAATAATTTGGTTCCCCAGTTTGGTATTTTTGGTTATACTGTTCTATGCTCTTCATATTCATACAGTGTTTGGCATTTTCAATATTTTTGGTAGAGCGCCTCTGATGAGTCTTGAATAGACGAAACGCGCGTCAGGCGTAGCAAAATTTATTGTCTGGAACTTTGTTGTCATTTGTATTTCGAACACACGTGAAGGTTAGCACTGCTGGTGGAGTGTAAATTCCCCGAGGTTAGCCCGCTCCGGCACCAACACTTATGAGTTGGAGAATACATCAAAGCTTTAAATTATCCGTCTAAATTTCAAAATTGTCAAAACCCTAAGGTTCTTCCTACCCCAGACATAGGTTGAATATCTTAGTAATAATTTGGTTCCCCAGTTTGGTATTTTTGGTTATACTGTTCTATGCTCTTCATATTCATACAGTGTTTGGCATTTTCAATATTTTTGGTAGAGCGCCTCTGATGAGTCTTGAATAGACGAAACGCGCGTCAGGCGTAGCAAAATTTATTGTCTGGAACTTTGTTGTCATTTGTATTTCGAACACACGTGAAGGTTAGCACTGCTGGTGGAGTGTAAATTCCCCGAGGTTAGCCCGCTCCGGCACCAACACTTATGAGTTGGAGAATACATCAAAGCTTTAAATTATCCGTCTAAATTTCAAAATTGTCAAAACCCTAAGGTTCTTCCTACCCCAGACATAGGTTGAATATCTTAGTAATAATTTGGTTCCCCAGTTTGGTATTTTTGGTTATACTGTTCTATGCTCTTCATATTCATACAGTGTTTGGCATTTTCAATATTTTTGGTAGAGCGCCTCTGATGAGTCTTGAATAGACGAAACGCGCGTCAGGCGTAGCAAAATTTATTGTCTGGAACTTTGTTGTCATTTGTATTTCGAACACACGTGAAGGTTAGCACTGCTGGTGGAGTGTAAATTCCCCGAGGTTAGCCCGCTCCGGCACCAACACTTATGAGTTGGAGAATACATCAAAGCTTTAAATTATCCGTCTAAATTTCAAAATTGTCAAAACCCTAAGGTTCTTCCTACCCCAGACATAGGTTGAATATCTTAGTAATAATTTGGTTCCCCAGTTTGGTATTTTTGGTTATACTGTTCTATGCTCTTCATATTCATACAGTGTTTGGCATTTTCAATATTTTTGGTAGAGCGCCTCTGATGAGTCTTGAATAGACGAAACGCGCGTCAGGCGTAGCAAAATTTATTGTCTGGAACTTTGTTGTCATTTGTATTTCGAACACACGTGAAGGTTAGCACTGCTGGTGGAGTGTAAATTCCCCGAGGTTAGCCCGCTCCGGCACCAACACTTATGAGTTGGAGAATACATCAAAGCTTTAAATTATCCGTCTAAATTTCAAAATTGTCAAAACCCTAAGGTTCTTCCTACCCCAGACATAGGTTGAATATCTTAGTAATAATTTGGTTCCCCAGTTTGGTATTTTTGGTTATACTGTTCTATGCTCTTCATATTCATACAGTGTTTGGCATTTTCAATATTTTTGGTAGAGCGCCTCTGATGAGTCTTGAATAGACGAAACGCGCGTCAGGCGTAGCAAAATTTATTGTCTGGAACTTTGTTGTCATTTGTATTTCGAACACACGTGAAGGTTAGCACTGCTGGTGGAGTGTAAATTCCCCGAGGTTAGCCCGCTCCGGCACCAACACTTATGAGTTGGAGAATACATCAAAGCTTTAAATTATCCGTCTAAATTTCAAAATTGTCAAAACCCTAAGGTTCTTCCTACCCCAGACATAGGTTGAATATCTTAGTAATAATTTGGTTCCCCAGTTTGGTATTTTTGGTTATACTGTTCTATGCTCTTCATATTCATACAGTGTTTGGCATTTTCAATATTTTTGGTAGAGCGCCTCTGATGAGTCTTGAATAGACGAAACGCGCGTCAGGCGTAGCAAAATTTATTGTCTGGAACTTTGTTGTCATTTGTATTTCGAACACACGTGAAGGTTAGCACTGCTGGTGGAGTGTAAATTCCCCGAGGTTAGCCCGCTCCGGCACCAACACTTATGAGTTGGAGAATACATCAAAGCTTTAAATTATCCGTCTAAATTTCAAAATTGTCAAAACCCTAAGGTTCTTCCTACCCCAGACATAGGTTGAATATCTTAGTAATAATTTGGTTCCCCAGTTTGGTATTTTTGGTTATACTGTTCTATGCTCTTCATATTCATACAGTGTTTGGCATTTTCAATATTTTTGGTAGAGCGCCTCTGATGAGTCTTGAATAGACGAAACGCGCGTCAGGCGTAGCAAAATTTATTGTCTGGAACTTTGTTGTCATTTGTATTTCGAACACACGTGAAGGTTAGCACTGCTGGTGGAGTGTAAATTCCCCGAGGTTAGCCCGCTCCGGCACCAACACTTATGAGTTGGAGAATACATCAAAGCTTTAAATTATCCGTCTAAATTTCAAAATTGTCAAAACCCTAAGGTTCTTCCTACCCCAGACATAGGTTGAATATCTTAGTAATAATTTGGTTCCCCAGTTTGGTATTTTTGGTTATACTGTTCTATGCTCTTCATATTCATACAGTGTTTGGCATTTTCAATATTTTTGGTAGAGCGCCTCTGATGAGTCTTGAATAGACGAAACGCGCGTCAGGCGTAGCAAAATTTATTGTCTGGAACTTTGTTGTCATTTGTATTTCGAACACACGTGAAGGTTAGCACTGCTGGTGGAGTGTAAATTCCCCGAGGTTAGCCCGCTCCGGCACCAACACTTATGAGTTGGAGAATACATCAAAGCTTTAAATTATCCGTCTAAATTTCAAAATTGTCAAAACCCTAAGGTTCTTCCTACCCCAGACATAGGTTGAATATCTTAGTAATAATTTGGTTCCCCAGTTTGGTATTTTTGGTTATACTGTTCTATGCTCTTCATATTCATACAGTGTTTGGCATTTTCAATATTTTTGGTAGAGCGCCTCTGATGAGTCTTGAATAGACGAAACGCGCGTCAGGCGTAGCAAAATTTATTGTCTGGAACTTTGTTGTCATTTGTATTTCGAACACACGTGAAGGTTAGCACTGCTGGTGGAGTGTAAATTCCCCGAGGTTAGCCCGCTCCGGCACCAACACTTATGAGTTGGAGAATACATCAAAGCTTTAAATTATCCGTCTAAATTTCAAAATTGTCAAAACCCTAAGGTTCTTCCTACCCCAGACATAGGTTGAATATCTTAGTAATAATTTGGTTCCCCAGTTTGGTATTTTTGGTTATACTGTTCTATGCTCTTCATATTCATACAGTGTTTGGCATTTTCAATATTTTTGGTAGAGCGCCTCTGATGAGTCTTGAATAGACGAAACGCGCGTCAGGCGTAGCAAAATTTATTGTCTGGAACTTTGTTGTCATTTGTATTTCGAACACACGTGAAGGTTAGCACTGCTGGTGGAGTGTAAATTCCCCGAGGTTAGCCCGCTCCGGCACCAACACTTATGAGTTGGAGAATACATCAAAGCTTTAAATTATCCGTCTAAATTTCAAAATTGTCAAAACCCTAAGGTTCTTCCTACCCCAGACATAGGTTGAATATCTTAGTAATAATTTGGTTCCCCAGTTTGGTATTTTTGGTTATACTGTTCTATGCTCTTCATATTCATACAGTGTTTGGCATTTTCAATATTTTTGGTAGAGCGCCTCTGATGAGTCTTGAATAGACGAAACGCGCGTCAGGCGTAGCAAAATTTATTGTCTGGAACTTTGTTGTCATTTGTATTTCGAACACACGTGAAGGTTAGCACTGCTGGTGGAGTGTAAATTCCCCGAGGTTAGCCCGCTCCGGCACCAACACTTATGAGTTGGAGAATACATCAAAGCTTTAAATTATCCGTCTAAATTTCAAAATTGTCAAAACCCTAAGGTTCTTCCTACCCCAGACATAGGTTGAATATCTTAGTAATAATTTGGTTCCCCAGTTTGGTATTTTTGGTTATACTGTTCTATGCTCTTCATATTCATACAGTGTTTGGCATTTTCAATATTTTTGGTAGAGCGCCTCTGATGAGTCTTGAATAGACGAAACGCGCGTCAGGCGTAGCAAAATTTATTGTCTGGAACTTTGTTGTCATTTGTATTTCGAACACACGTGAAGGTTAGCACTGCTGGTGGAGTGTAAATTCCCCGAGGTTAGCCCGCTCCGGCACCAACACTTATGAGTTGGAGAATACATCAAAGCTTTAAATTATCCGTCTAAATTTCAAAATTGTCAAAACCCTAAGGTTCTTCCTACCCCAGACATAGGTTGAATATCTTAGTAATAATTTGGTTCCCCAGTTTGGTATTTTTGGTTATACTGTTCTATGCTCTTCATATTCATACAGTGTTTGGCATTTTCAATATTTTTGGTAGAGCGCCTCTGATGAGTCTTGAATAGACGAAACGCGCGTCAGGCGTAGCAAAATTTATTGTCTGGAACTTTGTTGTCATTTGTATTTCGAACACACGTGAAGGTTAGCACTGCTGGTGGAGTGTAAATTCCCCGAGGTTAGCCCGCTCCGGCACCAACACTTATGAGTTGGAGAATACATCAAAGCTTTAAATTATCCGTCTAAATTTCAAAATTGTCAAAACCCTAAGGTTCTTCCTACCCCAGACATAGGTTGAATATCTTAGTAATAATTTGGTTCCCCAGTTTGGTATTTTTGGTTATACTGTTCTATGCTCTTCATATTCATACAGTGTTTGGCATTTTCAATATTTTTGGTAGAGCGCCTCTGATGAGTCTTGAATAGACGAAACGCGCGTCAGGCGTAGCAAAATTTATTGTCTGGAACTTTGTTGTCATTTGTATTTCGAACACACGTGAAGGTTAGCACTGCTGGTGGAGTGTAAATTCCCCGAGGTTAGCCCGCTCCGGCACCAACACTTATGAGTTGGAGAATACATCAAAGCTTTAAATTATCCGTCTAAATTTCAAAATTGTCAAAACCCTAAGGTTCTTCCTACCCCAGACATAGGTTGAATATCTTAGTAATAATTTGGTTCCCCAGTTTGGTATTTTTGGTTATACTGTTCTATGCTCTTCATATTCATACAGTGTTTGGCATTTTCAATATTTTTGGTAGAGCGCCTCTGATGAGTCTTGAATAGACGAAACGCGCGTCAGGCGTAGCAAAATTTATTGTCTGGAACTTTGTTGTCATTTGTATTTCGAACACACGTGAAGGTTAGCACTGCTGGTGGAGTGTAAATTCCCCGAGGTTAGCCCGCTCCGGCACCAACACTTATGAGTTGGAGAATACATCAAAGCTTTAAATTATCCGTCTAAATTTCAAAATTGTCAAAACCCTAAGGTTCTTCCTACCCCAGACATAGGTTGAATATCTTAGTAATAATTTGGTTCCCCAGTTTGGTATTTTTGGTTATACTGTTCTATGCTCTTCATATTCATACAGTGTTTGGCATTTTCAATATTTTTGGTAGAGCGCCTCTGATGAGTCTTGAATAGACGAAACGCGCGTCAGGCGTAGCAAAATTTATTGTCTGGAACTTTGTTGTCATTTGTATTTCGAACACACGTGAAGGTTAGCACTGCTGGTGGAGTGTAAATTCCCCGAGGTTAGCCCGCTCCGGCACCAACACTTATGAGTTGGAGAATACATCAAAGCTTTAAATTATCCGTCTAAATTTCAAAATTGTCAAAACCCTAAGGTTCTTCCTACCCCAGACATAGGTTGAATATCTTAGTAATAATTTGGTTCCCCAGTTTGGTATTTTTGGTTATACTGTTCTATGCTCTTCATATTCATACAGTGTTTGGCATTTTCAATATTTTTGGTAGAGCGCCTCTGATGAGTCTTGAATAGACGAAACGCGCGTCAGGCGTAGCAAAATTTATTGTCTGGAACTTTGTTGTCATTTGTATTTCGAACACACGTGAAGGTTAGCACTGCTGGTGGAGTGTAAATTCCCCGAGGTTAGCCCGCTCCGGCACCAACACTTATGAGTTGGAGAATACATCAAAGCTTTAAATTATCCGTCTAAATTTCAAAATTGTCAAAACCCTAAGGTTCTTCCTACCCCAGACATAGGTTGAATATCTTAGTAATAATTTGGTTCCCCAGTTTGGTATTTTTGGTTATACTGTTCTATGCTCTTCATATTCATACAGTGTTTGGCATTTTCAATATTTTTGGTAGAGCGCCTCTGATGAGTCTTGAATAGACGAAACGCGCGTCAGGCGTAGCAAAATTTATTGTCTGGAACTTTGTTGTCATTTGTATTACTGTCATTTTTCCAAACGATGCTAGATTGAATGGTGCGACCTCTAGTGCAGGAAAATGCCAATGAGACCTCTCGCGGTTTTTTTTAAAAAAAAGTTTACGTTATTTTCTAAGTACGTCTGTTTATAAAATTTATTTCTGAGACTGTTTCATGTTGTTGTTACAAATACCAAAACGCGGGTATGAACGGTTAATTTGGATATGCTATATATCGATATTTCAAGGAGTAACCTCTCATCAGTAGCATTCAAATCAAAACATTGGAAGGTAAAATTCCAAAACTGTTGAAAACGAAAAGTACTCAAAACCAAAACGTTCCAACAAGGAAGCCTAATCCAGCACCGAGGATATCGACCATGTGCATTACAAGGAAAGAAACCTGGTGCTTTTAACAATTTTGAATTTAAAAAACGGAATTTTCAGCGACAAAAATATTAGACATTTTATGGTAAATCGTGTCAGACAAGTCTGACTACCAGGCTTGTGATTACCCTCGGGGACCTCTGGTCCACCAGCAGCGGTTATCGCCCAGTGGTTTCAAAATTACAAATACCAAAACGCGGGTATGAACGGTGTCTGGTTTACTATAAAATCGTCTGTTTTTTAGTACAATTTATGTCTGTTTTTTTAATTTTCATGTTTGATTTTAAAACTAATGTCTGTTTTGTGTGTTTTTTGTCTGTTTTAAAAAAACGTCTGTTTTTGAATTTGGTGTCTGTTTTATAAATTTACCTCTGTTTTTAACATTTTTGTCTGTTTTCATATTTTGTCTGTTTTACTGAATCGTCTGTCTGTTAGTAAAATTTATGTCTGTTTTTAGGCAGAGCCTTATAGCGTCATAAAGCTATCTGATTTTCGCGTTTTTTTTCCGTCTAGACAGGGTAAATCGGTCAGTCAATATTGCTACCAGAGGATCTATTACAGAACATTGTTCGTGTATTGTATTTTAAATGTTATACGTATTGTCTAAAATAGGAGGTACATATTTATATCCCCAGCATAAATGCGATATAAATGTGGACTACATATCGTGTATTAATACTCGTCGACACTTAAGCATTTTTGACCTTTGACCTTTGATCAAGTGGGCGGAGCTTAATTACAGATTTCTTAACAAATGTGTAAGTGTGCGGAGAAAACAAACAAAACTGATGTGCTATGTTTCAAGTTTATGAAACACAGATCGTTCTTTATATTTAGTGCTTAGCTAAATTTAGCTCTGCCTTTAAACGCTTTAGCGCTTTGATTTGTATATTTTGTCTGTTTTTAAAATTTTTGTCTGTTTTCATATTTTGTCTGTTTTACAGAATCGTCTGTCTGTTAGCAAAATTTACGTCTGTTTTTGTATTTTTGTCTGTTTTTAAAATTTGTGTCTGTTTTCTGTGATTTTGTGTCTGTTTTCAGTTTATCGTCTGTTTTCATTATTTTGTTAATTTTTGCCCGAATGGCTGCCCATATAAATAGTACTTAGATAAAAACGAGAAAGAAAAGAACATCAAATTCAAGACCAGGTGAGGAGACAAGGAATTAAAATTTCTTGCGAAGTCACGCTTCGGAAAATCTCTGGGTAGATTTAAATGAACGGTCACTTTATATATTAAATACAATGGTATCGAGTTTTCAGAAGCAATCATTGTAAAGGTGATGTGATTGGAACTAGTGAAAAATGGATTTTTTGCAAAGTTTAAAAACAAAACTTTTAGTAACAAGTTTGATTTTCGGTAAGTACCTTTTCTTGTTTTTTTTTTTAAATTTTTTTATTATATATATATATTTATGATTTTTTCCGTTTTATACTGTGATTCACTTATTTGAAATAAATGAAACTCATCCGTACATTTGTAAATTTTTATACATTTTGCTCTCATAATTTAAAAGGACTCGGGGGGGGGGGGGACCGAATAAATCGACTTGTTGCTTTTTTTTTAACCATGTATCAGATTTTAACTAGGTTTATATTGTGCTCACAGCTAGTCCTTCTCTAACATATATACGCTATTTAAAGACACTTATTCCCAATTCAAAAAGAAGACGGTATTTTAGATTATTTTTTATGAAGACAAAGATAAATATCGCAAAGAGTAAACCTCCACTGGCATTTCTTTCTTTCAGAGTGAAAACTATTCAGACAAAATAAAGAAAATGGAATCAACAATACGGAAACGGACAAAAACACCCCTTAGGAGTACTTTTTTTCTTTTTATCATTTTTTAAAACTTTTTAAGATCAATAGAAATTTCTGGATTTTCTTTTTATTTCTGTTCTTGGTTACAGAAAATGTGCATGCATTTTATTTTTTTTTTTTTATTTATTTTTTATTAAATCTATCTTAAATTTTGAGATGCTTTTAATGAAAAATATCCCTGTAACGTATTCACATAACAAAGTATGATGATGGAAGTATTAAATTAATCAATTTAATACTTCCATGGTATGATATAATAATTGAGTTCAGTGAACAATTATTTACCATATATATTACCGAACTTTAAATTACGCAACAAAAGGTCAACGAGAGGTTAACTGGTCAAAAGTTCATTATTATTTGATCGTTGATCTGGTCATATGTAAAATATAAAGCTATTAAAAATAAACAATTACGCTGAACCGACGCCGCTTGCATGTATTTTATACAAGTCATATTGTATATGGTTTGGGTCGAAGAATAGTTTTTGACGAAACAAAGTTAGCAGTAGGGAGAAACCCCCGGGGAACAACCATTTGATTTTTTATAGGGATATGGATATTTTTGCCATCATGCATGCCTTTTTATTTTTGAAAAAATGGGAGCCCATATTTTAATTATTCTATTTCATTTTATTTTTTTTTTTTGCACATTTTTTCTTATTTTAATATTTCGACTAAAAATTTCATAGGCAAAAATACTACCCTGTCTTTTTTAGGTTAAAGCAATGTCCTGTCGTTTTATTTCCTGATTTTTCATCCCGCCTTTTCATATTTTTCAAAGGAGAGTGTTCAGTAAGTACTGAAATTGGCCCCATATCTTTACCAAATTTTCAATTTTGTACTATCTCAATGGATATGATGTAATTCAATCATCATCTTACCCAACTTTACATATTCAATCGAAAATTTCATATGATGACATCAACATGCTGGATATTATGACATCCTAAACTCCCTAAAAACTCAGAAAATATCAAAATAAGCTTCAATTTTGAAGATAAGTTATTGGTTTTTCTTCAAATTAGTATAGAGCACATTCGACAACTTTAATTCTTTCCCTATCTATTTGTCTGGCAAAAATATGCATATCTTCACAATATTGTGTTTGTTAATGCGTGTGCTCTATGTTAAATGAGGAGATTTCTCACCCAAAATGCCATAAAATTGTAAAAAATCTAAATATTTCATGAAATCATATGATTTTTAGCCCGATTTTCTTCTATCTGTTGAATATTTACAGTTAGTTTTTTGCTTTCCTTAAAAATACAAGATTTCAAAACATCCCACTTATTTTAAGAACTTTACTCTAAGTTGAAATTTTGGACCGATTTTGGCTACTGAACCTACTCCTTTCATCATAGCCCCCCTCTCCCTTAAAATCAAATGGTTGCTAACTTGGGACAGTGGTTTAGAGACCATATATGGAGATGTATATACAGTCTATGATCTATGTAAATAAATATTCAGGTCTTTGGTCAATGGGCATGGTGTTACAAATTACTAGTAATTGAATCAATATTTTTTTTTGCATTTTTTAACATTACATGTACATGTAATTATTAATCTTCAAAAAATTAAAATCTTATATATCGTTTGTTTATCACTTATTTGTAGTCCCTTCGTATTCTATTAACTTGATGACTTTGTGCTTCGGGCTAAACAACTGTTTTTACAACTTTTATTTTGTTCCACAGAGTTTGTTATTGGCGAGTTTTGTGAAGGAAGATATGGTGTACTAAGATGTGCCACTGGATGTTGTGGTGATAAACCTCAGCATTGCTGTACGCCCTCGGAACTAAACAAGTATGTATAATATACGGCATTTGAGCGTGTAATAAGTTAATTGATACTATCCATATATACGCGTTGAAAAACGAAACCAAAATATACCCCGAAACAAGCACTGCACAAAGCATATTTTTTCTGAAGTTTTGAACAAGTTTTGAACAAGTTAATAGCACGGTCTAATACAAAAAACAGTTAAAGAAAATAGAGAAAGATCTGGACACCTTTCGTACCATCCTCGGAAACCCAGGGGTTCTTCTCTCGCTTACTCATTCATCACCCCTGGGACATTTGGTATGCAATTGTTCGTTTCGAGTTCAGGATCTGATCTTGAACTTTATATTATTTATATATAGAAACATGGTTAAATCGCATTAGAAAAATGTAAAGCGACCAATCAGAATGTCCGATACAAAGCAATCAAAAAAACGAAGCATTTCATGCGTAATGTCGCAGGAGTGATGAAAGAGTAGGCGAGAGAAGAACCCCTGGGTTTTCTTAGGATGTTTTAATACAGTTGTTTTTTAATATATTTTATATTCTATCTTGATATTCCATCGCTGAATAAAAACGTCGATCGAATATAATCTTTACAAACTGAAATCAACATCACAAAAGAGGAAAATAAAAACATGTTTTCTAGATATGTCGAAAAGCAACACATTAAGTTTTATTTTAACTACTTGATTATATAGCTGTTAGTATCAGGCTTTATAATATTAATTTCAGTGACAATTTTAACGCACTCTGGATATTCCTCTGGTTACTGCTTGCTGCATTGGTCTGCACCACGGTCTTTGTTTGCTTTAGGATATGTTTAGTTTCATATAGACACAGAATTCAACAGAAATCGTCTGGTAAGTGTTGACAACAGGTATTACTAGTATATGGAATGGAAAGCCAAAAATTTCCAATACGGAACTGGGATTTTTTTAAAAATTTTCTATCAGTAATTTATTGTCTGCACAGGGCTTACAGTTTGACTTGTGGTAGCTTAAAATCAATTGTTCTACTACGGTAAAACTAAAACTGTTATATGTAAATCTCGTAATAGTTTTTAATGTTTTTTTTATGAAAATGGTAAAATTTGATTTCCCAGTTGGTTGTATACTTTTTACTAAGAAACTGGGAGATTTATTACTGAAAAATCTAACTTAACAATATATTACTGGCTCTTTACTTGCTGTCGGTGAAAGCTTAATTTTCGACAATTAGTTACCTTTTCACCTGTTTTAGACAGTTTACATTGGTTTTACCTTTAAACTAATTAAGATTTATTTTAAATATGTCTTTTTATTGAATTCGCAGGATCCAGAGATGCACAAGTATATGTCATACCAAAACCTCCAGATTATGACTCGTTATCACCATCTGAGTCGCCTCCAAAATATGAAGAAGTTGTGTTGGACTGTTTTCGTGAAAGCCATAGCTTGACAGACTGCCATCAACAATCGCCAGTATAACTAATCAGGACTTGAACAATAAGCAACAAAATGGTCTCAACAGATTTGAACAATTTTGTCCGCGAAGTTACAGCTGTTTCGATCGACCATGTAAAACCTAACTTTGCCAACTCAATAGGTAACTTAGCTAGTAAAGTAGATGGACCATGAGTGTGTATTGGGGTGATCAGTAAACATAGCTATCCAATGAAATGACAGCAAAAGGGATTAGGGTGGGGCATTATCTGCAAATAAGTACATTATAGTCTATTTTAGATAATTAAACTTTCAAAGTAAATTAATGCATAGGGACACTTCATTTTCCATCATGATTTACAACAATTATGTAATATTTTCTTGTACATGCATGTAACACAGGGAGACCAAATAATAATAATAACAACCAAATATTTCATTGCAACTTTAGTATTTATCTAGTAGATGGGGAGACCAGACTAAGGTTGCATGTTCATACTGCAACTTACTAAATAAGACATACTTATGTTAAGCTTTCTCCTGTTTATATAATGGAGAAAAATAATGTATAAATATTCACACCGGTTAAAAAAGGAATGCAAAGCAAAGCAAACAGACACAGATAACTAAAAAAAAGACCATTGAATCAATTCAAACTCTAAGTTTTTACTCCAGGTTTTATAAGTGAACAAAATATGAACAAGACTTTAACTTTTTACAGGTAAATTCTGCCCCAAGCAACTTAACTTTGAGTAGTTGGCAATGTTTATTGATCATCCCAATACACAATCACGCTTCACCTACCCTACTAGCAATGTTACCTATTTAATTAGCTAAGCCAGGGGCTACATGGTCAACTGAAACAGCTGTAATGACACAACCAAGACCAAGTCTTTGGGGCTGAGATAATCTTAAACTATACGAACAGATGTATGATTGGCTAATAGATATCGTTTTTAAAAGTCCCAAGTGCTTGAAATTCCTCTGTGGACAGATTCTCGAAGTGTTAACACCTTGTCGCCCACTGTTTTGTTATTCTCAGATTTTATTGTACCAGTTTTTAATACCTTTGCATCGTTTTCGATCCAGTCTGCTTCTCGACGGTTTAGTAGGGGTTTTCTAGTTTTCTTTAGACCCTATTTTTAAAAATTTATATAGATATTAAATCACCAAGCATATGATTATTGTCATCAGTCAAGCTTGTGTACTCTCTTAGTCTTGAGCATTGCATCTAAGGAGACTGCATTTATCAGTTTTGTCCCAGCATAATGTTTTCGTTTTCTTCGTCAAAATCAAATTTAATCAGACTTAAAAACTACAAAATATTCCATCAGACTTAAAAACTACATAAATATAAGAAAAACATATTTTTTCATTAATTTTGACATTAAACATGCGGACTAGTCTATGGGAATGCTAATAAGAATTTCTGAAATTAAATATAGCATTTTGAAGTTCTGTTAGCGGAAATTGTATATAGTATCATATAACACAATAACCGTCCATGGTAACAAACGATTCAATTTACAATATGACAATAAAACTAGGTTGTTTAAATCTATAAATTGGTAAATAAAAATGACTTTGAATGGGATTTTTTACGTTAATTAAGTCTTTTAAACCCATATACTGTAAGAAACCAAATGCTTGACCATAAAGAAACTGAAAAAAAATCCAGGGTACAGCAAAATTGGAGGTGTACGGTATGCTATTTTTGCATTTGCTCTCATTCATTGTCGAGATATGAGACCTCTTATATCTATATATAAAACAACACCGACCAAAATACGAACTGTTTTTAAGGAAAAGGGTCAAGCAAATAAAAAAAAACCAATGAAACAAAAAAGGAAACGAATCAGGAAACCGGAGGGGTCATCTGAAATCTCTAAAAAACGGATCAGTGGTGATATTGAAATCTGGGTTCCAAATCGAAATTTGATTAGCCTTTTTATTGTTATATTATCTTCTCATTCATATGTGTTGTTTTATTATCTTCAACCTTTTAGACTTGAGCGCCGCTGGTGATTTTGGAGTGGACGAAAAGTCAGGTGTAACAAAATCTATTGCCTGGAACTTAGTTGTACACAATAATTTTAGAATTTGCAAAATTTAGTTGTGTTGTGTGATTTTTTTCCATGTGTCCTCGATATCTCGATCCTGACTAAAAACTTTTTTTTTGAATTTCCAAAAGAGCTTATTTGTACTATGTATCGATCGCCTACATCAGTGTTCGTAAGTGTGGGTTTGAAAATGTTCAATTTAAACCAATTGGGAAAAAATTATCGCAGAGTCCACCCCGGCTTTCCATACCCATGGAAGTTGTGTCATATACACTTATTCCATATCTCATTGTATTTGGCTCATGGAAGTTGTGTCATGATTACCTATCCCTTATCGCTATAAAAATGGAAGCTGTTTATTGTATTTTGCATCTCAAGTTGTATTGTTGGCTTAAATAAATGGAAAACGTGTCATGTATACCTATTTTGCACCTCATTGTATTATTGGCTTATATAAATGGAAGCTGTGTCATGTAAACTTATTCCGTGTCTCATTGTGATATTGGCTTATGGAAGTTGTGTCCCATATACTTATCCCGCATCGCTATAAAATGGAAGTTGTATATTGTACACATATTTTGTATCTCATTTTATTGTTTGCTTATATTAATGTAGTTGTGTCATGAACACCTATTGCGTGTCTCATTGTATTGTTGGCTTATATGAATGGAAGTTGTGTCACGAACATCTATTTCGCGTCTCATTGTATTGTTGGCTTAAATAAATGGCAGTTGTGCCATGTACACCTATTTTGCGTCTCATTGTATTGTTGGCGTAAATAAATGGAAGTTGTGCCATGTACACATATTTCGCGTCTCATTGTATTGTGTGCGTATATAAATGGAAGTTGTGTCATGTACACCTATTTTGTATCTCATTGTATGTTGGCGTATATAAATGGAAGTTGTGCCATGTACACTTATTCTGTATCTCATTGTATTGTTGGCGTATATAAATGGAAGTTGTGTCATGTACACCTTTTTCCTATCTCATTGTATTGTAGGCTTATATAAATGGAAGTTGTGTCATGTACACCTATTTCGTACCATTCTCTTTATTGCTTTGTTGTCTATCTAAAGCAATAGTATAACTGTGTGAAACCGAGTGTTTAAGTCTTTTTAAGATTTGCTTTTTGAGAATAAAAGGTGATGAACAAGCCATTTCAGTCAGTCAAATCACTTCTATTATACAATTAAAAACTTCAAAGCATAAAATCATATTTAATCTAAAAATCAATATTTACATCATATACAAACAAAGAACAAAAGGTTTGGTTAAAATAGATTTTACCCCCCCCCCCCCAAAAAAAAAGCCACAAACCAAACATTATAAATATTAAAAAAAGAAAATAAATTTATATAAAAAACGATGTGTCTTAAGTTAAAATCAAAAGCTATTTACAAAGAAATGACGGTATAAAATGAAGAATTGAGAATATACAGAAAGCATGCATTCAATAGCGCTCATGACAATAAAACCAGAAAATAAATACAAAATATATACAAAACAAAATGTATCCAGTACATTTTAGATGTGTAGAAAATATAAAATGTCCTCAATTAAAAACGATCTATGTGTCCCATGGCTTCTCTAGGATGCAGGTGTGCTTATGCATGATCTAAAGGTTTCAGCAGTCCTTCTTGTTACAGATCTTATTACATGCCTTAATCCTTTTGGCTTTGTTTTGGAACATTTAGAGCTGTAAAACATGAAAAGCAAAGTTGTCATTTTTTTCATATGGTTTCTATAAATAAAATAATAACAAGAAATTCCATATTTTTAAGGTACAAAAATGTATACATTTTTAAGGACAGAATTCAGTTAAGATTTTACACAATGACTTTGATTACAGTCTTTTACTTTAAACGTATTCTTTCTATTGGTGAACAAGCTCCCAGATGTTTTTTTTTCTTTTTGTTGTTGTATTTTTGAGTTTTATGATGTCTGTTTTTTTTTCGTCCCGTTCTCGTTGGTATTTACAATGTTTACTGTTTTTTTGTGTTTTTTTTCCTCTTTACCATGGGCACCTCGTCCTCTACTTCCCCAAAATCATTGGTCACCCAAAAACTTCATTTGAAATTCTTGAATGAAGTGTTGAAAATACAAAAAAACCTACACTGCATGTGTTTTCAACATTTCTGGAATTGTCCCGGTCAGCAAAAGTCTTAGTACTTACCTGTTAGCACTAGGAGCCATTTCAATAGTTCTGTCGAAAGTTTCAGTGCTGGAAGAAGTTTCCGTGTAATCAGTTTTCAAGTCAGAAGTTTTTGACATTCCTCCTAACATGTTCATTAAGTCTGTCTGTTGTTGAAACAGTTTTTCTTTCATCATCATATATTCCTCGTGTTCTTCAACTTCCGACAACTAAAAGATACATCAGAAATGTGTATAAACATACAAGAACATATAAGTATTTACCTTTCGGAAAATGTAAGGCTTTTTAACTTTTAGGTTATCCGAAGATCTGTTCGACCGCGAGTTGCAGAAACATTTTGCTTGAAGTAAATCTATTTTGCGTTGTCGTTCTTGTAACAAGTAAATTGGTGGGCAGCGATACTCCTGCTATTACAAAAGTATTAAAAAACAGAAAGTAGATGTCAACGGAATCCAAAACTGAATCTGACACCAAATACATCATGCCCACGTGAAGCTTGTTACATAATAAAAGAATTCAGTCTTGTATATAAGCTGAGAAAACTTTTACCAACAAGAGGCTCCCAGGAGCCTGAATCGCTCACCTAAACTACACAGATACATATATTTTGTTGATATTATCGTGCTTAACCATTTGTAATTTAAATTTTTGAAATATCTTGTATAGTTTTCAAGATATAGGGCTAAATAAGTGCAAATTTTGAAAAAAAAATCAAAAAGGGCAATAACTCCCACATTAGCGGTTGGATCTTTTTCAAAATTTCGGGACAGGTAGATCTTAACAAGCTGATCACTTTTGATTCTTGCACAATGTTGATATCTGTAACCATTTTTGAGTTATTAGCAAAAAACTACAATTGACCCCTATGTTCTATTTTAGCCATGCCGGCCATGTTTTTTGACGAATCTAAAATTTGAACAATTGAATTGTAGCATATATGCTATTAAACAAGTGTGCCAAGTTTAAATGCAGTTGGTCTTATGGTGTCAGACAAGTTAATCTTTGAAATTCAGGGAAAAGTAATGAAAAATGGTAAATTTTGAATTTTTAAGGGCAATAACTCCTAAAAGGAATGGTCCTACAGCTTTGACTTAATTACATGAAATGTAGATCTTGATGTGCTTTATTATATGCAATTTGAATTTTTGAAATATCCTGTATAGTTTTCAAGGGCTAAATAAGTGCAAAATTTTGAAAAAATCCAGAAAAGGGCAATAACCCCTACATCGGTTGCTGGATCTTTTTGAAAATTTTTGGGCAGGTAGATCTTGCGGTGCTGATCACTCTAACGTAGCCAGAATTATGATATCTTTGACCATGTTTGAGTTATTTGCAAAAAACTGTATTTGACCCCCTGTTTTATTTTTAGTAACAGCGGCCATGTTTTTTGACGTATCAAAAATCCCAACGCAACTTTTTGCACAATACCCTAAGGAAAAACCATATCAAGTTTGGCTGCATTTGGCCAAGCAGTTTCAGAAAAGAAGATGTTTGAAAAAAGCTAACGGACGATGGACGGACGACGGACGCCAAGTGATGGCAATAGCTCACCTGACCCGAAAAGTACACATTTTGGTTATGTTGTCAACAAGTCAAATACAGCTTGCCTATATAAAGCTTGCAATCAAAATTAGCAACCTAGTAGCTGGATTATGAAGAAAATGGTGTGTGACGGAATGATGGATAGACGGAACAACGGAAGGACTTGTGATAAAGCAATATATATATCCTTGTTCTGCAAAGCAAGAGAAGAATAAAGTTTCTCTTCGCATTTTTTTCTTCAGACTAAAGAATAAGTTTATACTTAAAGTTTACTAATATAGATCTACCTTTTTCCTTTCATTGATAGCCACAGTCATATCTCCATGTTTTACTATACACCTCAGAATGTTGTTAGCCAGCTCTGTCTTGTTTTTCTGTAACAGTATGAAACGGAACAAAAGTTAAGCCAAATACACGATAATATGCAGAACTACAATTTCAAATGAATTCATACTAGTATAAAACAACAATGAGAAGTAAAAACAATAACTATTACAGAGATACAGTATATGCATCGTAAAAAACCTACATTGCAGCCGCCTTAAAGTTTTCTGTAAATGAAATTATATACTTTTAATAGACAGTTTGAAACTTTTAATGTTTGTGTATCATCTTGTGTTTTTTTTTCATATGGGCTCCAGCATGGACTTGCTCCCTTCTATCAAAAATACAAAACCTTAACTTAACCACAACCACAACCGTGTTGTGATTTGCATTTGTAACTACAGGACCTTAAGATCGCAACGGAAGAGGGAAGTTTGGCTCGCTATAAAACCTGGCTTAACCTACTATTTCTTTTGAAATGCCTGTACCAAGTGGTCTTCAATTATTCTGGTACGTTTTCCTTGTTTTGTCTTCTTATGGGCATTTGAGATTGATCCTCCAAGTTCGGTTATCTTGTTATTACCCTTATTTAAAATGATTTCCTATGTAATTTACCTTTTTGAACAAATCTTTCTTTTCTTTTGCATACTCTAAGCCGTCTCCTTCAGCTTTTGGAACAGCTGGTCTCACCACTAATTCTACTTCCCATCTGCTGTCTACTTCCTCTGTCCTCTGTTTCACCTCCTCAATCTTTTGAAACACCTCTTCTTGTTTTCTCTGTAAAATGCAAGTTTTAATTCAAGATATCATATGTGTTTCGATCATAATGATCCTTTATTGTATACCCGTATATATTAAGTGCAGTGATCTAACGTTGTTTGTGTTCTTTGTTTTAGACATTTTGATGACTAAAAAGTTTTGGAAAAACCGTTAAATACCCTAATTAAGCATAAAACACTCAAGTTTAAAATTCTGAAAACTTACCCCAAATTGAACAGCTGAAATGAGACGTCTTCTGGATGATGACAAGTAAGGCCCGTACTCTATATAACAAAAAACAAAACTAGGTTAATGTCGTGCTTGGAGCTCAAATAAGTTCTTGCAGTGATACATAAATATTGATTATTCATGTAAATAAAAGTAATCGGACTTAGAATATAATTTTCGTGCTTTATTAAATTAAAAATGATAAAAATTTTGGCCTCCTCTATAGGCTACAAAATTTTACTGCTGGTGGATTGTTATAAGATCCGACGGGTCTTTAGATTCTAAAGAAACAAGGTAGGGGATACTATCTCCCACTCCAACTCCCACTCACCAACTTTCCATCCCTCTTCTCCAATCTCCCATTATAACTGTCAGTCCTCCTAAAGGATAACTCTGTAGTACTGATTGATGCATATATTCTCGTAGTACTTGTTATATATAGAACTCAATTAAAATGTGTTGGAATGGAATAAATAAACTAGAGGCTCCCAGGAGCCTGAATCGCTCACCTGATCTCTTATGCCAAAGTTTGAATAAATTTCATATAATAGATCTTTTGATGCTGAACATGAAAGGTTGCTTCCAATTTTCTCTATCTCTTATACTTTTTGAGTTATAAGCCAAAAACAATGGTCTGACCCCCCCTGTTCTATTTTTAGCAACGGCGACCATGTTGGTTGGTCGACATGTATATAATTCACAAACTTGGTAGAGGACATCCTAAAGATCATGTATACCAAGTGTCAATGCAATCCCTTCAGTTGTTTTAGAGAAGAAGATTTCTGAAAATCAGTGTAAATTAATGGAAAAAACAGTTAAAGGGGAATAACTCTTAAACGGCTGATCTGACAATTTAGACCCTGGAATCATATTTGTAGATCTCAATGAGCTTAACAATTCTGCAATGCTAACTTTTCCTCAAGCTCTAACGGTTTTCAAGATATAGTCCAAAAACTGCAAAAATAGTCAATTTTAATGATTAAAGGGCAATAACTCCTATAAGGAGTCGTTTCACAACTTCGACTCAATGGAGAGATTCGTAGAGCTTTTATCATGCTGAACACTGATGGTTGCTTCGGATTTTCTCTATCTCTTATACTTTTTGAGTTATGAGCCAAAAACAATGGTCTGATCCCCCTGTTCTATTTTTAGCAACGGCGGCCATGTTGGTTGGTCGACACGTATATAATTCACAAACTTGGTAGAGGACATCCTAAAGATCATGTATACCAAGTATCAATGCAATCCCTTCAGTGGTTTTAGAGAAGAAGATTTTTGAAAATCAGTGTAAATTAATGGAAAAAACAGTTAAAGGGGAATAACTCTTAAACGGCTGATCTGACAATTTAGACCCTGAAATCATATTTGTAGATCTCAATGAGCTTAACAATTCTGCAATGCTAACTTTTCCTCTAGCTCTAACGGTTTTCAAGAAATAGTCCAAAAACTGCAAAAATAGTCAATTTTCATGATTAAAGGGCAATAATTCCTATAAGGAGTCGTTTCACAACTTCGACTCAATGGAGAGATTCGTAGAGCTTTTGATGCTGAACATGGAAGGTTGTTTTGGATTTTCTCTATCTCTTATACTTTTTGAGTTATGAGCCAAAAACAATGGTCTGACCCCCATGTTCTATTTTTAGCAACAGCGGCCATGTTTGTTGGTCGACATGTATATAATTCACAAACTTGGTAGAGGACATCCTAAATATCATGTATACCAAATATCACTGCAATCCCTTCAGTGGTTTTAGAGAAGAAGATTTTTGAAAATCAGTGTAAATTAATGGAAAAAAACAGTTAAAGGGGAATAACTCTTAATCGGCTGATCTGACAATTTAGACCCTGAAATCATTTTTGTAGATCTCAATGAGCTTAACAATACTGCAATGCTAACTTTTCCTCTAGCTCTAACGGTTTTCAAGATATAGTCCAAAAACTGCAAAAATAGTCAATTTTAATGATTAAAGGGCAATAACTCCTATAAGGAGTCGTTTCACAACTTCGACTCAATGGAGAGATTTGTAGAGCTTTTGATGCTGAACATGGAAGGTTGCTTCGGAATTTCTCTATCTCTTATACTTTTTGAGTTATGAGCCAAAAACAATGGTCTGACCCCCCTGTTCTATTTTTAGCAACGGCGGCCATGTTTGTTGGTCGACATGTATATAATTCACAAACTTGGTAGAGGACATCCTAAAGATCATGTATACCAAGTATCAATGCAATCCCTTCAGTGGTTTCAGAGAAGAAGATCTTTGAAGAAAAGTTAACGGACGGACGACGGACGACGGACGGACGACGGACGGACGGACGACGGACGCTTAACGATGACAATAGCTCACATGACCCTTCGGGTCAGGTGAGCTAAAAACTATACGGTACCTAAATTTTCTTCATTAACTATCTCATCATCTTCACTATCTTCAAATTCTTTTATCTTCCATTGTTCCGGGTAGAGGTAAATCCTCACTGGAGCTTCTACTTCTATATACTGGTAGGACCTCTTCTGTAATACATATCATTTATCGAAAATTTTATGAATATTTTAAACATGGTTTGGTTAAACACACAGAGAGTTTATTTCATCGTATGGTAATGTCTGCATTTGAAAGGGGGGTTCCAGACCAGTTAAGCCGAAAATCTACAGGGAAAAAACAATATTTTCGGAGGAAAAGGTGGTCACACCCATGAAACACAACCCCCTCTGGATCAGACACTGTTGTTGTAGTGGACGTGAGTTTACATTGCATTTACAATAGTTGATTCGTGTACTGTTTTTATCTGGGAATTGATGTTTTTAGAAAATATTATTGCATATAATATAAGCGGAATTAAAACTGTCCGAAATGGTCCTGACTTGGTACATACATTCGAATGAAATGTTTGGTTTAGCCGGGTTTTATGGCATCAAGAAAAATTTCTATTGCATTTCTCTGATCTAAAAACAAAACAATCCCAAAATGCCGTTCTATGAGCTATTAGTGATCATTAGTATGGCAGTGTTTGGTGGTACATGTAAATGAATAATTAATATATGTCGTAACCTATTCAACCAGCATGTCAAGTGTACTTATTACCTCGACTTTTGGTTCTTCCTGTTGATTTTCAAGTGACTTTCCCTGTCTCTTGATTATCTCTGTGTAGGAGGGAAGGAGAAAAAAGAAAGATAGATGAGTGGATAGAGACGAAATCGAAAAAGATAAAGTTGTTGAAATCGAAATAGAATACTGACTCCAAGATGAACCATAGAGTGTGTTTTGGGGAATCGTTCAAGAAGAAATAAAGAAAGATAAGCGCAAACGAAAGATAGAAAACGCCATGGAAAGCTTAACCCTCTGATTCAAAGAATACAAGAATAAAAGTTTATCTGACCAATTATGGACTCTCAAGGGACGAGTACAGTCAGTACATACAGACATAGAGAACATAGATAAAGTAGAGCGGCTGTTAGTACAAAGACATGAAATATAGCCAGAGATATCATGACTAAAGAATTATAATGAGTGCAAAAATACATACCACCGTCTTCTCTTAAGATGAGTCTATTCATAATGGATTCTTTCTCCACGTAATACTGCATCTTTTTGTGTCTGATCAACTAAAACCAGATTTTAGTTCTAACACACTCAATCTGCGGCTTCTGTTATTTTGCTTCGTAATCGTTTCTATGTGACGTCCGACGTTATCACGGACAACGGCACAGGCGCAAACAAAACTTCCGGTAAACAGACGTTACCCGCGTGTACCGACATGGTCAATCTCTTGCGCATATATAAACTGGTAAAACCTGTTGTTCTGTACAGAAAAAAACAGGCGAAGCCTAATTCACTGGCTTTAGAGCGACGTCAAAACATTGATACTCAATAACGAAAAGGAAACACAAAGCTCTTCCACAAAAAGTTATCCAAATTAATGCGATTGAAAAAAGTTTAAGCTTGATTAATCGAAGCTCAGACATCCCCTATGTTGTTTGGTTTTTTTTCCTGACCAATCAAAGACAAACGTCTCTTTGACTAATGAAATGAATCATGAAAATAGGCTTCGCCTGTTTCCTACGTACGTTGGAACAGGTTGACCAGTTTAAATCACTCCATATCTGTCTGAGCTGTACTGCGCAAATAGGCTAGCTTTCTCCAATTTTTGCTGATTGCAAATGGCGTAATAAAACTTAGTCAAATTTGCCTTTCTTCCTCACCTCCACCAACTCATTGTATCTTTTATATCTACCTGACTTATCTGTGTGTTTTTTTGTTTTTTGACATTCTGAAATTAATCACATCGTTTGGCCTTTTTTTTTTTTATTAAATCCCAACAAATTGAGGCTACTTTTTAATTGAATGTAAAAAAGGTACCCCCTTTATATTATAAATTTTGATTAAAAGCAGTCTTTATAACAAAAAATAACGTTTTGTGCATTTTTCGTACGTATTTTGTTTGTCTTTTTATTCAAGCGAGATCAAAAGGTGTTCAAACAAAATTTAGCACGCTTTCCAAAAGATGCGTATCTAACTGGGGTGTCTCGCGCAGAGAGACAATCGACTTTCTTGAAATTGAATATCACATTGTGCGGAGTGTGACGTAAAACAGTCTTACATCGCGAGAACAAGATAATTTTCCACAACTATAGTTGAGAGGTTGATAAATCAGATAAAAATAAGAGAAAGGCTACAACTAATACTCCTAGTTGATGCACCATCAGTGTGGGACCTTTATCGCCAACTAATACCAGATAGACTTTATATTATATACTCATATAAAAATCTGTATTGTGATTCGCTAAGACGCGGTCATGTGACATGTGATATTCCGCTTGGTCAACCGGTAATCGTTGGGTCGCATGGTAAGGTCACCCTCTCGTGAGATTTTGCACGTGAGACCCGCGTTTTTTTCTTGAACATTGAATGGGCTCGATTTTTTTCCAATGAAAAAAAGGTTAAAATGTCCGAAATATATTTCAAAGTTTAATATTGAGTTGTTTCATATAAATATTCGATATAATATATCAGTTATCACCCTAGATGATATGTGACCCGGCATTTCTTTCCCCTCGAAAACAAAGGTCACCCTCGGGGCAAGCCCTCGGGTGACCTTACTTTCTCGGGGAAAGAAACGACCGGGTCACACACCAACTAGGGTGATAATTGTATAATCTAAAAAAAATAATAACGAAGAGCTGTCCCCTACTATAGTTTATAATCAGTCACTGCAGCCATTCCAAAAAGTCATTGCCATGCTCCAGGAACTTATATAGACATCCATTTAGCAGAGGCGAAAAGAACAACGACTATGAACAACATCAGCGCTCTGAGGCTATCATCGTGCATAAAGTCAGAGCCACAAGAACTACTTACAAGAAGACAGAGCACTCATCAGCTGCAACTACAACATGTACGACAACTATATATACATAGAGATTGGGAGATCGCCAACATCGACACTGGAGCTTTACACAATCTCATTGAATAGTAGAAGAGTAAAAAAAATGTGGTGCTGTAAATATAGTTTTAATCTATAATTGCAGAATTTTAACGACCGCGACCCTGCGTGGAAGCAAAGCCGAACAGGTTTTCCTGTGAGTTGATGGTGTTTGTCGACCGTTCACAATAGCAAAAGTATATACAGCAGCTGCATAGCCGAATAAACCAAGGGCTTCCGTAAATACATATAGTGTAAATGTACATACATATAGAGGCACAGGCCTTTTTGGAGCATGGATTTTTTATTAAATATTGACCCCTTTTTTCATTATTTATGAATATCCCTAACAAAATAAAATTTCAATGAAAAAGATTTAATTTGTCTTTTCTACAGTGTCATTTTAAAGCATATGATATTAAAATATTGCTGTTTTATACTATCCAAAATTCAAGTTATCCACTGGTATACAAAATTCGCTAAAATATGTATAAAAAAAATGAATAGTAGATCTATAAAACGGCAATTTTTTGATATCATATATCTAAAAATGACAACAAAAGACTAATGAAATCATTTTTTATTATTGTTATAGGAATATTAGAGATAAAAAGGGGGAGTCATACATATTTAAGCCATGCTACATTCAGTCAAGGTCGACGGCCTGTGTATAGTCAAAATTGTTGCTCGCTAGGCTATGGTCATCCCCACACTTATTTCGTTATACCATATACTCTAATAAACTAGAGTACATGTATATATTCGAGTATTAAGGTATATTAACTCGAGTCGAATAATCAGTAAAGTCTTCAGCTGAACGGTTAATGTGCGAAATATTCAGGTTAATGGAAAATATACTTATTAGAGTATAATATGATATGATTTTTAATGAAACAAGTGCCTTTAGTCACACTTGTGTCACTGAAAACACAATTTTTCAGTGGGGTTGCCATTCTGTCTAACGTTAGTAGATTAATTCATTTTGGTGAGGTGCATTGAAACACGCTGAAATGAGCTCATAACAAGTTGAGACGAATTTACAACCACTTTCTTCAATGTGAGTTTGCTTTTCACTATAATGAGGTTGTTCAAGATATTATTTTTTCTATATTTAGGGTATTCATTTTTCTTAATCCCTCTGCTTCAATCTCTTCTTAAAATGTCGATTAATACAAGTTTGGATCCTTTTTGGATATGTAGTACCTGAAAAAAATGACACTATGAAATGCATTACCTTTGTTCATTATGCCATGATGAAGTCAAGTTCACTGACACTATGAAATATTATCATTAAAAATCGTCTTATATGAACATTTAACTTTCAAATTGGTTGTTGAAATATTTTTCTGTCATTTTCTGTTAAATGGTTGTTGTATATAGATATATATTTCAATTATGCCGAAAACGGCAAATCAAAACATATTTTTACAAGGGAGCAACCATTTGATTTTAAGGGGAGCTATGAATATTTTCTTCGTCATGCGTTTTTATTTTCAGAAAAAGGCCAGCCTGGATTTCTTTTTGAAAATTGGTTGTTGAAATATTTTTCTGTCATTTTCTGTTAAATGGTTGTTGTATATTTCATCATAGCCCACCTAAAAATCGAACGGTTGCTCCCGAATGTAGACCATAGCTTTTCTGATACACCGGCTTTGATTCTGTAAATAAAGATATATATTTTTGTTAGAAGTAGACGGTTGATATATACATATATGATCAAAGAGTACATTTTGTATATATAATTAGTATCTGTTCTTATATTTTGTTCGTTTCAACACAGCGAACACAAAAGTTTTTAATTTGAAACATCTTTTGATAGGGCAAAAACTATGTATGTGTAAAATTAACTATGTAGCTCATGAAAGAATAACCTT
This sequence comes from Arcuatula senhousia, assembly GCA_963971305.1. NCBI lineage: Eukaryota > Metazoa > Mollusca > Bivalvia > Mytilida > Mytilidae > Arcuatula > Arcuatula senhousia. The sequence goes on along the minus strand of OZ020303.1, from coordinate 24,830,404 downwards.
TTACTCCACATTTTTAAAATGTATACACATGTATATGTTCTAGACAAATGAAACTATATTCTTTCCAAACTTTCCAAAAAGCGGCAATTTTGAGATACCGATAACTTGAAAAAGATTCGAAATGGGAAAAGATTTGTAATGTGAAAACAAAGATTGACGAAAACAGAATGAATACATGTACTTATATATTGAGATCCTGCAGGATCAAAATCCACCTACATGTACGACCTAAATGCTTTTAAGTAGCGACTTACAATCTTCTTTTTATTAGGTAAATAAAAATGCCCACATTCATAAAAAATGAGTTATAACCTTACAGCATTTTAGAAGCGACCATGCCACATTAGAATGGGAGCTGCTTGGGTCCCGTCAATATGCGCTTCTAGGCTTATAACAGATACTAGTTTTTGTACCCCGTCGCAACGCGGAGCGGGGACATAGAAATACCGGTGTCCATCCGTACGTGTGTACGTGCGTGTGTGCGTCCGTCCGTCACACTTTTTACCTAACAGATCTCTCAGCAACTACTATTCGTAGTCTTTCAACATTTGGTATTCGACTTCAGGTATGGTGGGATGCGTTTCTTTACCTACTTCCTTTTAACGAGAGGACTTTACAAAAAAAATTAAGGGACAAAATTGGTAAAATTGTCATAACAAATTTCTCAGCTACTACCATACGTAGGAAAATGGGAAAATTTTCGTAACAGATTTCTCAGCTACTACTTCACGTAGGCTTTCGATATTTGATATGCAGCTTCATTTAGAGGTTTCATATGGTTGGATGCCTTTTCAGGTCTGTGGCTTATCTACTTCCTGTTAAACGAGTGGACTAGCGATTTTCTAAGGAATTTAGAAGGGCGAACGAATCCATGGACACACCAACTGACGGACAAATTGATTCATGCAAACACCACTATACCGTCTACAGCCAGCAGCTTTGAACGAGGCAAGTAGGTGCTGCTCGTCGTTTTACGATTGGCCCAAGATCAAAATTCAAATCAGTCATCAACTAGTAAAAAAATATTACAACAATGACAAAACGAGGTAAACTTATCAACTTCATTAGAGATAGCCACAAAAGATCAAAACGTCAAAAACTGGAAATATGTAAACAGTGACTTTCCAACACAGATTCCAAAACTCGAAAATATATAAGAGCATACAACTAAAGCACGGCCGGGGAAGCTTTAAACGACATCCATACGGCATTAAAGCCAAGCTCTGAAATGATATTAAAAACGAAAGAATATGGAATATGTGCCAGAAAGACACGATCCACATACTGCTATTGTTTTTATGAATGATAAAAACAAACATTCAATGCGTGTGAGCACTTTTCTGGACTAACCTTCATCAGACATGCTAGGGGCCGAAAAATTGGAAGACCGGTAGGGCATTAGATTAGAACAAACAAATTACTTAAGCCAAAAAATATTACAACAATGACTAAAAGTTGATGCATTTGCATAATTTTAATCATGATAATTTAGATGAGGAGCGTATTGATCTCAAATTTAAGGCATGCATTTCACAATGTCTCCCATGATGTCTTTTCAGCGCATCATTTTGTCAAAGGATTGCATCACACCGTGTCACATTTTCTTTGACCATACCGTCTCGTTTGAATAATACATTAAAAAAATAAATAAATTTCTATTTGACACACATAGACAGCTAATTTAACAAAGTTCTGCGTTCGTCATAAAACGTTGTTCGAACATTTTATGTGCAAATGTTTGAATTGTGCATGGCTTATTTTCAGTTTTTTTCTGATAAAAACAACATATGGAAGGGGAATTTTCTCAATATGTGCGTTATGTACGTGAAAACAAATTTTTCGGTATCAGATTTTATACGAAATAGCTTATTTGAAACATGAGATTTGAACAAAACTTAAATATGCTACACGTGGTCTCAACTTGTTATTAGCTCATTTCATTGTGTCTTAATGCACTTCACCAAACAGTAGCGTAGCTATAGGGTTTGATATCTACCGAGGCAGGGGTCAATAAGTCATTTTCATAAGAGACTGACAAAAAGCTTATAATTATAAGAAATATTTGAAGCAGAATATTTCCCTCTGTTAACCATTAATTTAACTGATTTTTGTTGAAGTGTAAAATTTAGGTATGAATGTGGCAAACCTTGACTTAAAATCATATATAACTTTCGTTAATCGATGAACAGTATTTTTATTATCATGAAAGTTATCCGACACCGTGCCAAAACAAGCTAGTTTAAATTTCGTTCGTATGTGTCTGTCCTAAGCAAGTAATCTTTGCCACAAAAGGTTATGTTTGTCTCTGACTTCATCTTTGATCATCTTTAGCGTTATAGTTTTGCTCTGTCCAGAAAGCAGGTAATTCGTAATTTGGGTCTAGGACCACTGATTGGAAAAGGCCAAGCAGGGTTCACTAATCACATTAAAGGCGACTGGCAGTCTTTATTGTTACCGCTGATTTTATTAGCATACACCTATTCTCCTATATCTATGTATTAACTGTTAAATATGAATATCTTATATCATCATATCTTTTTTTTGCAAAATTACACCCATTAGGGGCAATAAATGATTGATTCTGGAGTTTTCTTTAAAAAGTACATGTATTTCTATTGTACGAACAGCTATGCATGGACCACTACCTACAAAAATTACTTTGGGGAAGTCGGACGGACGGAAAATTAATAATTTTATGCGCATTAGCTAAAACAAGTGCTAAAGATAGCTCGGTCTCAAGTTCTGACATGAAGTAATTCTTTCCCGGATTTCTTTCATCGCTGGACTTTAAGATGTAATGTGTAGATATTAGAATTGATATTGGTACTACACAACAGGAATTAGTCGTTATGTCAAAACACTGAGCTTAGCAATACAACTGTCAAAAAATACTTTATCGAGAGACTGTACCCACACAAGCTCTGTGTGGACTCTTCCACTTGCGTTGTTCTTATGGCTACCCTGCCTCCAAAAACGCTAAAGGCTTTCCATGTTCTTTGATTCTTTATTTTAATTATTTTAATGGATACAAAGCTGTGCGGGATGCGGGCTTTCACTATATACATGCATCCGAGTTCTCTACATGCCGGTTTTCTATAGCGATTGCGAAAGCCACGGAACGCAATTCATACATTTGTACCTAAGAATATGTTGAGCAAAGACTAGTGGAATTAATAACAAACTTGACTCCAACTGTCACTGTTTTGATTTTACACCAACAACCAAGGAACATTCTGAGTAACGTACTTTTGTTTAATTTTTAGAGTGAATCTTCCCCACCCCCCATGTTTTTATTTTTTCACTTGTCAATTTCTCTACCGAGGCAAGTGCCTCGGTTGCCTCAGTGCTAGCTAAGCTACTTCAAAAATGAATTAATCCGATTGTACGGTGTATTAATGCAGGGATGTCCAAAATAATTTTTATTTAATCCCTGATTAATGTAGCGAGCGTCTAGCAGTGTGGTTATGGACGGACCGAAGCCTTGGTTTTTTGGTTTAGTCAGATTTTTTTTTCGTTTAGCGTCACGATAGAATATTTTTTTTCGTTGTAAGCATTAACATTTACGGCAGAAATCCTTCTTCAGAATTTTTTTCTTAGCTTTTCATCAAAAATAATTTTTTTGAATATTTTTTAAGGAAAAAAATCAAGCCCCCCTTTTTAAGTTAAATGATCGGTCCCTTGTTGATTTTGGATCTCGTTTCCCTCACTCAAGTGACTTTTAAAATGTTTTATTCTCATTTCTGTCTGTTCTTTTTCATTTTCTACCCGGGTTTTCTACTCGCCCGCTTTTCAAGATTACATTGACGGAAATGTACGAACATAAACGATCCTGTCCGAGGTAAAAGAGAAAGTAGCATGTGAAGCGTAAACAGAAAGTACAAAGCGCAATACGTTCGTTACCAATTCAAAGAACTCAAGAATGTCACCTGTGATTTTACCCAAAGAAGCAGCCACAAGAATAGCAAGCAAAAGCGAAGATGTGTTGATTAACACAGAAGGTGTCAAAAAGCTAGCCAAAGTTGTAAGTTTTTTTACCCCTGGTTTTTTGTCGAAGTTTAAAGTTTTTATAGATGTGCCTGTTTATCTAGCATCTGCTGGGATAAAAAGTTATCTAGGTGGTAAAGGACTGTTATAAGAATATAAAGTCACAATATCTATCAGTCTATGATATAGCTTCTCCAACAATAGATTTCATCAATCGATTTGTTAATTTCTGGATTTTTCATTGCTCAAATTAATGGTCATCTTTCAGTAGATGAAATGAGAACCTATATTCCCTTTTATGATAAGCACAGGATATGGTTACAGCAAATTCAGGCAAAACTGTAACAATAAGAAATTTTTAATGTTACGACACTGACGAAAAACCAAACAGATGATGGGACCGCCCAAATCATTTAGGACCATAACAATAAGAATTTTCTTATTATTACGTCACTTATTGTTACAGAAAAAAATCGATATTAATGAGTGAGTTAACATTTTGTTAATTTATATAATAAATGTAATTTATGCGGGGAAAAATACTAAATTTAAATTAATTGAAAGATATTTTGATAACTTATGGCACATGTGCCAATTTAGTCTTAGATTTTGATTTAATGCTGCGCATTTCTGGTGAAACCATTCAAGGCATCCACAACTAGTCTTGAGGTGTATACAGAAGAGGAGTTGAGGCTCCCTTCTACAAAATTTTTTTTCAATAAAGAGTTTTCAACCCGTCATTCGTTTCCGATTTTTGTCTTTGGCTTAATTATCCTGTACTTCTTTCTTTTAAGATGCGGAATTCATATTGTTTGATAAATACACATTGATGCACAAAGAACCTTGAAGAAATATCACAGGTTGTTGAATATCACACCCGGAAGGAATTATCTCTTACAACAACAGACAAAGGGCTGTCACTCTAGGCATTAAAAATTTCAGAAACCAGTTTAATAAATCCACTATGAGCTATGAATTTTTTTTTTCCACTGACTGGAAGAGAAAAGAAAATCACAGGAAGTGAAAATTTTCTCTTTTTAACAATTCTATATTCTGAATAATTTTAACTTTTTAAAATATAAATTATGTTTTCTTCTTTCTGAAGCAGTTTAAGAATTTGAAAATTTTTTTTCAGTTTGAGTAGCTATATAATATGAAATTAGATGCAATGTACATGTTAATTCCAAAAAGGATTCTGTACTTATATGCATATTTCACATATATATTTCTTCATTCAACATGAAATGTTTAGAAACCAAATATTCCAGTAAGCTAAGTATAGTTGTAAAATTACCTGAAATAACAGATAGTTTGACACACTTTGTGATTTCCCTTTAAGGTATAATCAGTCAAGTAAAAAGTTACTGGATGATTTCAAACAAAATATCAGCTCTGTTTTTTATCCACCATTGTCAACAGTGTATGATTTTGAACACTAATAAATTTCTAAATGTACAAAAATCAACTTATATTTCTGATTTACTACATGTAGTAATTTATTGTAGATGTATGATTGTGTAAAAAGTAAGACATACAGTATAGAATCTTGGAAGACAGCTCATGAACTGAACCCACAAACTGTCAATGAAAGCAATGCAAAGGATATTGTAAACTGGTAACTGAACTACTATATGTTGTGTAAAAGATTTTTTAAGCTGTTTTAACAGACTTTCTCAGTTTATTTCTTGAAAGATTTCATTTTTGAATGTATGCAGAAAATGGCTTTCAACAAAAGCCTACACAAGTTGAAAACATTAAACAGGACCATTAATTTGATACAAATACAGGTCAATTTTGTCTGTCAAGTGAAGTTTTCAAAATATCTTTTTCCCTCTTTTTCAACTCACGAGTAAAGCTTCAATATGACTTTCTAACAGTATGACTGTGTTTTGAAAATAACAATGATGATAAATAAATTTGCAGGATATTTGTAGCAGACACATTAAACTTCTCATTTTGGTCAGAAGATGAGACCAAGAAGTACATGATAAGGTATAAAGGCAAAGAATATACTGGGTACTGGTCCTGGATAGCTGCTCTCAACAGGGCCCTAGATGTAAGTTATCTGATGGTCCTGGATAGCTGCTCTCAACAGGGCCCTGATGTAAGTTATGTAATGGTCCTGGATAGATGATCTCAACAGGGCCCTAGATGTAAGTTATCTGATGGTCCTGGATAGCTGCTCTCAACAGGGCCCTAAGATGTAAGTTATCTGATGGTCCTGGATAGCTGCTGTCAACAGGGCCCTAAGATGTTAGTTATCTGATGGTCATGGATAGCTGCTGTCAACAGGGCCCTAGATGTAAGTTATGTGATGGTCCTGGATAGCTGCTCTCAACAGGGCCCCAGATGTAAGTTATGCAATGGTCCTGGATAGCTGCTCTCAACAGGGCCCTAGATGTAAGTTATGTAATGGTCCTGGATAGCTGCTCTCAACAGGGCCCTAGATGTAAGTTATGGGATGGTCCTGGATAGCTGCTCTCAACAGGGCCCTAGATGTAAGTTATGTAATGGTCCTGGATAGCTGCTATCAACAGGGCCCTAGATGTAAGTTATGGGATGGTCCTGGATAGCTGCTCTCAACAGGGCCCTAGATGTAAGTTATGTGATGTTGCTGGATAGCTGCTATCAACAGGGCCCTAGATGTAAGTTATGGGATGGTCCTGGATAGCTGCTCTCAACAGGGCCCTGATGTAAGTTATGTAATGGTCCTGGATAGATGATCTCAACAGGGCCCCAGATGTAAGTTATGTGATGTTGCTGGATAGCTGCTCTCAACAGGGCCCTAGATGTAAGTTATGTGATGTTGCTGGATAGCTGCTATCAACAGGGCCCTAGATGTAAGTTATGTGATGGTCCTGGATAGCTGCTCTCAACAGGGCCCTAGATGTATTATATAAGTTATCTGATAGTCCTGGATAGCTGCTCTCAACAGGGCCCTAGATGTAAGTTATGTGATGGTCCTGGATAGCTGCTCTCAACAGGGCCCTAGATGTAAGTTATGCAATGGTCCTGGATAGCTGCTCTCAACAGGGCCCTAGACACAAGTTATGTGATGGTCCTGGATAGCTGCTCTCAACAGGGCCCTAAGATGTAAGTTATATGATGGTCCTGGATAGCTGCTCTCAACAGGGCCCTAGATGTAAGTTATGCAATGGTCCTGGATAGCTGCTTACAACCGGGCCCTAAGATGTAAGTTATATGATGGTCCTGGATAGCTGCTCTCAACAGGGCCCTAGATGTAAGTTATATGATGGTCCTGGATAGCTGCTCTCAACAGGGCCCTAGATGTAAGTTATGCAATGGTCCTGGATAGCTGCTCTCAATAGGGCCATAGATGTAAGTTATGTGATGTTGCTGGATAGCTGCTATCAACAGGGCCCTAAGATGTAAGTTATGTGATGGTCCTGGATAGCTGCTCTCAACAGGGCCCTAGATGTAAGTTATGTAATGGTCCTGGATAGCTGCTCTCAACAGGGCCCTAGATGTAAGTTATCTGATGGTCCTGGATAGCTGCTCTCAACAGGGCCCTAGATGTAAGTTATCTGATGGTCCTGGATAGCTGCTCTCAACAGGGCCCTAGATGAAAGTTATGTGATGGTCCTGGATAGCTGCTCTCAACAGGGCCCTAGACACAAGTTATGTGATGGTCTTGGATAGCTGCTCTCAACAGGGCCCTAGATGTAAGTTATCTGATGGTCCTGGATAGCTGCTCTCAACAGGGCCCTAGATGTTAGTTATGTGATGGTCCTGGATAGCTGCTCTCAACAGGGCCCTATATGTAAATTATGTGATGGTCCTGGATAGCTGCTCTCAACAGGACCCTAGATGTAAGTTATGTGATGGTCCTGGATAGCTGCTCTCAACAGGACCCTAGATGTAAGTTATGTGATGGAACCTGGATAGCTGCTTACAACAGGGCCCTAAGATGTAAGTTATATGATGGTCCTGGATAGCTGCTCTCAACAGGGCCCTAGTAAGTTATGACTGTCAGTTATCATTAGTATTTGGAATTCTTAATAGAGAGTTTCATAAGTTAAACCTCCCTCAAACTTTGTAATAGCTATTAATGACACTTTTACATGAATGAAGTATTTCACTTGGAGATCGCATTAAAAAAAATAAAGAATTTAATTTATATCAGATATTATTCAGGGGAGATGATGATATTTGAGTGAGTGAGCTTGCTTGATTTTTTTTTTTTACACAGTAGCTTATATTTCAGTAAACATTAATTGTTGCAGTAGTAGTTGGAATTTATACTGGATTTCATGAATTCCATGATTTGGATTGATTTGGTAATACAATGTAGAGAAAACCTTAATTATCATTAAGGGAGTACGAGCCTCAGAAATTGAAGATTTTCGGGATTCTCGGCTTTTATCCATTCAAATGCATTAAAAATTTTCCAACATGGTTTCCTAATATTTGTTCATTACTAATTAGAGAAGGTCCTAATAAACTCCTTTTGAAATTTTCTACCAATTCTAATTATTATTTCTATGTTAAAACAGAAAAAGAATTTTCAATTTATTTCCTATGAAAAACCCAGAGAAGATTTTTTCCCGCCATATTTTTCGGTGCTTATATCTTAAAAACGGCTCCATGGTTTTGAAAACTTTTTTCATAAAGTCTAGCTATTTTGAGCTATTCTTTCCAAATTTTCTATTTTAAATAACTTTTAATTACAAAAAATCTCAGGCTCGTACTCCCTTAATATATATCAAAAATTAGAGATTTACAAAAGGCTTCCTTCAATCTGACAAATTTTTATTATTTTAATGTTGAACCTGCTTTTGTATCTTTTTTTTAGCTCACCTGGCCAAAGGCCATGTGAGCTTATGCCATCACTATGCGTCCATCGTTGTCCGTCATCCGTCGTCTGTTATCTGTCGTCTGTCGTCCATTGTCTGTTGTTGTCTATTAATAATTTCAAAAATCTTCTTCTCTGAAACCACTGAACCAATTTAACTGAAACTTTGTAGAAATGATATATGACGTGTTGGCAACAAACAATCTTCATTTTAAAATGATTAGATAAAAAACATGGCTACTGTTACTAAAAATAGAACATGCAGTAAAATCACTTAAAATGGCTTATAACTCAGCAACTATAACAGATAGAAAAAATCCGAAGGATCATATGGTCTTCAGAATCAAAAGCTCTACAAAAGTCTCTATTGGGTTGAAGTTGTCAGATGACCCTTGATAGGGGTTATGGCCCTTTAAAGGTCAAAAGTGTTTTTTGCCCTATAACATGAAAACTATTGTAGATAGAGAAAAGCTGTTGCTTGCTTAAATGTTCAGATCATTAAGCTCTACAAAAGTCTCCATTAGGTCGAAGTTGTCAGATGACCCCTTATAGGGATTACAGCCCCTTAGAGATGAAAAATAGTGTTTTTGGCCTACAGAATGAAAACTATTGCAAATAGAGAAAAGCTGTTTCTTGCTTAAATGTTCAGCTCATTTAGCTCTACAAAGTCTCCATTAGGTCAAAGTTGTCAGATGACCCCTTGTAGGGGTAACATCCCCTTAAATGCGAAAAATAGTGTTTTTGGCCTGTAGAATGAAAACTATTGCATAAAGAGATAAGCTGTTGCTTGCTTAAATGTTCAGCTAATTTAGCTCTTCAAAAGTTTCCATAGGGTAGAAGTTGTCAGATGACCCCTTATAGGGGTTACAGCCCCTTAAAGGCAAAAAATAGTGTTTTTGGCCTATAGAATGAAAACCATTGAAAAAAGCTGTTGCTTGCTTAAATGATCGGCTCATTTAGCTCTACAAAAGTCTCTATAAGGTCAAAGTTGTCAGATAACTCCTTACAGGGGTTACAGCCCCTTAAAAGTTGAATGATAGTGTTTTTTGCTTATTTAAAATGAAAATTATTGCAGATAAAGATAAGCTTTTGCTTGCTTAAACATTCAGCTCATTTAGCTATACAAAAGTCTTCATGGGGTTGACATCAAGACCAGGTGAATGATTCAGGCTCCTAGGAGCCTCTTGTTTTTTTTATAGAAAGGAATCAAAATGACAGACCCTAAATTTTATGCTGGTATAACCAAGGAGAACCTAGCAGATATTTTAAAATCTGATTCCGAGTATGACATTCCACTGTTAGAAGAGAGAGCCAAAGTCTTACAAGAGGCTGGAAACAAGTTAAATGAGGTAACTCTCTCTTGTTAGTATATTGCCATCCATCACACACCCATGGTGGCCGAGTGGTCTAAGGCGCTGGTTTAAATACCACACTATTGATCACTAGCCAATCACCTCTGAGCTGGTGTTCGAGTCCCGTTTGTATTTAACAAAAAAGGGACTTCCCCAACTGTATAATTATGATAAGGTTTGTCAGTTACCTGCCCAAGGTCGGTGGTTTCCTCCGGGTACTCCGGTTTCCTCCACCATTATAAACACTGACTGCCCTACATGGCCCAGGTGCGTCGATAAAGGGCGTTAAACACCAACACACACACACCCATGGTTCATCTGTTCAACTTTTCCAACAATCTTCTTCTTTGAAACAGCTGGACCAAATGCAACCAAACTTTGTATCATGATTATTTGGGGTGTCCTTTACAAAATTATCATTTATTTATACATTCATTTATATGTTTGATTCAACAACAAAATATGGGCACTTTTGTTACAAATAGAACATAGGAGTAAAATCATCTTTAAAGCCTTTCAAATTAAAAACTTTAACAGATAAAATAGATACTGTAGTAACATTATTATTCATGGGGTATCAATTTTCATGTTTTTCGTTGGTTTTGGTCAAACACAAACATAAGAATCAAACAAAGCATTATTTTTACATTGATTGTTTTGGGTAATTTGTGCAAACCACGAAATTAAAAATCCAACAAAACGTCTTATTTATAGAAACCATGAAAATTGCTTCCAGGAAAACTAATGAATTCATAGTATGATGGTTCAAAGGGTGGAGGTTGTAGGATGGCCCCTAATACATAAATTATAGTATGAAAACAATTGCACATAAAGAAAAGTGTTTGCTTGATTAAATGATCAGCTTTAGAAGCTCCATTAAAGTATTTTTTGGTCAAAGTTGTCAGATGATCCTTTAAGGGGTTATGACCCTTTAAAATTAAAAATTGAGTTTTCATGGCTTGCATTATAGATTGAAAGTATTGCAGATTGTTGCTTCAAATAGCTCTACCAATGTGTCGTTAAAGACCTCAAAATTTTCATAAGAGACCTGGTGAGTGAATAAGGCTCCTGTGAGTGAGTCTCTTGTTCAGTTTTTGTGCACTTGTAAAGACTCTTTTGGGCATAAAGGGTATGAAAATTTCTGTGAAACATTTGTCTGAAACTGAATACAAGTATGATTTGAACTTTAGCAGCATGGTTTTAAAAAAACAAACTGTATGACCATTGTGATTGAAGTCAAGTTGGTACAAGTTTCTAGGTTTGGAATCTATTTGGAATGAGGCTGATATGTAAATTTCTTTTCTTTTACAGTTTTATGACCATAAAGGAGATTTGTATGGTATTATTATTTTTGATAAGGAAACTTATTATAATGATTGTTGTCTATGACAAATTGACAGAAATAATAACACATTTTGAACCTAACTCCTCTTTACATCTTCAACTAGTGCTTAAAAGTATTTAATAATATAAACTGTTTTGTATGATGTTGGAGGGGCATACTAATATTTACAAGCAAACAAGTAATTTGTCAATGCAAGGTTATAAAGCTTTAGTGACATCAAAAGCATACCTTCACATACTTGTTAACAAATAAAATATCAGCTTATTAGACAAAGTTTTAGCTATTACAATTGTTAGATTTTTGTTGTTGACTTAAAGGTGTTGTTAAGTCTAGTTTATTGTGTGGCCTCCACTCTGCCCATATTCGACACACTCCTGTCAACATTTTTCAAGCTAACCAAGCTCTTCGCCTGGAGAAAGGAAAAATTCTCTTAAATATTTTTAACAATATATTAAAAACATAAGCCATCTACTTTTGCATTTATATTTAGCTTTGCTCTTTAATGGTTATGTGTACTGATGCTTAATTACATTTGTTGTTGTCATGTAAGTAAGTCAAAGTGTCCTTTTCCTGACCAAAAAACAGTGAGATTATTGCAATTTCTTAATTTATGACATGTTTTGACACATGAGTATTAACATGAGTGTAGAATCAAAGTTTTTTAATTGTTCTAATTTAAATTGAAGTCAATCTTTGTGTTGTCTTATTTTCGATGACACAAATTTGAACAAGTCAACCCCTTTATGAAAATTGAATATTCATATGAAAGTGGAGATTTTCACAAAGGGGATGAATGATTGTCATTATTGATTTCCTTTCAGAGTTATGGAGGAAGTTTTGTTAGCTGTATAGAGAAGTGTGGTAAAAGTGCCCAGTCATTGATGAAACTGGTGGTGGAGGAGTTCCCATCATACAGAGATGAAGCTGTGTTTGATGGAGTTACAGGTTTGTGTAGAGCCAAACTTATTAACTCAATTTTGGAATCTATTTTATAATGTACATGTATGATATTTTTATGGCTTTACCTTTTGATTGCATATTAAAATGAATTGTAGTACAGTGGATTTCGCTTATTGGCATGACACATTTGTCAGAGGAAATTATGCAATTAAGGGGACGATGAAGCTGTATTTGATGGGTGTGTGTATAGCCAAACTTATTAACTCAATTTTGGAATCTATTTTATGATGTACATGTATGATACTTTTATAGTTAACCTTTTGAATTCATATTAAAATGAATGGTAATATTGAGTTAATTATACTTGTCGCAAATCACCACAAATAAAATTCTAAGAAAAGTAACTGCACCTTCATTTTGTTCTCAGTCCTCGTGTATCCATTATTTTACATGTATATGCATTGATTAGACTTGTAAACTCATGTAATACAACACCTGCTCATGACATTTTTTCTCAAAATTCATGCAATACCTTTATATACTGGTAGATAGCAAGATTATTGGAAGTGCCTTTAAATGATTGCATTTATACTCCATCTTTAATAAATAGTTTATCATTGATTTATAGTTGCCCTCTACAAAAGAGTCCAGATTTTAATAGCTGATATTTGGGCATGTTTTGAAGGGGAAGGATATGGAGAATTTCATGATATTGATACCATTACAATGTTTGCAGACTACAGGTAACCATATTCATATAAGAAATCATACTAGTGTTTTTCAACCATCTTACAGATTTGAATTTGAAGATCAAGGGTCAATGTTAAACTAGGTAGAAGACCAGGGTTTGCATTTTGACTATCCAGTTAAAAATCCTAGGAGCAAAACCCTGAGTTGAAATTAAAAAAAATGTACTTTCTCAAGGGAGGATACTGAAATTTTCAAAAGGGTGGGTCCAACCTTAAGTCCTGGACAAAAGGGAATGTTCCAGGCTCATTTTTGCCTAAAATTTCCAAGCAATTAACAACACTTTCTTAGGAATTTTTTTTATAACCCTGGTACCTGTGAATGTGTCACTGGTTTTTAGCTCACCTGACCCGAAGGGGCATGTGAGCTATTGCCATCACTTGGCGTCCGTCATCCACGTTAACTCCTCCGACACCATAATTCCAATTGCAACCAAACTAGGTAAAGTTGTTTATTTATATATGTGCTACACAATATCGTTTGGATTTTTGATTTATAAAAAGACATGGCCGCCATGGCTAAAAATAGCACATAGGGGTAAATTACAATTTTTTTGCAAATAACTTAAAAACCCTGACATATATCAAACTTCTGGCACCTCAAGATCTACCTGCCCTGAATCTTTTAGAAGATCCAACAACCCATGTAGGAGTTATTGCCCTTTTTAAATTAGATTGCGTATTGTTAGGGACAATAAAAAAATATAACATAGGGGTAAATTGCAGTTTTTTTTCAAACAACTCGAATATAGTGACATATATCAAAATTCTGATGGGAAGCAAAAGTGTTCAGCACCTAAAGATGTACCTGGCCTGAAATATTAAAAAAAGATCCAGCAACCTTTGAAAGAGTTGTTGCCCTTTATCTTGATTTTTTTATTTATTTTGTACTTATTAAGCTCAATATCTAAAAAATTATTAAAGATATTTGAGAATTGTAAATTGCATGTTGTTAAGCACATAAAGATCAACAAAATCTGTTATAGGGTCAAAGTTGTAGGACCCTTACTTTTAGGAGTTTTCCCCTTAGAGCGTTAAAATTATTCATTTTCACAACCTTTTCCCATTATATTGCAAACCTTTAAAGCTAGAGAAAAACTTTTAAGTTACAATACTGTTTAGTTAGTTAAGCCCTGCAAAAATTCAATATGATTGCAGTTTTTTATTGACTCTTTACAGAAGTTATGGTCTAAATAATTTGATTTGGTATGTAACGCTCAATTTGATTGATTGGACCAACCCATTTTATTTTGTATAATATGGTTTGGTCTTGTGACGTCACTAACATCTTCATCCGCCACGGCATTTTCGAAATAGTCCCTATGATTTTTGGTCATTTTATAGGGATATAAAATGGGTAGGGTCATTTTACGCTCTACATAACGCGCTTCGCGCTTTATTAAGCGTAAAACGACCCTACCCATTTTATACCCGTATAAAATGACCAACTATTAAAGTCATTCCTTAAATAATCTTTTTATGCCTGATAGCTGGCAAACTGTTGAAAAAATAAAAAGCTTTTGATTGCTAACAAGTTAAACTAATTGAACTCAACTCTTTAATGCTTTAAGTTAATCAATGTTGTCAGATGACCCCTTATTAAACTTATAGCCCTTTCAATGTCAAAAAAGCATTTAAGTCAGGTGAGCGATTCAGGCTCCTGGGAGCCTCTTGTTCATTTTTATTAAAGCATTATATGCCCCTGTAAATGTGTTACTATTTCACTCCTTTATACAAAACATCCACAATTACATCTGAGAAGTGACTTACATAGTGTTGCACAAACACAGCTTGAACAGTTACTAAAACCCATTTGATAATAAATGATGTAGCCTTTTTTCTGGAGGGAACTAACTTAATTTAAATACATGTATATATTCTTTTTCAGGATACCACAAGCTCTTGTCCAGTTTGGGGCTTTGGGATATTCAAAAAAGTTAAATGATTATCTGAAGAAAGGTAATACAGTGAAAACTCACTTCTGAATTATCTCATTTATATAGATTGAAGTATTATAGGCTCTACTATTTTTGTGAATTTCATGACATCAATACATTTGTGAGAAGATAGATTTCCATTAAAAAAAATAGGGCAATTATGGGGTGTGCATGGGATTCCTTACATAATGGTTAACAGGGGAAAACACCAAACCATATTTTTTTTCTTAAATAATGCTACTTTTTTCAGTTGAAACAGACCAGCTAGCTGATGAAAATAACAAAAAAACAATAACAGTTAACTTTTTTTTCCAATAGTACCTATCATGATTGCAAAAAAGTCATAAATTGCTTAAGGCTTAAGGTCATTTGCTCCTATTTTTTTTTTTTTTTTGTGTGTAATATATACACATTTTTACTAACATTGTTTGCTGTTTCAGGTGAAATGATGAGAACTGGAGATAGATATGAGGTGGAGATAAGAGGTTGTAGTATCTATGCTGTAGAGGTAGGCATAAGTTGTCAAGAAAATTGAGATTTTTTTAATGTCGCATTCAATTTAAGTATTGAGTAAGTGAAAACTTTGGCCAGGTGAGCTTATGCTATCACTATGTGTCTGTTGTCTTCTGTAAACTATTTCATAAATCTTCTCCTCTTAAACCACTGGCAAATTTAGCTAAAACTATGCAGGAATGACAAGTGACATGTTGGAAACAAATGGTCCTCATTTTGAAAGCAATTGATAAGGAAAAAAAACAGGGCTGCCAACTATTGATTTTTTTTCTGTGATATTTCTGTTGCTTCCATTTTATGGCCTAAAAATTGGGAAAACCCTTAAAAATCATTTAAAATGGCGTATAACTTGGCAACCAAACAGATAGAGAAAATCCAAAGGATCTTAAGCTCTTCACAATCAAAAGTTCTACAAAAGTCTCCTTTAGGTTGAATTTGTCCGATGACCCTTCTAAGGGGTTATGGCCATTTTAAGGTAAAAAATTAAGCTATTTTCATGTTTTGCCTTTTTCAATGAAAGATATTGAAGATATTCCTTGTACCTTCAGCTCATTTAGTTCTACAAAGTCTCCATTAAGTTGAAGGTGTCAGATGACCCCTTATAGGGGTTATGACACATTTAAGGTCAAATGTTTTTGTCCTATAGAATGAAAACTATTGTAGATAGAGAAAAGCTGTTACGTACTTAAAACTTCAGCTCATTAAGCTCTATGAAAGTCTTCAATTTGGTCAAAATTGCTAGATGCCCCTATATAGAAGAGAACCTTAAGGCCATAAGGACCAGGTGAGCAATTCAGACTCTTAGGACCCTCTTGTTTATTTTTTCTCTTTGTCTTATTACATGCAGCTTTGATGTAGGACATATAGTGTCTATCCTTCCTTATTTTGGGATTGAGATGGGTTTCTTGAATATTGAAGAAGAAAAAAATACATTTGTAAAAATCATTTATTTTCACTATTTTATTTCCTATATTTGATTTTTTGCAGCTGGTTACTGAAGAGACAAGAAAACTTCTAAATAAAGATGACAGCACAAAAAATGCTTTAATAAATTCCATCATCATTGACCATTACTTGTGGGATTATAGGAGAGACCATGCTAGTGAAATTGATGTACCAATGCATAAGATTAGGTGTATTTATTATTAAAGAAAGAACATCATAGTAAAACTCATGTACCCTTGTGCAAAATATCTATTACTCCAGAAAACACCTTGCTAGTGAAATAGATGTTCTGATAACTGTGTGTCATGTGCATAAAATTTAGGGTTATATAAACCCTAAATTTTATGCACATGACACACAGTTAAGTTGGTCTGGAATAAATGGAAAAAAAAATTTGCTAGTGTCGTAGCCAATTTGTTTAAACTAGTCTTAGGCTTATTTTTAGCTCACCTGACCCGAAGGGTCATGTGAGCTATTGTCATCGTTAAGCGTCCGTCGTCCGTCCGTTAACTTTTCTTCAAAGATCTTCTTCTCTGAAACCACCAAAGGGATTGCATTGAAACTTGGTATACTTGATCTTTAGGTTGTCCTCTACCAAGTTTGTGAATTATATATATGTCGACAAACCAACATGACCGCTGATGCTAAAAATAGAACAGGGGGGTCAGACCATTGTTTTTGGCTTATAACTCGAAAAGTATAAGAGATAGAGAAAATCCGAAGCAACTTTCCTGTTCAGCATCAAAAGCTCTACAAATCTCAACATTGAGTCGAAGTTGTGAAACGACTCCTTATAGGAGTTATTGCCCTTTAATCATCAAAATTGACCATTTTTGCAGTTTTTGGACTATATCTTGAAAATCGTTAGAGCTAGAGGAAAAGTTACCATTGCAGAATTGTTAAGCTCATTGAGATCTACAAAAATGATTTCAGGGTTAAAATTGTCAGATCAACCGTTTAAGATTCGCCTTTAACTGTTTTTTTCCATTAATTTACACTGATTTTCAAAAATCTTCTTCTCTGAAACCACTGAAGGGATTGCATTGATACTTGGTATGCTTGATCTTTAGGATGTCCTCTACCAAGTTTGTGAATTATATGCACGTCAACCAACCAACATGGCTGCCCTTGCTAAAAATATAACAGGGGGGTCAGACCATTGTTTTTGGCTTATAACTCAAAAAGTATAAGAGATAGAGAAAATCCAAAGCAAGCTTTCATGTTCAGCATCAAAAGCTTAACAAATCTCTCCAATGAGTCAAAATTGTGAAACAACTCCTTATAGGAGTTATTGCCCTTTAATCGTCAAAATTGACCATTTATTTTGTTTTTGGACAATATCTTGAAAACTGTTAGACCTATAGGAAAAGTTAGCTTTTCAGAATTGTTTAACTCATTCAGATCTACAAAAATGATTTCAGGGTCAAAATTGTCAGATCAGCCATATAAGAGTTATTCCCCTTTAACTGTTTTTTTCCATTAATTTTAACTGATTTTCAAAAATCTTCTTCTCTGAAACCACTGAAGGGATTGCTTTGAAACTTGGTACACTTGATCTTTAGGATGAGTCTACCAAGTTTGTGAATTTTATACATGTTGACCAACCAACATGGCCGCCATTGCTAAAAATAGAACACGGGGGTCAGACCATTGTTTTTGGCTTATAACTCAAAAAGTATAAGAGATAGAGAAAATCCGAAGCAACTTTTCTTGTTCAGCATCAAAAGGTCCTTGTAGGAGTTATTGCCCTTTAACTGTTTTTTTTTCTATTAATTTAAACTGATTTCCAAAAATCTTCTCTGAAACCACTGAAAGGATTGTTTTGCAACTTTGTATACTTGAAAGTTTGTGAAATTTATTCAAACTTTGCCATAAGAGATCAGGTGAGCCATTCAGGCTCCTGGGAGCCTCTAGTTAAACTGGTTCATTTGTTTTATTGTTTACATTGTACTTAATGCATTTGACAATTTATGAAAGATGGGGCATTTTTTTGGTTTATATAGAACCTGAAGTCAATCTAGTTTTCTTTAATATTTACATGTATTTTTATGAATGTTTATTTGTCTGTTTTAAAATTTGGGGCATTTTAAAAGTAAATTTGTTTGCTTAACTATTTTGTTGAAGTATTTGTGTATTTATCATAAAAGTGTCGCATAGTGT
This sequence comes from Arcuatula senhousia, assembly GCA_963971305.1. Classification (NCBI taxonomy): domain Eukaryota; kingdom Metazoa; phylum Mollusca; class Bivalvia; order Mytilida; family Mytilidae; genus Arcuatula; species Arcuatula senhousia. The sequence continues at coordinate 24,811,709 of OZ020303.1, read as the reverse complement.
GACATGAAATAAAAAAATAATACTATCTGATTGCAACATTTTCCCAGAACTTTTTTCTTGAAGAGATATTTGTTTGTGCAATATAGTACGTATTTCTAAATCTTACTGTAAAATGTTATGATTGCAAATTGTTAGAGTCAATGTCTATTAACATTATGAAAAAATATTCTTTGTTAAAAAGTTCATCATTCCAAATTTTTATGACAAAAATATTAAATCTATGTATAGAATATAATCAATAATAAAATATTTGCTGTGCATAGATTTGCATAAGTAAAAAATTATGGTAATTTTTATACGACCGCAAAAAATTTGCGGACGTATTATGGTATGATGCTGTCGTCGTCGTCGTCCTCGTCGTCGTCGTTGTCTGTTAACTTTTTAGTGTTTCCACAATAACTTTAGTTCCAGTTATCCGATTGCTATGAAACTTTACAATGATGTTCCTTACCATAAAAGGATGCATGGGATTGATTTTGGGGGTCCCCCCATTTTTCGTTTAGAAATTAGGGGCCAAAAAAGGGCCAAAAATACTACTTTTTTGTTTGTTTCCACAATAACTTTAGTTCTAGTTATCCAATTGCTATGAAATTTGACACTGATGTTCCTTACCATACAAGGATGAATGGGATTGATTTTGGGGGTCCCCCCTTGTTTTGTTTAGTAATTAGGGGCCCAAAAGGGGAAAAAAATTCAAATATTTTACTTGTTTCCACCATAACTTTGGTCCTAGTTGGCCTATTGCTGTGAAATTTGTCAAGAATGTTTCTTACAATAAAAGAATGAACCTGATGAATTTTTGCGCCCCCCTTTTTCTCCGTTGTGTAATTAGGGGCCAAAAGGGGCCAAAATAAAAACTTTTTTATTTGTGGTCCAATTTTGAAATTTTTTTTTACATGTTTGTTCTTGTCAAATAGCGGATACAAAATTAAGAATTAATTTTTGCGACCCCCCCTTTTTCCCCCTATTACCTAATTAGGGGCCAAACGGGGCCAAAATCGAAACTTTTTTATTTGTGGTCCGATTTTGAAATTTTTTTTTGCAAGTTTATTTTTGTCAAGTAGCGAATCCAAATTTGAGAATTTATTTTTGCGACCCCCACCCCTTTTTCACCTGTTACGTAATAAGGGGCCAAAAGGGGCCGAAATTGAAACTTTTTTATTTCTGGTCCGATTTTGAAAATTTTTTTTGCATGTTTGTTCTTGTCAAATAGCGGATACAAAATTAAGAATTAATTTTTGCCACCCCCCCCTTTTTCCCCTTATTACGTTATTAGGGGCCAAATGGGGCCGAAATTGAAACTTTTTTATTTCTGGTCTGATTTTGAAATTTTTTTTTGCATGTTTGTTCTTGTCAAATAGCGAATAAAAAATTAGGAATTAATTTTTGCGACCCCCCCTTTTTCCCCCTATTACGTAATTAGGGGCCAAATGGGGCTTTTTTATCCCCAAACATTATTCTTTTAAAGAGTAGAATACAACATTCAAAATTTATATTTTTAGCCCCTGGGTTGAAAGTCCATCAGAGAAGCATGTGTCAAAAACCTTTGTCAGTCCACCATGGGCTGCATGTGTCCAGAACAATAGACTATCCATATTAGGCCTAAAACGTACAGGGTTCAACATGTTGCGGTCGTATCATGCTGCGCTCGGCGAAGCTTTTTATTTAGTATAATTCTATGAACCCTTAATTGACCAAAATACATTGGAAATTGAAAATTGTGGGCATTTTTTGTATTAATATATAAAGATGTATTTATAATTATATTGATTTATATGTTTGTTGATTTATGAATAATTTTTTTTAATAAAGATAATTTATTTTGGTGGTCATTTTTATCTGCATCAGGGAGGGCCAAAGCAGGTCAAAGAGTCGTCCGTCTGTTCATCCATCGCACTTGTCTTTTGAAATCTTAATCTTAAAAACTGTACACTAGATCTTTGTAAAAGTTTACACAGTGATTACAGATATATTGAAGATGTGCACCTCACATGATTTGGGATCATTTCTAAATTCTGTTTAGAAAAAGGGGGCCCAAAAGAGGTAGAAAAAGCTGCTTTTTAGCTCATCTGACCCAAAGGGTTTAAGTGTCATGTAAGCTACTATCATCACTAGTGATCTGTTGTCCATTCGGTTAACTTTTCTTCAAAAATCTCCAAATGATTGATTCATTGTGCAGAATATGATTAAGGACTGACCATTTTACTTGATGGGGTGGGCTTTGGTTTTTTGTTTTGGCCAGAAAATCTTTTTCTGTGCTGTGCACAAAAAATTAATAATTTTTATACCCCACCACATGAAGAGGGGAGGTATTATGTTATACCCTCAGTTTCTTTCAGTGTCTGACCGTCCGTCTTTTGGTCCATCTGTCTGTCTGTCTGTCCATCCCCCGAAAGGTTTCCAGATGATACACATCAAGGGATTTTAATGATATTTTGCAAAGCTGTTAAGTACAATAAAATACAGGTCAAGTTCAATTTTCAGGATGATCGGAAAAACATTATTGACGATTTGCCACTTTGTAAATTTTCAAAATTTGAAAATGAAGAAATTTTCTGGTCAAAGAAAGATAACTTATTTTTTAGCTCACCTGGACCAAAGGCTTTGTAACCTTGTATTCTTGATCTTAAGAGTGTTTTCTATCCTAAATTGTTTCTTTAATGTTACTTACCAAGTACATGTAGACCATGTTGCACACTAGGTACTAGTAATAGGCTTTAGCATATGAGATCAGGTGAGCAATTCAGGCTCCTTGGAACCTCTTGTTTTATATGGCATTGACCTTTAAAGAACTATAAGCCCTGTCAGGAGTCATCTGACAACTTGGATCCAATGTAGACTTTTGTAGAGCTAAATGAGCTAAAGGGCTAAGCAAGCAACACCTTTTCTCTAGTATATTTAATGTTTTCATATTCTATAGGGCAAAACCATGAAAAAACTATATTTCTTATCTTTAAAGGGCCATAACCCATAGAAAGGGTCATCTGATAGAAGCTGCCAAAATATTTCTTTCTACAAAAATCAGATCCAGAAAACTTTTAAGCTCACTGGACCTTCGGTCCAGGTGAGCTATTGCCATCACTTGGCGTTTCAATCGTTGTTGTCTGTCATCATCGTCGTCGTCGTCATCTGTTAGCAATTTTTCGAAAATCTTCTCCTCTGAAACTACTGTACAGAATTCAATGAAATTTGGTATGAATGATCCTTAGGGTGTCTTGCACTATACTTATGTTTCGATTTTTGATTCGTCAAAAAACATGGCCGCTGTGGCTTAAAATAGGCCAGTGGGGTCAGACTACTGTTTTTGGCTTTTTAATCAAAAAGTATAAGAGATAGATGAAATCTGATGCACCCTACTGCTTCAGCATCAAAAGTTCTACAAAAACCTCTTTTAAATCGAAGTTGTCAGATGATTCCTTATAGGGGTTACTGCCCCTTAAAGGTGAAAAATAGTGTTTTTCATGTTTTTGGCTTATAGAATGAAAACTATTGCAGATAGAGAAAAGCTATTTCTTGCTAAAATGTTCAGCTCATTTAAATCTACAAAAGTCTTCTAAGGTGGAAGTTGTCAGATGACTCCTTATAGGCTCTAAAATAAGGTTTTTTCATGTTTTTGGCCTTGCAGATAGAGAAAAGCTGTTGCTTGGTTACATGTTCAGCTTATTAAGCTCTACAAAAGTCTCCATAGGGTCGAAGTTGTCGGATGATCCTTTATAGGGTTTACGGCCCCTTAAAAGTAAAAAAAAGTGTTTAAGGCCTGTAGAATGAAAACTATTGGAGAGAGAGAAAAGCTGTTGCTTGCTTAAATATTCAACTCATTTAGCTCTACAAAAGTCTCCATAGGGTGGAAGTTGTCTGATGACCCTTTATAGGGGTAACGGCCCCTTAAAGGTGAAAAAATGTGTTTTTGGCCTATAGAATGAAGAAAACTATTGCAGATAAAGATCAACTGTTTCTTGCTTAAACTTTCAGCTCATTAAGCTCCACAAAAGTCTTCATAGGGTCAAAATTGGTAGATGATCCCTTAAAGGGGTTATGGCCTTTTAAAGGTGAAAAATAGTGTTTTTTGCTAAAAGAATGAAACTATTGCAGATAGAGAAAAGCTTTTTCTTGGTAATTTATTTCAGCTCATTTAGCTCTGCAAAAGTCTTCAAAGGGTTGAAATCAAGACCAGGTGAGAGATTCAGGCTCCTGAGAGCCTTTTGTATAGGAAAAAAAAACAATTTAAGCCCCCCCCCCCACCCCCATTTTCACCCCTGAGCCTGAACAATAGAATTTCTTAATAATATTTGCATAGAACTGTGTCTTAAATTTATTTCTTTGATCTTAGGTTAACATGGTGTGTGATTATTATTTGTCAGTATAATATTGATTAGCATGTGAAAAAAGTTTTACATGGTAGTTCGTGCTGATATATTATTTGCTTTGGTGTATGGTGACATCTTGCAGCCATTTCCGGTGGAAATTCCCTTATGGATGTGAAAAAAATGTCAACATTACATCAAAGCACCTGATCAAATAAATTCCACCCTTATTATACATTTAAGATAAATTGTAAGTAGTATAAATGTGTTCAAAAGTCGTTCATTAACTCAACTGAAAGTTTGAGAAAATCACTAGTATCATATATTTACAAAGAGAAACGAAAAAGGAAAATAATTTACAAAAATATACATGACATGAAAACCGAAAGTTGTCTCTAAAAAATGTCATAGTACGAATAATGGATTGTCCTAAACTTAAATTGAATATGGCAAAGTTTGAACATAACAGTTATACAGTACATCAAGAGACTTTCCATAAGTAAACAACCACTGGTCACTTGTCCAGATAAATATTATATATCATAATGTCTTTATTGAGTTAGGCAGGGCTGTAACTAGGGTAAAAAAAACAGTGGCGGATCCAGGATTTTGTCAGGGGGTGTCACTAAATGACATAAAGTTCAAGATTAAGATGAAGAAGCAAAATCCTTGAATTCACATGTATCATCATGATCATGTGTAGTATTTAAAAAATAGAATTTTATCATGATAGTATCTAGATCATTTGTTAGACAGTTAGAGTATAACTTGAGGTCATGCAGTCGGCTTCAGTTTGCAAGTGCAGCCAGATGAAAAATGTAAAACTTATTGTTTTTTTTTTTGTTTTTTTTTTGTTTATCTAGTCAGGCTTTTAACAATACCTCCCTACAATCATCACCTGACAAGGATGTTAGGAGGTTGCAAAATTGAAAAATAAAACATGTATAAAGCTAGACATTTTGTAATTATTTTTTGTACAAAAAGTTGTAACAATAATTATTTAATTGAAGATACACACTCAGTCACATTTACAAACACATACCATATACAAATTCATACAAACGCTGTTTACAATATATATTAATTTGACTGTTCGATGTTTAATATAACTTACTGACATTTGTTATTTTATGAAATATTAAAAATAAAGCAATATAAAAAACAACAAAAAGAACAACTCAATTTTGAAATATTATTTGCATCGGAGCCCAAAATTTCTCAAATGCTCTTATGCTGTCGTTTTTGATAGCATTAAACCTTTCTAGTGATTGGTAGTACTTAATTCTGTTTTTTAAGCCAAGAAGGCTTGGTAAAGATTCATGTAGCTTACATTGATAAATATAATTCTTTGCGATTATAATAATCAAATTAATGAAAAGGGTGTAGTTTTTGCTGCCAAGCAAAAGTTTTTCAATATTAAAACCAATATTTCTATCATAAATCTTAAATAACTGAAATAATTGTACCCAAAATCTATTAACAATATTGCATTCATAAAAAATATGTTCTAATGTTTCTTCCTCATTTTTACAGAAAGAGCACAAGCTGGTGTTCTTCAACTTTATTTTAAACAAAAAGGAATTAGTAGGTAAAATTCTATGTAAAAGCTTGAACTGAAAATTTTTCAGATAAGTATCTTTACAACATTTCTTTAAAATAACAAAATAATTGTCCCAATTCGGGACATCCATATGAAGTTTTTCCTCCCATTTCAAGAATGTTTGAATGGGGTGTGTAAATATCTTATTAACAAAATCTATATATACAAATTTTATTTTTTTGGTTGTAAGAATCTTATCTAAAAACTCATCAATAGGAGTAAAACTTTCAATATTAATATCATGACAATTCTCTTTGACATATTTTCTTATATGCTCAGGAATATTTGATATAAGACTATGATATAAAAGAAAGTTATTTGTATTTGCTTTCTCTCTAAATTGCAGGAAGTTGTAAAAAGTCCTGCTTTGAAAGTTAACAATGTCTTTAATAAACATGATATTGCTTTCTTTCCATTTTAAACATAATGTAAGATTGGATACAGAAACAAAATTCAAAATATCAAGTGAAAAAACATTTTGCTTAGAAAGCTTCATGTCCGGTTTTGCTATGGACAAATTATAAAATACTCCTTTCCAAAACATGTTTTTAATACAATGTGAAACTTCACACAATTTTTCTTTTGGTAGATTAAAAACTCTAGCTCCTCCAAAATGTTTGAGTTCAGAAACCAGTAGTGTTTACCATATTCCATCAGGGTTTTCAAAGAATCTCTTAACCCATGACAGTTTCAGATAAATCTCAAAAGATGGCAAATGTATCATGTTCAACCCCCCCTGAGACAGATCTCCGATTAAAGTATTACGTTTTATACGATCTGTCTTACCACTCCAAATAAAGTTATAAAATAAAGTATTTATCTCATTCATCCTGGCTTCTGACAAACTTGGAAGTGAGGTAAATAAATGAATTAGTTTTGGAAGAGCCAAAGTTTTAACCACAGTTATCTTTCCTAGAAGAGTCAGTTTTCTATGCTGCCAGCTCTTCAATATGGCTGATACTTCTTTGATTTTTTTAGCAATATTTACATCCAGAATACTCTGTATATCAAGTGAAAACTCTATACCCAATAACTTAAAATTTGAGTGAGACCAAAAGAGATCGTAATTTGGACAAAGAACTTGATCTGAATATCTTTTACTCCCAATCCAAACAGCTCTAGTTTTTGAAGCATTCATTTTTAATCCAGAAGTATCAGCAAAGGATTTGAAACATATCAGTGTCTCTTCAAGAGACTTTTCACTACCATCTAAAGTTAAAAATGTGTCATCAGCATACTGACTTAAAAGAGACATTTGATTGCCAACTTCAATTCCTTTAATATTTGGGCTTGATTTAAGTTTTAAAGATAATAGTTCCACTCCTATAATGAATAAATACGGTGACAAGGGATCACCTTGTCTACAACCTCTCTCAAGATTGAAGAAATCTGACAAGTGGCCATTGTTTATTACACAGCTTTTTGCGTTGGAGTATAGGCTTTCGAACCATTTGATTATTGATGGACCAAAATTAAAACTTCTAAGTGCTTTTTTCAAAAAATCCCACTCAATTGAATCAAAGGCTTTTTCAAAGTCTACCAAAAGTAATAATCCACTTAAATTATGATATTCAAGATAATGCATCAAGTCATATAACAGACGAGTATTTTCTCCAATAAAACGACCTTTGATAAAACCTTTTTGAGTGTCGCTTATTATATGAGGTAAGACAACTTTCAATCTATTAGCTATAGCTGCCGAAGCAATCTTAATGTCTGTATTTACAAGACTAATAGGTCTCCAGTTGCCAATTAAACGTCTGTCTTTTCCCTCTTTTGGTATACATGTAATCACGCTTTGGTACTGAAAATCAGAAAATTTGCCTGTTGCATATCCATGCAACAATGATCGATAAACAAATGGTCCGAGGTCCCTCCAAAAAAACTTATAAAAGTCAACTGTATATCCATCTGACCCAGGACTTTTACCATTTTGCATATTTTTAAGTGCAGCATAACATTCTTCAAAAGTAATGTTACCCTCACACTGGTCTTTTTGTTCCTGTGTAAGTTTAACATTATGTGTAAAGAATGAATTGTCTAAGCTATCCGAAGGCACAGCAGTGTATAATTTCTTATAGAAACTAGACTGCTCATGCATGATCATTGACTGATCTGAAATAATATTACCTTGACTATTGATCAATTCAACCATTGTTTTCTTTACAGAGTTCTTTTTTTCAAGTTTACAAAAATATTGAGTACATTTCTCTCCATTCTCATGCCAATTGGCACGTGAACGAAGAATAATGCCCTCAATTTTTTGTTCTCGTCTTGTCTGCATTTCAGCTTTCTTGTTATTAAGTGACGTCAATGTTACCTCATTAGGGTTAACATTCATATCATTTTCTAGTCTTTGTATATCTTTTTCAAGCTCAAGGATTAATGCCTTTTCTTCCCTTGATTTATTAATACTATGTTCAATTGACAAGGATCTGATCCTCATCTTCAGGTATTCAAAAAAATATTGGTCATCACAAGTTAATTGAACCTGTAATGGGTTATTCAAATCACCTGATAGATAAAACTCAGATACAGAGTCATTGATGCACATTTTAACTTTATCAATATAGTCTCTATCTCTCAGTAACTGGGAATTGAACTTCCAGTAACCCTTCCCCCTTATCCCTACACTTGCTGAGAAACTAAAGACAATGGCAGAATGATCTGTTCTATAGCCAGGAATAATTATTGATTTTTTCATAAGTGAGAATAAATCTTCACTTACCAAAAAATAGTCAAGTCTACTTTGTTTCAAAGGAGACCTTTGACGCCATGTATATTTTTTATCGTCAGGATGACTAACACGCCAAGGATCAATTAGCTCAAATTGTTCACACATTTCCTCAATCTTTTTACGAGAGTTAACATTTCTATTGTGAATTATATTATATGTGTCCATTCTAAAATCCTGGACCACATTCCAGTCACCACATAGTAGGTAGCTATTGTTATTAAAAGAAGCTATTTTTCTAGATAAATGTTCAAAAAATAAAGGTTCATCCTTATTGTGACCATATATACAAACAAAAGTAAGTCGTTGTTCAAAAATAGATAAATCAACTATTATAAATCTTCCATTTTCATCAATTATATGGTTATGAATATTATAATCTAAACCTGGTTTAAACATAATACAAACACCTGCACTACTATTATTACAATGACTAAATAAACATTTGCCACCCCATTCATCTTCCCATAGTTTTCCCACACTTTCACTACTATGGGTTTCTTGAAAACAAATTATGGATGCATTTTTACTCTTTGCCCAATTAAAAACATCTACTCTTTTGTTTGTATTACTAAAAAGGCCCCGTACATTCATTGATAAAATGCTAACACAATTATCTAAACTCATTATGTTATTTGTTCAGCTAAACAATATATAAGAAAATCAGTAAGTAAATATATTCTGTGGTTCATATTATAAACAGTAACACTCAATACATTCATACAGAGATGACGCTTAAATTCATTTTGAATTGTCAACATCAGATATTTAAACTTATTGTTGGATTGTCAAGACCCAAGCTTTTAAACGGGCAATATGGGGAAAGGCATGAAAAAGCAAAGACACTTTCAAGAAGTAATCAAATGTTGTATATTTTTCTCTTTCATTATGGTGGCAGAAGTATCGTTCGTCTATGATAGATTTAAGAAGCAGGTTGCGAAATTCTTTGACAACTAGCATGACTAGATTTGTTTTACTTTTACTCTCAAACAGTACGATTTCGGCTATATCAGGAAGATCAACATGGAAAGGGTGGCACAATTGACTTAAAATGATAATGAGGTGGAAATTTGGAGCACAGGACCAAATGGGGAGGATAGTTTTGAATGCCACTGGAAAAATGAGTGATGGTATGAAAAGACAATTCAACCTCCTCATGAAGATCCTAATGGTTCTACATGTACTTTTATCGGAATCTGAAGCCAGGTTCTTTAACCTGCGGGAAACTTACATTTTCTTTAAAACAGTGCACCATTATGGTTTGTGGTCAGGTTTTCCGTATTATAGCCTGATGACTGCGTTATTTCATATAACACCATCTGGGGCACACATCCCAGTCAGGTTTCTGAGTGCTTAGTGGACTTTTACCGACAAGATTTATAGCGGGCTAATTCACCAACCAAAAAACCCAATCCAGTTTTTGACAACCAGAATGTTGGTCCCTTGTCATCTTCGCTTGCCAAGGGTTATGATCCGCTATCTCTCATCTTCACCTGAAGATGAGATATAGCTGATAGTAACCCTTGGCTAGCAAAGATGGTCCCTACATGGTGAGATTTATAAAAGGGTTATTAGATAATTGTTGTACTACAAAAACTATCGACTCTCTTTGCGTTTTAGGCAACACATATAATAAAGAATACAATGTATCAGGGGGCAAGGTTTTGTCTGATATGGAAAAGTTATTTTTCATTTTTTTTTTACATAAATGCAAATTATTAATTTTAAATTGTCCTTAAAATTTTTGAACAAGATAAGTTCTAAGAATGCTGGAATTCATGTAGAACTTCTCACATGAGAGTGCTGTACATGTATGTACCTCTTCAAGATGTGGATTTGTACAAATTATACAATTAAAAGAGATTCCTAGTCATTATTGAAAACATAGATTGCTAATCTTAAAACTTAACATGGTGATCACTGATCAAAAGATATTGATTACAAAAAATGAAATGAGTGTTGTCATAATTAACCTATGGCATGTTTATTTAGTAATTTTCATGTAGCCATCAAGGTTACCTTGTGTGTACAATTTTATTTTATTGCAGAAAGTGTGCCAGTGAAACCATACTTGTGAACCTCAGGGGAGTGTCATGTGCACCGGATGAAATCCCTTGGATCGGTTACTGAAAAAATAAAAGACTGGTTTGGGCTGTCATTAAGGCCCCAAGGATCAGCGCAACCTAAAATTACACACTCCTCCCTTATTTTATTTAATAAAGTTGAATTAAAATAATCAGTTTTGGAGTATTTCATTATTTTGTACCAACATACATGTATTTTACCTACGAACCTAGTCCTTGTTATGCACAGGGGCACATAGAGCATGGACTAGAGTTCTCCACTTGTCTCTATCTTGGGCTTTTTTCAAACTCTCCCCTGTTAGCTGATGATCTTTCATCACTTCTCTACCATCCCCTTCAAGGTCCTGAGACATTACTGTTCTCTGTATACAACAGTTACTCCCTTGTACAAATTCTCTCAGTATAAATTTCTCTAATGCTAATATAACTTTTGTGCTCTTAGATCTGCCCTTTTATCTCTTTCCCTCTGGTGATCCAATATCTTAAATAAACCAAACCTGAATCCTGAAAAAGAAGTTTTATTTAATGAATTTGAGTTTGTTTTAATGACAAAACATGAAAACATCAAAATAAATACAATGCAGTCATAATGCCAAATAATAGCCTCCTTCTCCCACCCATACATTGTATCCCATTCAAAATGGCATTTTTAACAGTTTAATTTGTTGAGATGTTACAGATACAGATATAAAATATCTTGAAATAATCTTATTAACTCTTTAAAATTTCAAAGCTTTGAGTTTTAGTAATGTTGATGGACAGACAAACACGGGCCAGAAAGATGAACAACTACATGTTGTACTAGTGAAAACTATAGGGCTTCCACGTCCTGTTTCAGTTTGGGCCCTCATTATCAAAGGAAAATACACACTTTTTTGTTGTCTTGAATCTAGAGGAGACAGTTAACGTTATGTCCCCTTCCTCAATGGTAGTAATGGCAAAGTTGGAGTCATTCATACATGTTCATGTATATCATATTCTAACCAGACACAGAACAAAAATCCATATTTAGAATTTTTAGAATAAAAAATCATCATGAATATTGTGATCAAACACAAATATTTACATGCATGATACCATTGTTTTTTCACTCAAATATGAAATCATGAAAACTGTTTCGCATGAAAAAGGGTAAATTTTTCACCAGCCCAAGTTCCAACTCCAACAATATTAGGGACGGCATCCTTATTTTTAGGACTTGTTGCCATCCAAACAAGTATGGAACCTCTTATATTACAGGGCTGTCAAGTTTTTAAGAGCTGCATGTGTGAGATTTGACAAAAAATTGAAAGATCAAAGGAAAAAATAAAAGATCAAAGAAATTTGCTGCCAAATTAATTAGCAACTAGATGCGTGAGACTCACGCGAGTTGCGTGACACTTGACAGGTCTGATATTATAGGAGTACAGGAGTACACATGTAGGGCTTTAATTTGCATGGAATAAACTATGTTTTGATATTTCTTTATACATTTTTTTTTGTTTTTTCAGTGTCATACATATGTAATTGTTACCAGATTATAATGATCTTGAGATAGAGTACATGTAGAATGTCTACTCAACCACAAGGAAGTCTGTATGCCAATCTGATGAATGGTCATAGATCCCCCGTCAGTACAAGTGGGAGTAACAGTCGAGTATCAAATGGATCCTCGTTCGAGATGCTTCAGTCAGGAACTAGAACTCCAGCAGAGATGAGTTTTCTTAACTTTCCATTAGGAGGTCCCATGTCCTTTAGTGAGATCACAGCTGAACAAGCCTTGGAAAGGGTACAGGAATTATTGAAAGAAAATAATAGTCTTAGAGGTAAACATTTTTGTCTAACACTTTGAAATACTTGTATATAAGATCAATATAATACATGTACATGAAAAAAACTACATGTACTTTGGTAGAATGCTGATAATAACCATCAAAGCCTATCTTTTAAAATGCATTTCATTCCTGGCTTGCTTGAATACTTTTGACTTCTAATGATTAATAGCATTAGTGCTACATTTACACATTATTTAAAGTTTGATAATTAAATGTTTCTCCGAGAGATTTGACATTTTTCCTTTCCACTTTACAATGTGATCTAATGCTGGGAGGGCTTTTGTGCTCACAAACTAGAAAGAAAAATAAACAATTCCTGTGGTTAAGCAAGAGATATATTTTGTAAATAATGGGCCTTGTCTCCCATATTAAACTACCACATTAGCACAGCTAGGATGTTCAAAATATGATTTGTTCCAAATAATAGAAAACCTTTACACACCTGCAAAATCTGTATGCTTAAAATTTTGATTTGGTTTTGGATTAAAAAGTAGAATAAACATTTGACATTTATTAAAAAAAATAGTCAAGTTGAAAGAGGAAGAATTGGAAGTTTGTAGAATGTATTTTGAAATATTCATAATATATTTTTATTTTAAATACATGTATCTTTGATTTGAATCATCTGTCCTGTCTTGTATCTGTTCAACCTTGTATCTCCCTTTAAAGAAATTCAACTTTATATTTTTTAGAATATCTGAAAGAAAATAATGCTGTGATTAGTAATAAATATCAGGAGATAGCAGAATGGAAAGAAAGAATAAAGAAATACCACAAGAATAATCAGGAAAAATGTGAAGAAGCTAAGAATGTGATACTAAATCTGAGGTCAGAGAACGAGAGCTTGAAAAAGCAGCTTCAGGAAACTAAAAATCAAGCCTTCCACAGCCTGGTTTGTATATACATGTAATACATATTAAAGATAAGAAGTAAAATGTACTTTTAGCACATCTATCTTAAAAAGTCATGTTAACCATTACTACATGTATATGTGCATTGTTGTTGAATATATAGGGTCTAGAAAATGTACACAACATTACCAATTGATGTTAAATAATTTAAAGATTATAGATATTTCGGACATTCGTATGTCCTTCATCAGTATAATAAACAATTTTCAAACACAATAACGTAATAACCTTACTCAAAAACAGGTCATTCTAAACAAACTAGTCAAAATCGGAGCATGCTGAAATTTACTGGGCAGGTAAATGATCATAAAAATAAGAACATATGTACAATGCAAATAAATAATGAGTGAGTAGGTGTTTAACGCCCCACAGGCCATCCACAGACGACGAACACGAAAAGGACAACAAAATGAACACGAAATGACGATGACAAATGGAAAATGGGTTAGGATGGGAAAACACAAGAACAGTAAATTTTGAAGGGGAAAATAAAACAATACAAATTGCAACAACAGAAACAGATTGAGATAGATATATGTATAATTTAAAACAATTGGGTAGGTGACTTTAGTCACATCAAAAGATGAACACGAAACGGCAGAGACAAATGAACATGTAATGATGGTGAAATGAACACGAAATGATGATGACAAATGAAATATGGAGGTGGGGTGGGAAACAAAAGAAATGATGATGAGATGAATACAAAATGAAGATGTTCAAAGTGAGATGGAAACTGGAATATTTAATGATACAAATCAATCCACTATCTAGATTTTCTCGTTTATTCCGTAGGGATTTCTCGTTTCTAATGTTTTAATCCAGAAACTTTCCCGAGCTTGCCTTTCATAGGTTGACCAAGACGGGTTGTGGTCAATGATGGTGATGGACAACCCAGAGAGATCATCTGGGCTGTGCCCATTGGATCTGAGATGGCGACTGACAGGGATGTCTGGTTTGCATTTGTAATCGCTGCGATGTAGATTCATACGTTTGTTGAAAGGTTGAACCGTTTCACCAATGTATTGAAAGCCACATCTACACTGGAGGAGATACACTACATTAGCTGTACGGCAATCAACATTGCAGTAAATAGTGAATGTCTTTCCAGTCGACCTGCTGGTAAATGTTTGGGTTTGCAACATTTGCTTGCACGTCAAACATCTCTTACTGTCGCACTTTCTGCAAGATCCAACAGATTTGGGGCGGTTGGGAGCCAGACTGGATCGAACCAAAATGTCGCGAAGGCTTTTTGGTCGACGAAACGCACAGATAGGAGGCTCGGGAAAGATTCTGGAGAGTTTAGGGTGGTTTTTTATTTCTTCCCAGTGACAACGGAGGAGTTTTGACAAACCACCAAGAGAGGGTTGATATGTCAGTACGAGGGGAATTCGTTTATTCCTTTTTCTCTTTTTGTATTGTAGAAGGGATTCTCTGGATGGTCTAGATGCCCTTTCAAAGCCCTTGTCGATGTCATATTTTTTGTAGCCCCGTACAGTCAAATGCTGGCGGAGCTCTCCTAGGCGTTTGACATCAGTGTCGTTAGAAGAGCAGATGCGCCTGATTCTAAGAGTCTGACTGTAGGGGATACTTCTAGTGCAATGTTTTGGATGGCAGCTGCTGGGGGGATAGATACTGGTGCTTGTCAGTAGGTTTGCAAAAAAGATCTGTAGATATCATCCCGTCTGATATTGTTGAGGTAGTGTCGAGAAAGGACATTTTAGAGTCAGAAATTTCATAAGTGAACTTTATAGTTGGATGGACATTGTTGGCATGCGAAATAAAGTCATCGAGATTTTTTTGAGAGTTGTTCCATTTCATGTCGATGTCGTCAATGAAGCAGTACCAGGATAGAGGACTGATTATAGTGGTTGAAAGAATCTGCTTTTCAAGTTTGCCCATAAAGATATTAGCATAGGATGGCGCCATTCTAGTTCCCATGGCAGTGCCGTTGATTTGAAGGTAGTTGTCATTATTAAATGTAAAATTATTACATTTAAGAACGAGAGTTAACAAGTTAACAAGACCTTCAGTTGATGGTTCCAAAACATCTCGAGAGTCCCAAACTTCTCTACACGCCTCGATTCCATCGTCGTGTGGAATGTTTGTGTAGAGAGAGGTGACGTCCAGAGAAACAAGAAGAGTGCCAGATGGGAGTGGGTTCATGGATTCCAATTTCCTCAGATAATCTGTGGTGTCTTTTATGTATGATGGCAGTTTAGTAACGTGAGGTCGAAGATGGTAATCGACAAATTCTGAAATTTTTTCTGTGGGATGGCCGTTAGCTGAGACAATAGGTCTTCCAGGATTATTGGCTTTGTGAATTTTTGGAAGAAGGTAAAATCTTCCAGCTTTACTGTTCTCTGGTTTGAGATAATTAAATTGACTCTCGTCAATGTCCCCATGTTGTTGAATATACATGTACGTGTACACATATTATTGAATATTCAAATTTTCAAGCATATTTTTTAAAACTTATTGACCATTTTTTAATTGAAGTTTGTCAGATTGTTATAAAGGGTATATATTGTAAAAACATTTATGGGAATTTTTAATCCATTAAAAAGTGGTTACTATTGCTACAAATAGAAAATAGCATTGAAGAAGATTTGTAAAATGTTTTGTAAGACTTTTGTGGAAAATGAATTACTTGAAAAGTATAATAGCTAGGCATCTGATATTTAGTATTCAGACAGTTCAGGTTATGGTCTACGCAACCCTCACCTTGCCTTGTGACCTTGAATTCATTTTCATGCTCCAGTGACTGTGAACTGAGGTTTTTTTCAGGCTGAAAACTTCTTTGTAAGACTTTTGAGGTTATGGTCTACGCTTCAGTGACTCTGTGAAATTTTATCTTTTTCGAGATGTACACTTTGTGTAAGACTTTAATTTGTGGAAATTGAATTCTTGAAAAGAATAATAGCTAGACATATGATATTTAGGATATTTATGAATTAAATTAGGGTTTTTGTGTCTGTCACAATGTCATCTGACTTTGACCTCATTTTTACACTAAATGACTGTTAATATTGTCTTTTTTTGTTCAGTCTTTTATGTTAAGTCTGTTTCTTAGTGACTATGATATCTAGAATCATTTTAGTTGGTCCACAGAAAAATGTCAAGAATTAATGAATGTATAGTTGAATAACTAGGTATTCTGATGGTGCCAGCAGGCGAGACATACTTTAGTGTTAACTCTTGTTTTTAATAGAATGACAAAATTCATCAGTTAGAAAAACAGAAGAATGATTTAGAAGAAGAATTGTCTAAAAGAGGAGACCCCAGAGCTGCCTTTGATAAGACTGAAGCATTTGTCAAGGTTTGTATAAATGCTAACCTTTGTACTTAAATTTACAGAGAAATATACCCCTCTCATCTGCATGCAAATAAGTGGATTAGTTGATCATACCCTTTGCTTTATTTAAATTACAAATATGATTTAATCAAATTATCAATACATTGGGCAGAGTGAAAGAAATGTAGTAAAAAACACAAGATGAACAAAACATTTATCTAAATACATTTAACAAGTTCATTTTGTGTGCAAAATGTCACATTTGATTTTAAAGGGCTGTTGAATTATAGTGGATACATGAATACTGTTGCTTGATTTTTTTATGAAAAGATGCAGAAATGATTAGGCATCACAGCTTACAACTCCTTACTGTTACATTTACACTGTTTATTATCTTCTTGTAAGTCCTGATTTGTAATTAAGAAGAAATGGCTTGTATTCAATGGGTTCTTCAGTTACTTGCTAGAGTCTTCAATAAATGGAACTGCCCTACAGTCTACACAACTTATTGACTTTGAAAAGTATTGCCTCAACAATGAAGTAATGAGTGAAATAAATTGCTTACTAACCCCATTCAATGATACTTAAGATTAAAGTTTAAAATACAAAACAAGTGAATTGACAATGGGACTATTGCAGGTTGAAGATGGAACTGTTATACAAGAAAAACAACAATTGTCATCAGAAGTTTCAGAGCTTCAAGCCAGACTAAAAGAATTCCATGAAAATAATGAACAGTTGATAAAAGATTTACAAAACTTACAAAAAGTGAAGGATACTATACACACAGAAAACACAGATTTAACCAATCAGAATATAGAACTGAGTCAAAAGTTACAAAATGTGTTGTCAGACTGTAAGGCTGCAAAAGCAGAAAATCGACAGTTAAAACAACAGCTGTCACAAAATGATAATAGCATGGGAAATACAGCACAAGGTATGTATGTCAACTCATTCAAATTTTGATTTTTTGCTTTGAAGTTTTAATTGACCTTATGCTTCTTGCTGTGTAAAAACAATTAATGTTCTCAGTTTTAAAATTAGGGGCTTTTTTTCTAGACATAAAAAATCTTTGTTTAAGTCCTGTTGAGTTGTTAATCTAATATTAAATAAAAGATTCTCAGGAATATTATTATCATTTATTTACAGGTACATTGTAATAACATGTATGAGGGAGCACTAGGGTCATAACTTACTTGGTTATAAAGGATGAGTGGCAATAAGACCCATTTTTGGCCCAAGATTTATTAAGAAACTCAAACTGAGCATGCAGATGGCCTGAGTTGCTGAAACATTGATTAATAATTAGGTTTAAAGAAAATGATAAGCTTGTGCCATAACATTTAAGCTATCATGCCAATCAGTTAACTCAAAAAGCTTTAATTAAAGAAATTGGCCTAATTTCATTGATTTTTGCTGATTTTCACACACTTTTTGGTCCAAAAGAAGGTGGGCGCATCAAAACAACAACTTCATACTTGGCAAAAATGTTTAAAATGATGAAATCCATCATTTCTGAAAGTTTGGAGTTGTTGTTTTCATGCGCCCAATGTTTTATTAAGGAAAATATGCACTGAAACCATTCAAAATTGCAGATTTTCTCTATTTTTTCGAATAAGACCACTAAAGATGATGTCATAATTACGTCACAATGAACAAAATTTGCCTCTTTTGATGTGTTTACTATGTAACCACATATAAGCTGATATTTCTTATAAATATCATATAATTTGAACCAACTTCATTTTCTTGGGCCAATTTTGGGTCTTAATGCCACTCATCCTTTATGTAAATTAATTTTATAATTGTTTTGAAGGGTATGAAAAAGATCAACTTCAGAGATCTGGTGAAGACCCCAAACAGATTACTCAATTACAAGAAATGGTAAAAAAATTAGTGAACACCAAATCATAATTTAGTTATTTAGACTTTATTGGGATGTGCCATTCTAATGCACACATTTATTAGAAATGCATTAACTCTCATAGAGATTTTTGTTAGGTCAAATTAAAAAAATATATATTTATATTATATATTTTATTTTTAAATAGGAAAATTACGGTACAAAATAGAAAGTTAAAAATTATAAAGTTTTAATGAATTGCCAGTAAAATATGTTTAGCTTCTTAGGCTCTTGCCTCATCTGTTTTGAGGCAGCCTCATTGTCCCTTTTTAAATCTTTATCATAAAATAGTGTTTACAATGTAAAAAATGCCTCATCTACTTTTTGGACCAGTAAAAAAATAAATTGGGAGCCTCCCTCCTTTATCTGTTTTTTGAAAAAAAATGGCTTTAATATTTTATGAAAATTATAATGACAGGTTCCGGCGCTTCTGAAGTTCTGTCATTTTGTGTTGAATAATTATGACTTTAATAAAATATATGAAGAAGTTTTAACCAAACAATCTAATTTTTTAAAAAAATCTTTATGTACACTGTCACAAAATATTCCTATTAATAAAATATTTATATATTTTATTTTTAAATAGGAAAATTACGGTACAAAATAGAAAGTTAAAAATTATAAAGTTTTAATGAATTGCCAGTAAAAAAAAACATTAACATAAACAGCTTCTTTTATAATATAATGATTTTGAAAACAATTTCATATTCTATTTATCAATTTTTTAATAGGTGAAAAAATTACAAATTGAAATCCATGATAAGAATAGGAGATTAGAAGATTACCGTACTAGACAGGAACAGGAGTTGACACAGCTATCACAGAAACACCAGATGGAGTTAATGGAGAAACTACAGAATGCTAAAGAGGAACAAGTAATTAATGACACTATTTGTACAATTTTAATAGCTTAGAATTATTTTGAGCTGCATTTTCTGATAAGTTCACTGATTCCTCTTTTTGTTGGAAAATAATTGCTTCTGTAAAAGTTTTGATGTTCAACATCAAAGATGAAATGGTGTATATGAAAACTAAATTCTTTTTATCAAAATTTATATCTTTAGAGATTAATTCCAAATGTATCAAGAATGCCTTTTAAAAAAAAATGGAAATAATTAGTTTATTGATGCATGTATTTTGAAATTATCAACTATACATTTAGCTGTAACAGTGTAGCTGGGTCTAGATTAGATCTTACTCTAGTTTGTTTTTTAGATTTTGTTGAGAAATTTTGATACAAGTTATTATTTCTTGGTTTTCAGTCTTCAGACATCAGAAGTTTGCAAGCACAGGTTCTGTCATTGATCAATGAGGTCACGGAATCCCAGAACAAATGTGAGGCTGCCACTGCCACCATCGATCAGAGAAACGCCAGGTTAGAATCAAATGGGTAGGAAATAAAACTGCAATTCTTATATCTTTATTTTTTAATCGATTAACAAGTAAATGAAGAAATAAATCTATTTATATGAAGTTTCCTCAGACTTGTGAAAAATTCTTGAAAAATCATTTTATTTGAACTGCATGTGTATCTGTTTATTTGCAACTTTATTTAAACATAGATGGAATGAATTCTAAAAGAGGTAGAATTTTATTTTTCAAAATTTTCTTAAAAGCCTTCTTTGGTATAACACCAATACTAAGTAGTTCTTATGTTAAACAGTACATGTTCTTTTAGCTGACACATGGTTGTCAGCATTTAGACACATGATCATAAAGCTTTTCTTTATGCTTTGTATATTTCAATTGTGCAATATGACTATGGTACTTTAACTTATCATACTAAGAATAAAAGGTTTATTTTACGTGTATTTTATTTATATGATTTCCAAACAGAAGTTATTTTGTATATTTTACCTCCTTTAGAATTTCTGAACTAGAGATGATTGGAAGGAGAAAACAAGAGGAATTAAACAAAGTACTACAGGACATAAACAATCTGAAGTCTGCTTTAGCTAATTATGAAGCTGCATTAAATTCTGAAAGGAGAGATCATCAAAATTCAAAGTTTGTACAATAACAATATTCATTATAATTATTAAAGGACTTCCAACTTTGTATTTACAAGGAAACTGCTGATTTTTCAAAATCAAAATGGATTTCATTTCAAATGTGATTCACTATCATTTATTAAAGCATAGATGCACTTGTGACCACAAATATATGCAAAAAATTATATTATAGTTTATTGTAAAGTTTCATCAACTTTGATGTAAATAAACTTTTAGGTAATAACAAGATTACTGAACTTGAAAGACCAATGTCAAATGCCAAAAAGAAATGACAAAACAAGTCAAAGATACACTCGTGAAATATATTTAATCTGTTTTATTAAAATATATTTTTATTAAAAAAATAAAGAAATATATTTTACGACTACCTGCTCATTGATGCATCTATCACTCTAAGTTTTACCTTTCAAATGCATTTGTGCTCAAATTAAGGGAACCTTACATTTAGTACATGCACTAATACATAATTTGTTAAATATGACCCTGGCTGAACATGAGTCTAAAAAACTGCTCTCTATATTCACTATTTTTCACTTTACTTTACAGAAAACAAATGGCAGAGTTGAGGACTTCCTTTAATCAAATGGTGGCAGATTATAAAAATTTATTGACTGATTATGAAAATTTGAAGAAAAAGGTACATCATGTTGGATGTATGCAGGAAGAACGTATATAGTTGAAATTATGTGAAAGATAATAGAAAAAAATAGAACAAAACATTACATTTTATATTGGGTGGTATGGTTCCCCACACAAGTTTGGTTCAGGATTTGTTTGAGTTTTTTGTCCTCTCAATTATTTATACTATATTCAATTTGTTTTTAAGGTTCATCAGGACGGATAAAATAATTTTTTAGTCTGTGTAAAAATGTACAACAAATAAAACATATTATTAGGACAACTTAAGTGTATTAGTACCTAAATATGTACTCAAAAAGAGGGAAAAAGACAGATTTTAAAAATACAAGAACTTACTATGAAAACAATATGAAAAATAAATGACAATTTTTAAAAGATAAGGTAACAATGAACTTTTACTTGATTTCCTAGAAGTCATAAGTTGGGTCTCTTGAGAAATTTTATATACTAATATGTTATATTTCATGATATCTTAACATCAGTTTACTCCATTAAGATTTTGTTATCTTTCAGCAATCTGGTGTGAGCGAGCCAGAAAAACAGAAGTTACTGAACAAGATAGGTGTACTAACGGCACAAGTCATTGCTGCCGAGGAAGCGGTGAAGTATCGGGACGAGGAAGTCAAAGAAGTTAAAGAGGCACTAAGATATAGAGAACAGGAAATAAAGACATTAAAGGACGATAACCGAAAACTCCATGAAGAAGTTGACAGTACTATTCCAGTTTTAAAAGCACAGGTATAGTCACTTTTTTTTCATCTGAAATTCAACTTCAAGTACAAATGTATAACTATAATGAAAGCAACTTTGTTTTCTGCAATTATATGAACAGTTTCAAAACTTTCTAAAGAAATTTTAAAAAGATCCTTATCATATTTATACTGCAAGTTTCTATTCCTTAACACATGTTAGATCTAATAATCGAAGATGTCTCAGTTTAAACTTATAACACATAAGGTTACACTCCTGACTCAAGGGGCCTGAGGGTCAAGTGGTTTAAATACCACACTGCTGATCAGATTAATAGTCAATTACCTTTTCAGCTTGATCAAGTCTCAGATCATGTACAAGACTTTCTTTCTGTATGTAAAAAGGTTTGTCAGTTACCTGCCTAAGGTCAGTGGTTTCCTCCACCATTAAAACTGACTGCCCTGCATGGATCAGGTGTGACAAAGAGGGTGTTAAACCCCAACACACTTATGATACTCTCCTGTAATCCATTAGAAAATCACTTGTTTATGTCTTTAATTTGGCAAAATTAATTTTAAAATATAACTGTACACTCATCTTACAGGGAGATATTTGGCAAGCAGATTTCCATGCAGAGAGAGAAGCCAGGGAAAAAATGCATCATGAAAAGGAAGTATTAACACAAGAGATGAACCAACTACAGATTCAAAACCAACAGTTACTAGATGAACTAGAAAGCTTATCTAAAGGACAATTCTTAGAGATACAAAAAAGACATGCACAACCTCAAAACCTATATACTAACCAACTGAAAAGTCGCCTGTATGTGACAAATCCTCCAATAGTATATCCTCAACAGATACCCTCTCCTGAAAGAGGGACAGAGAGACATCTGCAATATCCTCAGCAATCGTCACCAAGACAACATGAGGTAAGTCCAGAAAATATCTTTTATTAACCAAAAAAATCTTTTAAAGAGCATTTCTCCTCCTTTGTTTTAGCTCACCTAGGGGGAGTCATTGTTAATAATTGTTGTTTTTCTATAAGAATCAAAATCTTCTCATCTGAAACCACTTTCGTTTTGTTATCATGGGACCATTAGGGCAGTATTTTTCCTACTCCTTAGGGAAATAGTCTTTTCACCAGTTCAAAATGTAATGCTAAAATCGTTAAATCAGTATTTAAATAGAAAAAAAAATGTACTTAATATTATAAAACACACAGGCATCAAGAAAGAAAATAAACAACTTCAACGCATGCAAAAGGCAATGTCAAACTGGCAAACTCATGTGACCATAAAGGCACATAAAGGCATTACCTGTTTAATGCACTCAGTTGTTGTCCAATATGAAATAAGAATTGTATAACTTGATATTATAAAACAATTTCTGTATCAGAACATCTGAAAAAAATAATTCTGTTCAGCTTTGTAAGCTTTTTTTATCTGCACAATTTTAATAGGGTAGTCTTTTTGATTATTTATTTGTTTTTTGTTGTTTTTGAACAGTGTAATGCATTTGTTTATTCTCTAGGAGAATTCCAGTCAAGCTGCTGGACAGCTTCCTGAAGAAGACATACTGAACTGTCCAAAGTGTAATCAAGTATGCCCTGATCTGGACTCATTACAAATCCATGTACTGGACTGTATTGAAAACTAAAAGCGTGGGCACATAATATTAATAATTGTTGAAGAAACCTTCATCACTGACATTTTTATTTGCATAAAGTATTCTTAAATTTGTATTTTAAATTGTGATATTTGAATGATGACTGTGGTCTTATTATGTTTCTAGCACCAATTCCATTAAGGTTTATTTGTCAGGATAGCCATGAATTCTTTTTTCTTAACATGACATTACAATTAAAATGCACATAGACTGAAACAATGAGATATAATATATTTTCATGAAATTGATGATTGAAATGCCTGAATTGATTTTGTTTTATCAATTTATGGGTTTCATGCCCAAGAGACCTCCTTACATGGTTTTGTCCTGAATAGAAAACAATTGTTTCCTAACATCAACTCATCATTTACCTTATCAAACTTTTGTAATGTTGTATCTTAAATGTATGCTTTAAATAATGCTGAAACGGTTTATAATTATAGTTTGGTAATTATAAGAATACTTGAGATGAATGCAGACACATTATGGACACTGGAATCTACTTTAAAAATGCAATATTCATACATGTACAATCATGAATGAATTAATATTAGGATTTAACTGCAAGTTTTTAGCTCACCTGACCCGAAGGGTCAAGTTTCGGGTCAAGTGAGCTATTGTCATCGCCATGGGTCCGTTGCCCGTCCATCGTCTGTCGTCCGTCCGTTACTTTTTCAAAAATCTTCTCCTCTGAAACCACAGAATGGAATTTTTCAAAACTTGGTCCAAGTATTAATCAGGGCATGATGTTTAAAAATTGTGTTCGGCTTTAAAGTCTGCATTGGGTCGAAGTTGTCAAATGACCCCTAATAGGGGTTATGGCCTTTTTAAGGTCAAAAATAGCGTTTTTTCATGTTTTTGCCCTATGGAATGAAAACTATTGCAGATAGAGAAAAGCTGTTGCTTGCTTAAATGTTCAGCTCATTTAGCTCTACAAAAGTCTCCATAGGGTTGAAGTTGTCAGATGAACCCTTATAGGGGTTACAGCCCCTTAAAGGTAAAAAATAGTGTTTTTGGCCTATTGAATGAAAACTATTGCAGATAAAGAAAAGCTGTTGCTTGCTTAAATATTCATTTCATTTAGCTCTACAAAAATCTTGATAGGGTTGAAGTTGTCAGATGACCCCTTATAGGGGTTACAGCCCCTTAAAGTTAAAAAAATAGTGTTTTTGGCCTAAAGAATGAAAACTATTGCAGATAGAGAAAAGCTGTTGCTTGCTTAAATGTTTAGTTCATTTAGCTCTACAAAAGTCTTCATAGGGTTGAAGTTGTCAGATGACCCCTCCCTTATAGGGGTTACAGCCCCTTAAAGGTAAAAAAATAGTGTTTTTGACCTATAGAATGAAAACTTTTGCAGATAGAGAAAAGCTGTTGCTTGCTTAAATGTTTAGTTCATTTAGCTCTACTAAAGTCTTCATAGGGTTGACATCAAGACCAGGTGAGCGATTCAGGCTCCTGGGAGGCTCTTGTTTTTAAATAGAAATTCTAATCTTCCCTTGTATGTTTTATTAAAAAGCTGAAGATTTTGAATCATATTTTAAATTACCAGAGTTTATACTCAAAGATGCAAAAATATAGAGAAAACAACTTCTTTTGTGATATCAATATTTTTATTTATGGTTTTAATCATGCATCTATCTTGTTAAAGCAGAAGACAATTCAGAAAGGTTAAGATTAGAATTTTTTAGGAAAATTGTTTTTTATATTAAATATGTTTGATATTATTTTCTGTAGATTTTTTTGTGAAGAAAGGTAAAAGTTCAAACATTTATCTCTTAGGAATAAAGGTACATGTGAGCTTACTATAGTATTAATGAAACAATCTTCTTGCATTTTCATATAATTTTGAGCACACCTGGCAAACGGCCATGTTAGCTTTTTCCATCGATTGGTGTCCATCATCCATTCATTGTTCAACTTTTCAAATAATCTTTTTCTCTGAAACCACTTGGCCAAATGTTATTAAGATTCATCAGGACAGTTTGAAATTTTTTGAAGAAAAACGTAGTATATGTACAGTTCAAAGGGTATATTATCAGGTCAAATAAAGTATAGTAGGACCTACATATGGACAAACCTGATTATATCCACACATTAATTTTGTTGAAGATAGCACAGTTTTGTCGGTACAGTTTTTTTGTGTTCAAATTGTATTTTGAATAAGGACAAAGTATCCCTATTGTACCTCTCAACTGACATGCTGGTGAACACTTTTGGATAACTTATAATTAAATGTCCCATGATTTTTGAGGCCACGTGCAAGGGTGTTAGTGATTATAACCTAAAATCGGCTTTGCTCAATAACGGGAAAAAAAACAGAACTTAAAAATAATGGACTTCATCATAAAAATATGAATAAAAATAGATAAGACATTAATATATCTAGGTCCTGCGACGGTTTATTTTTGAATTTTATATGCAGTCTTTGCTGTACACATACTGAAAAATCGATCTAAATTTAAGCCATTTTGAGGTAAATGTATACATGAACCTTAAACTTTGTAGGGTTGTCCTGTAGTATTTCCTCTACATGACCATTGTCAAATTTTTGATTTAACAAAAATCATTGCTGCCATGGCTAGGAATGGAACATGAGGGTAATTTGCAGTTTTTGGGCAAATTTCTCAAAAACAGTAACAGATATAAAAATTCTGGCATGGGTAGAAGTGATAAGCACATCAAGGTCTACCTGCCCTGAAATTTTGAAGAAGATTTGACCACATTGTAGGAGTTATCGTCCTTTTTCTTGATTTATTCCAATTTTGCACTTTTTTAGCCCAATATCTTGCCATTGAAAACTGTACAAGACATTTGAAAAAATTTCAGTTGAATATGGTTAAGCACATCAAGATCTATAAGATATTCCTTTAGAAGTTATACCCCTTAATCAAAGCATAAAATTGACCATTTACACAGCTTTTTTAAACTTGGCTAAATGTTGCTAAACATGGTGGGATTGTTCTATAGTATGTCCTTTACAAAATGATTGTTTTGATTTTCGATTTACGAAAAACTTTGCTGCTGTGGCTAAAAATAGAACATTTGGGTGAAAAGCATGTGCAGTTTTTGGCAAATAACTCCAAAATGGTAACTGATAATAAAATTTGTAGCAAAAGTGATAGGCACCTTTTAAAAGATATCTACATGTACTAGCCATGAAATTTTAAAGAAGCTGCATGAACCAACATAAAAATTATTGCCCTTTTTCTTGATTTTTTTCTCTCAAATTTTGTACTTATATAACACTACAAGATATTTGAATTCAAACTGCATATGGTTAAAAACATAAAGATCTACCAATTATGTAAAGTGTCAAAGACATATGACCTTTCTTTATAGGAGTTGTTCCTCTTAGTACATTAAAATCTGCCAGCTCAAAGACTAGCAGTTTTATAAGTATCATTGAATACAAAGTGAGCATTTCAGGCTCCTGTGAGTCTCTAGTTATTCTTATCAACATATTGTGAGCTGTTTTTGCAGCTCGTCTGTCTGTCCATCTGAAACCAGATTAACCTCCAGATTGGTTACGTTTCCATGTTATAAGGTGGTGTATCATGTCTTCTGGACACATTCTTATTTCTTCATGAAAGAATTGCAGTTTGGTAGAATGAAGATGAAACTGTCAACCAATTTTATTAGTTTACCTTTTGGTCAATAATAATGTTGTCAACTGTCTGTATTGTATGTGCTCTGATTTTTTTTTAAGAATATATGCTTACAGTATCTGTATCTCTGGAAGGTGAAATGGTTGTCATGATCAGCATACTGTATTTTTAAGGAAATCCTGGCAACAAATGCTTCTTTGTTTATTATTATTATGTGATACATGTAATTATTTATCATATTTGTTAATGAATAAATCATCTAAATCACAAATTTGTTTTGTTTTTGCCACAGAAACTTTTATCACATGGGCTTCCATCTGTATTTAGTTTCCATTCCTTGGGGCTTTTTTAAAATCTATATTTAACTAAGCTGCTTAAATGTCATTGTGCCTTTATGACATTATTATTTGATCATCTCTTTCTTTAACTATTTTATAAATCTTCTTCTCTTAACCTTTTGAAAAATGATTTATAGCATTTTTACATCAAACAGCCTTTTTAGCTCACCTGACCCTTCGGGTCAGGTGAGCTATTGTCATCACTTGGCGTCCGTCGGTCGTCCGTCGTCCGTAAACTTTTTAAAACGTTAACTCCTCTGACACCATAAGTCCAATTGCCACCAAACTTGGTATGGTTGTTTATTAGCGTACGGTGCTTAGAACTGATGTGGGGATTTTCGATTCAACGTAAAACATGACCGCCATGGCTAAAAAAAGAACATAGTGGTAAAATGCAGTTTTTTGCAAATAACTCAAAAACGGCTACAGTTATCAAAATTCTGGCGTGAGTAAAAGTGATCAGCACTTCAAGATCTACCTACCGTGAAATTTTGAAGAAAATCCAACAACCCATGTAGGAGTTATTGCCCTTTTTGTAGATTTTTTGCAAATTTTGCACCTGTTTAGCTCAATATCTTAAAAACTATACTAGATATTTGAGAAATTTAAATTGCATATTGTTGAGCACACCAAGGTCTACAAAATATGTAAAAGGGTCAACGTTGTAGGACCTTTCCTTTAAGGAGTTATTTCCCTTAGAACATCAAAATTGAGCATTTTAACAACATTTCCTCATTACATTGAAAATGTTAACTCCTCTGACACTTTAAGTCCAAATGGAACAAAACTTGGTATAGTTGTTTATTAGCATTAGGTGTATAGAACTGATGTGGGGATTTTTGATTGGTCGTAAAACATGGCCGCTGTGGCTAAAAATAGAACATAGGGGTAAATGGCAGGTTTTTGCAAATAACTCGAAAACGGTGACAGATTTCAAAATTTTGGTTGGGAACAAAAGTGATCAGCACCTCAAGATCTACCAGCTCTGAAATTTTGAAGAAAATCCAACTACCCATGTAGGAGTTATTGCCCTTTTTGTGGATTTTTTGCAAATTTTGCACCTGTTTAGCTCAATATCTTGAAAACTATACAAGATATTTGAGAAATTAAAAATGCATATTGTTAAGCGCATCAAGATTTACAAAATATGTAATAGGGTCAACGTTGTAGGACCTTTCCTTTGAGGAGTTATTGCCCTTAGAACGTCAAAATTGAGCATTTAAAAAGCACTTCCTCATTATATTGAAAGCGTGAACTCCTCTGACACTTTAAGTCCAATTGGAACCAAACTTGGTATCATTGTTTATTAGCATTAGGTGTATAGAACTGATGTGGGGATTTTTGATTGGTTGTAAAACATGGCCGCTGTGGCTAAAAATAGAACATTAGGTTAAACTGCATTTTTTTGCAAAAAACTCAAAAAGGGTGACAGATTTTTAGATTTTGATTGAGAACAAAAGTGATCAGCACCTTAAGATCCACCATATTGTCAGATGACCCCTTATTAATCTTATAACCCTTTCAAAGTCAAATAGATTTTGCCTAATAACCTTTACTTCAGGCACATATGTCAGGTGAGCGATTCAGGCTCCTGGGAGCCTCTTGTTAGCTCACCTGGCCAAAGACCAGGTGGGCTTATTACATCACAATGCGACCTTTGTAGTCCTAAAAAAAATAAAAAAAACTTCTTCTCCTCTGAAACCAATGAACCTTTTTAACTGAAACTTTTCAGGACTGACTATGACATGTTGGCAACAAAGATTCTCATTTAAAAGAAAGATTGGATTGAAAGGATTGCTGCTGTTACTAGAAATAAATCACTTAAAGTGGCTTATAACTCAGCAACTGTTACAGAAAGGAAAAATCTAAATGACTCTTAGGGTCTTCAGAATTCAAAGCTCTACTAAAATCTCAATTGGGTTAAAGTTGTCAAATGACCCATAATAGGATTTATGGCCTTTTTAATGTCAAAAAATAGTGTTTTAATGCTTTTTCCCTACAATTTGAGAACATTTTGCTTGCCCAAACCTTCGGCTGATTGAGCTCTTCAAAAGTCTCCATTGGGTCGAATTTGTCAGATGACTATAGCCCTTTCAAGGGAAAAAAAAGCGGGGTTTTTTTCTGGTTATTGAGATATCATAGACCTGTATCTTAGAATGCACAGGTCTAAGTCGATATAGAATGAATTCTATTGCAGATAAAGAAAAGCTGTTGTCAACTTATAAGGCTCTACAGAAGCCTTAATAGGGTCGAAGCTGTCCTTTAAATGTAAAAAAATCTGTCATAGCCAAAAATGTACAGATTTCGTTAAACAGGAAGTAGGTAAGCGTCAGATCAGAAATCCTATCCTATCCCACGTTATGGAACCTTACTCTGATACTGTATACCAAATAATTATCACGTGGCTGTGATGGGTAATTTGCTGAGAAAACTGTAACGAAAACTCTTCCCCACCCTCCAACCCCACATTCACCATTTTATAACCCGGTTTTTCACTTCGTAAAATCCGGCCAAAAATTACGGGTTTTTTTTTCATGATTTTTCAATATATGATTAAAACTATTGCAAATAGAGAAAAACTGTTGCTTGTTTATAAACGTTCAGCTCATTAAAAGCTATACAAAAGTTTAAATTGGGTCGAAAGAAGCAGAGGTTACAATGGGCTACCTCGAAGTTGTCAAATGGCCCATTATGCCGCTAAAGGACTAGATGAGTGATTCAAGCTTCGATTTAAAGTTAGTAAAATGCATATAGATTGAACCAATGAAAAAATTCTGCCGTTACTAAAAAAAGGAATATAAGGTAAAAACACTGAAAATGGGGCAACAATCAATAAATAAATTTTAGAAAATTATTTGTTGCCTTTGCATTGAAAGAAAATTTGGTTTATTTTCTTGTAAACTTTATAAAAGTCAAAAGAATTTTATTGGATTACTACGCCTAAATTCGTAAAGAAAGTATTATCGAATCCAGTTTAAACCGGAATACAATTTGCAGTTGCACGGACGCCACGTGCAATGTGATTAACATGTGTAAATATTAATACGCCGATTAAATTAACCGAATTTTTAATATTTTCATGGAAAAAATATTTATTTGCTACATTTTAGCGCCGAATATATTAAGTAGCCGTCTCTGTAAGAATCATGCAAAAAGCAAAAATAGTGGTAGATGCATATTTTTGAAAACCTGTTCTTTTTATCGGAATTTGATCTTTATGATGAGAAATAAATGTAAATTAAATTTTAGCCCAATCGGTTCATTAGTTCTCGTTTAATACACAATACAAATTTGGTTACATTGTATATGAAAATAAGTACGGGAAAAAGTCCCGCCAATTTTTTTTCTTAACAAACCAACCAAAAATATCACTTTAAGTATTCTACTGATATTTTTGTTGAAATTCAACTAGAATGGCCTACTTTTTCAGAAAATATCAACAATTTTTACACACCCTTCCGAATTTTTGAGTAAAGAGGCCAAGAAAATGGGTTGGGTTGTGTATGAAAAAAGTTCGGGAAATTTTCCCGCCAAAATTTTAAATGTCAATTTGCAGATAGTCTAATGGACCAATTTCACTTAAGTTGATATTTTTCGCTAAAGTGGTCCAAGATGAATAACTAGCCAAAAAAATTGTTAAAATCTAAGATAATAAGTAAATCACCTTTTGCATGATTTTTACTGAGACAGGCTAAAATGAATTTATTAATAAGTATTAACTGTAATAATTTTTAGGTTTATAGAAGCCATAAACTAAATTTTTAATGGTGCACATTTTACATAATCCGCTTCGCGGATTATTCAATGTGCACCATGGAAAATTTAGTTTATGGTTCAATAAACCAAAAAAATATTACAGTTAATTCTTAAATAAACTTTAACAGATAGGAATTATACTATGGATCTTAAATTACTGTCAGATTATCACACAAAGGAGTTAAGGAAAATAAATACATGTGATTGTCTAGAAAACGATTGCCATTGCAGATAGAGAACTGTCGCATCCTTTAAAGATCCGCAGAAACAGCTTTACAGAAGCCTCTGTCAATTGTTTTGGAATTATCCCATATTTGACACTAAAAACATTTAAATTACTTAATTAGCATGGAAACTATTGGCCCATGCATACA
Organism: Arcuatula senhousia; assembly: GCA_963971305.1. Lineage (NCBI taxonomy): Eukaryota > Metazoa > Mollusca > Bivalvia > Mytilida > Mytilidae > Arcuatula > Arcuatula senhousia. Next base: position 24,779,983 of record OZ020303.1, on the reverse strand, counting down.
ATAGTGTCTTAACTTAAAATAAACGGTTTTGGTTTCTTTGATTCTTATTTCTCAGATAGAGTGAAAGATATTGGAAATCTGATAGAGAAACGCAGGTTTTTTTAACATGGATTCCAATAAAAAAATGATTTTCAAAATTTGACTTCAAATAAACTAAAAGCTACGCCAAGCGCAGCATGATACGCCCGTAACATGTTGAACCCTGTACGTGAATGCCCAATATAGTTGTCGAATGTTTTGGATACATGCAACCCATGGTGTACTCGGAAGGTTTTTGACACATCCATTCTTTGGTGGACTTTAATGCACGTTTGATTTTTTTAAATATATTTATAACCAATCCTTTAATGAGGAAAACGCTTATATTTAACGCTTTGAGCCCCTTTGACCCCTAATATCTCTAAAACGGTAGAAGATATTGCTATCTGACTGAAAAACGCAGACAGGGATTTTTATATGGATTCCAATAAAAACATTTGAAAAACGGACCACAAATAAAAAAGTCGATTTTTTTGGGGTGTTGCTCCTTTTGTAATTACATTTTGTTTACAGAATTTTTTAAGGAATACAATGTAAAAAAGAATTATGTAATAGATATAGGATAACTTGTACACAAACATAATAGAACTTCGTTTTTTATACAAACTTATGATCTGTCCTCGTATGCATGGTATGTTTGTCGGACATATAGTTTTAACCTTGCCCATCCGTCCATACGTCCGACTATCCGTAAATATGATTAAACTCTTAAAGTTCAAATCTCTAGTGCTATGTATAAGGAGTCAATGATATTTCAAGAACGGATGGCTCATACACATTTTCTAGTTTGAAGTATGACTTTATGGTCCTTAATGAGCAAGTACAAATATCTGGTAGGCGAAATCTTATACTACGATTTACTTTGTCACGAATGAGTCTAAGAAAAAGAACAAAATCTTATAGACAACATATTTGTTCAGTTTGGTGGACGTTTTTTTTTTCCAGCAAACTACGGATTCCAATGGGCACTAATTGTGCACCTTTTTGCTGATTTGTTTCTTCTTTCATATGAAGCAGACTTCTTACAATCATTTACTTAGGTTTACTTAGGTTGTTTTACTGGTTCAGGAATCTTCTTCCTCTATACCAGTCTCTAGCTCATATTCGATTGCACTTCCGGTGATGTTAGCTTTGTGGTCATCGAATAAGCATTCTTGGTTATTCCAAAATTTGTCTAGTCTGTTTTTGAAGGTGTTGACTGTTGGTGATGTGACTATTGCCTCTGGGAGATTGTTCCAAGTTTTTGCTACTCTGATGGCGAATGAGTTTTTACGAAGTTCAGTCCTTGCTCTTTGTGGATAGATCTTTAAACTATTTCCCCGTACCCCTGTTCTTACTGACATATCTTTCCAGAGTTTAACAAATGGTGCTGCTTCTCGGTCGTATTTCCCATTTAGTATCTTGTACAGTTCTATCATATCTCCACGTATCCTTCTAAAACTGAGAGTTGGGAGTTTCAGCTTTCGCAGTCTTTCTGCATAAGTCATGTCTTTTAGACCAGGAAGTTGTTTTGTGGCCCTCCTTTGGACATTTTCTATCATATCAAGGTGTTTCACTTTATACGGGTGCCAAACTGAACTAGCAAATTCTAAGTGTGTTCTTACAAGTGTCTTATATAAGGGTACAAACGTTGATGCATCTAGAAATTGGAATGTCCTTCTCAGTAGAGCAAACATAGAGTTGGCCTTGTTTACTTTCTCACTAATATGCCTATCAAAATTCAATTCTGAGTCAATAACCACACCAATGTCCTTTTCCTCATTCACCAGTTCAAGTTCTTTAGTTTTCAGGGTGTATTTTATATTTGGTTCAGGTCCAGGTTTACCAATATGCATGTGTTTGCATTTATCGGGATGGAATTTCAACAACCATGTCTCACTCCAGTCATTTAACTTGTTTAGATCTGTTTGAAGCTGTATTGTGTCTTTCTTGTCGCTGATGATGTTGAAAATCTTGGTGTCGTCGGCAAATAGATACACATCAGAGTTTACTAGATTGGGTAGGTCATTAATGAATATAACAAACAATAGTGGTCCAAGGACGGATCCCTGGGGAATTCCAGATGTAACGTTAGACCATGATGAGTATTCATTATTGACAGAGACTTGTTGGATTCTTTCGGACAGGAAGTTTCTAGTCCAGCTGAGTATTGGATCTGTTATACCATAAGCTGTCAGTTTGTTCATTAACCTTCTATGTGGCACGGTATCAAAAGCTTTCATATAGTCCATATATATCACATCTACTGATTTTCCTTTGTCTAGTGCTTCTGTCCATTTATCCAATACATTTTGAAGTTGTAAGGATGTCGACCTTCCAGATATGAAACCATATTGTCTATCAGTGAAAAAGTTGTTATCCTTCATATGTTTGATGATGTGTTCTCGTACTAGTGTCTCCATTACTTTGCAAACTACTGACGTGAGGCTAACCGGTCTGTAATTTCCAGCTATGTGTTTTTTCCCCTTTTTGAAAATCGCACTGATTTGAGCTTCCTTCCATCTATTTGGAACAGATCTGGTTGCTAATGATTGCGTGAATATCAAGAGTAGTGGTATTGATATTGTGTCTGCTAGTTCTTTAAGCACTCTTGGGTGTATCCTGTCTGGTCCTGGTGATTTGTCTATTTTCAATCCTTTTAGTATCTTGGCTATATTGTCTTTTGTTATTTCTAAATTTTTCATTTGGGTTTTACTGTCTCTCATTGGTAGATCGGGTACACTCCCTTCAGGTTCTTGAGTGAAGACACTTTTGAAAAAGTTGGCAAGGATCTCAGCTTTCTCTTTGTCATCATCTGTTTTTGGTGATTTCTCGTCGTTCTGATCCGTAAGTAGTTCTCCTATTCCTGATCGGGTTTTGGATTTAGATTTTATATATTTCCATATCGCTTTTGGGTTTTTCTTAGCTTTCTGTGCTAGTTCTATTTCATGGTTCTTCCTCAGTTTTCTCGTTAGCGTTTTAACTTGGTTTCTGACCTTGTTATACTGCATTCTAACTTTTGGGTCTTTAGTTGTAACAGATCTCCTATGTAGTGAGTTCTTCTCCTTGATTTTCTCATATGTCTTTTTGTCTATCTGAAATTCACTTTTTCTCTTGTTTGATACTTTCGGTTTACGGCTTGGTATGTACCTCTTCTCCATTTGCTTTAACTTTTCCACAAATTTTTCCCAGTTACAGTTTATATTATCGTGTTGATTCAGTATTTCATTCCAGTTTGTGTTCTCCATTTCCTTATTAAAGTCAACATAATTTCCTTTGTTGTAACACATTCGTTCTCTGTTGTTTACTTTAAGTCTAGTATAGCAATTGTAGTTGAACTGTATGACACAGTGGTCACTCTTCCCTAGTGGACTCAAGTATTCGATGTCACTAATCATGTTTTCTTCATTGGTAAAAATAAGATCTAGTACATGTGGTGTATCTGATCCCCTCCATCTTGTAGGCTTAGTAACGTGTTGGTATAAGAAATTGTCTTGAATACATTGCATAAATTTATATTCTTCAGATTCTATGTTGTCACTTTTGGTGTTCCATGTTTCCCAGTCTATATCCGGGTAATTTCTAGACTTAAAAAAATGTAGACGAGCTTTCTATTGCCAACCCCACTTTCCGTTAAATTGATGATGTCCTTTCACTTAACAAATCTCGATTTTGCGATCCTCGGTTGATCTATTTTATGGACGACATCATACGCTCATAGACAAATATGGGATTTCTATCTATCAGACGGGTGCAGATGTCGGTTTGAAATTGTGTCTTGTTTTGCATTTCTTTATCGGATTTGATACGCTGAATTGACCATTGGCAGTGCGAAGGGTGTGCTATCAGCAAGCAGAAACTGCTTATATCTTCCGCAGCACTTAAGCTCACATTTGTTTTGACTTTAATTCGCTTCGTCGATTGCTATTCGGTTGTTTTTTGTATCGTTGTGTTGTCTGGTTCTTCGAATCGTGTGGTTCTCTTTGGTATTTACCTCTGGTTCTCGTTGGTATGTACCTCTATATGCCTATTTGGTACCTCTGCTTCTTTGAAGAAGGTTCAATACCAAATAAACAAATATTAGCATAAGATACTTGTTTAGCTTCTACAGTGACGTGCCAGAAGAACTGCACAAAGAAACATAATTTTTTAAACAGAAAGTAAACTTTGTATGTCTAAAATTTATATTGAATGTTTTGTGAAAATGGGTAATAAAAAACCGTTTTATATTCAAGCTATGTCTAGAGAGCGAACATTTGATTTTTATGGGGGGGGGGGGCTATGGTGAAATTTGCTTTGAGTAAAAAAAAGGCAGGATGGTATTTTTACTAAAAAATTTATAGTTGCTTTACAAATAAAAAAAAATTTGCGCGCGCAAGGGCGAAAAAAAAAATCCGGAATTTATCCGAAAATAAAAAACAGGACGAAGAAATTATCCACAGCACCCCCTAAAAATTAAATGATTCCTCCCTAATGTAAACTTTGTTGAATTGTTAGGGAAATTTTAAAATGTCGAAATACTTTTGGCACGTCACTGTGCGTGTACAAGATTGAAGAAGAAGTAGCTACTCCAACTAAAAATCTTAATTGTCAAATTCAATTATGAAAGCAGCTTAAAACGATAGGTATCTGCTTCAGAAACAGGAAAATATAATTTTTATTTTTAAATTTAAAAAATTGCACGGAATACAGAATTGTTAAAAAATGAAAATTTTCACTTCCTGTGCTTTTTTTCATTTCCTGTCAGTCGAATTTTTTCTCTCTTTCCTCTTAATAGATTAAAACTGTATCCCGAATTTAAATGGCCTAGAGTTACGGCGCTTTGGCCGTTGGTAGCAATAAAATTTCAGAAAAATTCTATAAAAAGTAGAAAAAATAGCAAAACACACAAAATTTAAACTTGGCGTGCATCAACGTGCATTCATCAAATACATTGAAACTTGGCACTTTGACAGAAATTGCACAGGTAAATATGAGAGATAGCACTTCTCATTTCATCTACATTAGGGTCACCATTAATTTTAGAAGTGAAATATCTACAAAATAACAAATCTCATAATGAAATGTTTTGTTGGAGTAGCTAGAAGAAGTAAAGCAGTACATGTTTATATCATTATAGCATTACAAAGCATTTTTTATGTAAATCGAAAGTAGTCTCCCGTTGAATGTTTGTAAGTCGAATAAAGCATTCACAAAGATTACGTGCTTCTTGGAAAATCTTCTATTTAGATATTTAAATCGACATTACCGTATGAGTTTAAATATCTAACTTTGAATATTTTTAACTGCTTTCTTTTTTATAAAATATTTCTTTGGAAAACCAAACTTCTTTTTGATTATAAGGGAACTAATATAGCAACAGTTCAGTTTGGATCATCAGGAGACCCCTTTTCGAATAACGATTTGACAAAAAACGTGAGTATCATTAATTTTCTTTAGAATGTTTAAAGATTTTGTATATTTTACAGAACACTTCATAGAATAGAAAAGGACATTTTATTAGTGACCACTTTCAAAGCAAGCGAAGAAATATTTAGTTTTTTGCTCTTGACACCTGACGTAGATAAATAAATGGATGGAAAGCTAAGAAATATCAACCATTAAAAAATAGATATATTCAAAACAGTAAATGAATAACAGAAGAATGCAGAAGAAAAGAATTCGAAACCAACTCTGAATGCCAGTTAGAAAAAAAAATGAAAGACAAATGATACATTTTGAACTCCAGAAGCTGAGAATTACAAATAGCATTTTGGATTAAAAGTAAGACAATACAAAAATGCATCGCAATAAAACAAAAATGCTAACAAGTAAGATAATATGTATTTTTTTAAAATAAAGATCCGGCTTAACCCAGTTAACTAATTCTTCCATCATGTCAATTTACAATGTATTATCATTTTACATAACATTTCCTTTCGTGTTCTTTGCTAGCAAGATTTTCAAAAATTACGTTAAAATTTAGGTAGAGAATGGTCATCATAAACGTTTGGTTGCCCAAAGACGACAAAGTTGGCCATGGTTCAATGAGCTTGAGTGACGGAACCTACATCAGTTGGTGGCCTAAAGGGAAAGACAAAAAATCCGTTAAAAATATGGTAACCAAATTGAACATAGTTGAAATAATGAAATAAATATTTCCTTCGTGTTTATAAAAAAAAAATACAAACTAAAAAAATACAAACAAACAAAACAAAACAAAACAAAACCAAAAGAAAACATTACATAGCAACATAACAAAACAAAACAAAACAATAAAACATAAACCAAATCAAAACAAAACATAATATAACAAAACAGTGTAGCGAGTTCTGGATTCCGTCTTTAGTCAAATAATGCCCATAGAAAAATGTCCGAAGACATCCTTGTAGAATTTAATGAATATGACAGCATATGTTTATAGAAAGCAAAAATACAAAGGTCTCATCGAAGGGGAGATCAGGGACGTTTATTTTGTTAGCAGCATGCAGAGTTACACATACACATACACAAATCATTGTTCGTTGTAAAACGTTTAATGTTTTACAGAAGTCTGTCGAAGCACAGACATCACCCTCATATGAAGACGATTGTGAAGCAGAAGGAAGGGTTGCAGATTTCAGATACGAAATACAAGCGGGCAATATAGACGAAAACGCAATCAGAGACTGGTGGGCACAATTCTCTGATACCAGCAAATACCATCTTCTTGGAAATAACTGCTGTACTGTTGTTTTTACGGCTTTGAAGAAAGGAGGGGCAAAAGTCTCTATGCCATTAGTTGCAACGCCGAAAGATTTAAATGATTATGCAAAGGAATTATAAGAAGCCTTTGATGAACACTTTGCTAAATCAACAGAATCTATGTAGTGCGTACTTATCTAACACTGTGAATTGTTTACTTATTTAATTTCTCAATGATTTTATATTTTCTAATAATTATTGTGCCTTTCTGATTTCACTTTAAATTTGCTTTCAGTAGCAGAATTTTTTTGGTACTTTGCTTGTTAGCAAGTTCACAATTGATTTCGATCCCAATATGTACTTTATAGCTCAAGACTTAACACCTTTTCTGTTTTATAACTCGTTGCCTATTGTTATGTTAATCGTGTTTCAGGATTTTCTGCTAAAGTTCTAAACTAAAGCAAGGGTCCCTTCTCAAAAGTCTCCCCATTTTTCAAGCTTTGCTTGACTTAAATATCTAGTGATTCCGCTTTCTACACATTTGCAAGGGGTTGTTGATTGTTCTTAGCATTTTACGAAAGCTTAACACGGTGTAGTATTTAACTGCTTTTACAGATAGGTTGTGGATGGGGTTAAACGAATAGATGATAATGGCAAAAAAAATAAAATTGGCAAAATAATTAAAAGAAAGGTCAGAATACGTTAAAAAACAGAAATGCCGAATAAGGACTCCTCTCATCTAAACGGGAAAGGTTATTCGTAACTATACCGGTCGGTGGTTGGTGCTTATGGCAACCGTCTTCTCGATTTCTGCAATAAAGGTTTTATATACACCTGGAAAAAAGTTAAGCACCCCCATGATTTTTTAAAATCATACATTTTCATAACACTTTTTAACCATTATTTATCAAATAGTGATTGTAATTTTTTATTGTAAACTAAAATATGCACTGTTAAGCACAATTTAACATGTTTTGTAACAAACAAAAAGACATCGTTTATTTACATTAAAACACGAAATGGCAAGATAACATGGTCTCCGAAAAGTGTTGTCCCCTGAAGCTCGAAACTTTTAATTAATTGTCAAATCGCACTCGAAAAGGTAAATCATAATCAAAAGATCGATACTGTATCGTCAAAGAGTCAATTTCGAGTATGTCCACCTTTAGCACGAATGCCTGCTGAAATCCTTGTTTTTTTACTACCAGTTTGGCGTTTTGTTTCCTAAAGAGTTATCTCCCGCTTTTCAAGGTAAAATGTGCTTTTACCCGAAAGCTAACATCCTTCTAGTCACATATTGAAGAATTAAAACTGACCAAACTCATGAAAAATAGAAATTATTTCAAATCATCGAAAAGCATAAAAAGTCAAGGTGTGCTTAACTTTTTCCAGGTGTATATTTCATTACAAATAAGGGTTCACTCTATGGCAAGCCAAACTGGACAAAAGTCCATATTTATTGATATCAATAATTCTTTTATAGATATCAATAAATGATTTATTGATATCATTAAATGATTTATTGATATCAATAAATGATTTATTGATATCAATAAATCGAATTATTGATATCAATAAATATGGACTTTTGTCCAGTTTGGCTTGCCACATCACTCTTCATGTTTCAGGATTTCAGTCTGATTTTTGAACTCATCTAGACTTTGCCTTAAAATATTGAAGAATTTTTTTTGCACACTGACCCCTACTTTTTATGATATTTTCTGATTATATAGACATTAATAACCCACTGTATAAAATTTCTTGAAATTCTTGATACAACTTCATGTTTTTTTTTAGACCAAAAACGTCACAATGTTAAAGTTAAGTAAAATCTAGAGGAGTCTGATTTTCCGCCAAATTTTGACGTCATTTACTCAAAAACGAGCACACGGACCTTTCATTTTCTTTTTGCTATTTGATTTAAGTAAATAATTATCTATCATTTCCACCACATATCATAAAATATTTGATATAAAAAAGTTCAGGAGTGGCCATCCTTAACCCTATCACACCTAGAAGTACAAATCATCACTTCTAAAGAAGCCGTTTATGATTAAACAAAAACTGGCTGATGCAGACAGTGGCCACAGTGAATGATCTTATATTGGTATACTATAGATAAAAACGGTTTGTTTGAAACTTTGGCATTTATCAGTATTCTGTTCTATAATCTATGTATAGAATACGATCATTTTTTAACAAACAAATTACATTGTGACCATCTTTGAACATATGGAGTTTTCTATCCAAAATACAAATGACAACAAAGTTCCAGATAATAAATCTATTAAGACTCATCAGAGGCGCTCTACCAAAAATATTGAAAATGCCAAACACTTTATGATTATGAAGAGCATAGAACAGTAAAACAAAAAATACCAAACTGGGGAACCAAATTATTTCTAAGATGATCAACCTATGTCTGCGGTAGGAAGAACCTTAGGGTTTATACAATTTTGAAATTTAATTGAATAATTTAAAGCTTTGATGTGTTCTCCAACACAAAAGTGTTGGTGCCGGAGCAGGCTAACCTCGGGGAATAAAAACTCCACCAGCAGTGCTAACCTTCACGGGTGTTCGAAATACAAATGACAACAAAGTTCCAGACAATCAATTTTGCTACGCCTGACGCTCGTTTCGTCTATTCAAGACTCATCAGAGGTGCTCTACCAAAAATATTGAAAATGCCAAACACTTTATGATTATGAAGAGCATAGAAGAATAAAACCAAAAATACCAAACCGGGGGAACCAAATTATTTCTAAGATGATCAACCTATGTCTTGGTTAGGTTTATCATCTTTTGAAATTCATTGTCAGGAAATTATTAACGATGCCTTCCGCTACCAGAAAGGTTCCTCATATCATTTTAAAGGGTGTTTATTGGTCTGGGCCATCACAAATTCGAGTCTTCATGGTATACAAACATCTACAAAATTGTTCGAAAATGATAACATCGCGGTTGCATTGTTTTGTCTAATCTGGCAATTGACCTGGAGGAAATCATCGAGAATTTTCTAATTACTTCTTATCTCACTTTCCGTTATATATTCTCCATCATGTACATCCTCAGGAACTTGAGATAAAGGACACTGCGGATTCTAGGAAATCTACTTCATATTTAGATTCACATTTTAAAATAGATTCTCAAGAAAAACTTTGAACAAGGCTCTAGGAAAAACGTGATAGGTGAGAGGTCTAAGGCGCTGGTTTAAATATCACACTATTGATCACTAGCCGATCACCTCTCAGCTGGTTGTATTTAACAAAAAGGGACTTCCCCAACTGTATGTGATTTCATTTGTCAGTTGCCTGCCCATGGTCGGTGGTTTCCTCCGGGTACTCCAGTTTCCTCCACACACACACACACACACACAAACTTTCAATCGTCAACTTTTCCTTCTTGAGTAGCAACATTCCCTCCGCTCCAGCTAATGGAGTTTACGTACTAACTCAATTAATTCGTTATTCCGGAGCATGCGGAGCTGTCATCGATTTCCTTAGCAGAGCGTTACGTCTGACACAAAAATTGCTCAAACATGATTTTGTTGCTCCTTGGTTGCTCTGTCTTCATTCAAAAAATTTTACGGAAGACATCTGTGCTAATCGACAAATAATGGGATTTCGATCTCTCAGATGAGTGCAGATGATAGCTTTTCCTAGGGTTTTGTTTTGTCTCCCTTCACCGGATTTGACACACTAAGTTGACTGTAGGCAACGCGATGGGTGTGCTATAGCAGGAAAGAACTGCTTGCTCTTCCGGAGCACATGAGTGAACTCTCGTTACGACTAGATTTCAAATTGATGATTGATATTCAGTTATTTTTTTGTTTCCGTATTTTTTTTTTATTCCGTTCTCGTTGGTGCTTTATGGTTATTTCTCTGCCCCTTTGGACTTTTGTCATTTGGATACCCCATTGGTACCTCTGCTTCCTACATGTTATGATTATAAAATTTCAACAGGAAACCCCGTTCGTTGTTTTTTTTTTCACATTAGATTTATTTGTTATGATTATGCAATTTTTTTAAGGAAACTCGTTTATTGTTCTGTTTAATTACTTATTTCTGGTCTTGTCTTAAATA